>GL379807.1:872199-900795 GCA_000143925.2 Caenorhabditis brenneri
TTGAAAAAAATTTTTTTTTTAGTTTTTATTGTGCAAACATGTATAACTTTTTTTTCTCTATTTTTACAAATTTTTTTTAAATTTTTAGCATCATTAGGAAAAAAAATTCAAAAAGTGGCCATCGCCAGGATTCTCATAAAATGCAAAACTTACTAGGTTTTTTTTCACACTTATTTTTGCCACACAGTATATACAAAACCCTACATTTTCATTTTTTGACCGACCGAATTCGTTGAATTTGAAGCTAGTTACGAGGTTTTGAAAATAACGTTGATTTTTCGAGAAAACACTACCTTCAGACCGTCATAACTCAAGAAATAGCGATTTCCGCAAACTTTCCTTTTGCAATTTTTTTTACCTTGGGGTGGTCGAATTTTTGCCCCCATAACCTATTGAATTCTAATATATCATTTGGGAGAACTTCCATGTGAATTTCAATTTTATGTAGTGTTGTGGAATTTCAGGTGAGCAGATTTGTGCGCGAATATTGGCCTCTGAGCAGAATCTCCGAAATTCTATTCGCAGTGATGTGCCGTAGTGGATATGGATAGCAAAATACTATAGCATCGTTACTGCGGTTAGTAAGAGCATTACTCCAAATACTTCTCCGCCTGTACTTTTACAGGCTCACTACTAGCACAAATACGTGAAACGGCACACAAGGAAATGATCAAAGTAAAACGAAAATGATCTGTTACACCTGCTAAGTTTTCCAAAGACTTTGCGAAACGTGTATACATGGCTAAATGCGAATTTCAAAAAGCAGTACGGGTCGATATAGAAGTAACCAAAATCATCTATCTCTGATTTCCGTGCAGTCTCTGTGGTCCACAATCACCCTGTCGCAGAAGTTTTCAAGCAGCCCTGAGGATATTTCCGATGAGAAACATGTCTGTGCCTATAATTAACCGATTTAGAAGTTTTGCATGATACTGTGTTTGGTCCTTTTATGTTGTTTTGGTCCTTTTATGTTTTATGAATCCGGAGATCGTGTTCACGAATGTGTTTAATGAAATTATTCAGAAATACCGCTATTTTCTGTTACTGGTATGGCGTTTTTCAGAAGGAGTCATTCACAACATCTGAAGATGTTAGTTTGAGAATGGGTGTGACTATCAACTGCCGAATCGTAGTGAATTCTAGGAAGGAAAATTGAAGCATAGTTCAAATTAACCTTCCTTCTTATAAATTTTCTGAATATAATTACTATATTCTGCATGAATTTTCAAGGCTAGCCTTTTTTTCAGAGTTTCCCATTACGGCGGAAGCAAGTTTCAAATTATTTGATTTCCAGAATCACAGTTTCTTCATGTCTAATGTTGTCTGTGATTTGAATATTGGAGTTTATTATATGCAGATTGAATTAGAAACAATGTCTCAGCCTCTTATTTTTGGTCATTCAATAAGCTTATTGTCGGGTGAAATTGGCAATAAATGAAAGACAATTGGTTTTTTACTACTAGAGTTGATTAAAAAAGGAATCACTTTTTTCTAATAGTTTTTGACCAAATTTTTTGAAAACGTGTCATTTTTTCCCCATAACTTCGTGTTCTCTTTTTATTCTCTTTTTTTCTGATCACCAGTTGACATAACCACAATAAAATCATGTTCTATTTATGAATGTCTTTTACATGGGTTGCATTGCGCCCTGATACTTCTCGAATTTGCTATTTCGAACCAAAATTGTTTTCAGTTCTAAGAATGAATGAAGAATCGCTGCGACCACCAATGAGAGTTGCAGATAAGATGGGAAATTGGATAGATTTTGAGGACTCGGACGAAAAAAAGCACAACGTCGTGTGTTCCGTGCAGGAGAAAAAGTTTTATTGCGTGAAAGGTGTAAGTGTTTGAAATTTGTGGTGCTGTCAGGGTTTCATTCAAAGCGCGAAAATACCAGCATGTCTATCCTAAATTGCCTGAGCTGGCGAAAAACTTCTCGGATTGAAACCATACTGACTGAAATCTGGTATACGTTACACGTGCATCGCAATTTTTATTTTTTTAGAGTTTACTAACATTAGTATGTTGTTGAAAATAGCGATCTCGATGAATTCAGCACCCAAAACTAGATATTTCCTTTATTCCTATTGAACACGATAAAACTCATGGGGCACTGTAACTACACTCCAAACCTACATTCTTCATATAAAAGTTTTTCAGACTCTCGCCAAGCACGCTGAATACTTCGATAAACTGTTCTTCTCCGACACCACTCCAGAAGACCAGCGAGAGTTTGTTCTAGCTGGACCTTCTTCTCCGGATGAGTTCCAGGTTTTCCTCGAACTTATTCACGGACTGCAGACTCTGACCGGTGAGTTTTTTCATCATGCTCTGACCGAAAATCTGGAATCTTTTATGAATCTGAATATTTCATGCCCAAATCTTCGAGTTTTAGATGAAAACGTCATTGGAGTGCTCGAACTGTCCGCTTTCTGGGCCGCTAGAGTAGCCAAGGTACGATGTTTCAAGTACATCGGGAGCAAAAATTGCAAGTTCAGCCAGGGCGACAAGTTTAAAGTAGCGTGCCAACACCACTCGGTGGAGCTTCTTGTAAGTATTTCCGATACTTCCAAAAAAAATTAGTATATTCTCTTCAGAAGTTTATATTAGAAGGAATCAACAACGCCGCGGAACTGAACGCCATGATCACACCGAATGTTTTTGATCTGCCGCAGCCTCTACTTGGGATGATCCACCAGAAATGCAGAGACGTTCCAGGAAGGTGGACAGAGTCACCCGACTTGATTGTCTATGCCATTATGCCAGCGGCTGATCCAGAACCAGGCTTAGCACTAAACCCAAGAGAGCGGGCTCGGCAAGCTTGGATTGAGAGAATGATAAATAAATTGCGAGGAAACCAAGAGGAGCAGGAGCGAGGACAAAATTGGAGAAGACGCGGCGCAAGAAGAGGACCCTATTAATGATATCTAACTTTTTCTTCTTGTTGGTTTTTTTCTCTTATTTCTTTCAGTTTTTATCATCATGAACTTTTTTGCCGCTGTTCTGTACCTGATTATATTTTTTACATCACATCGGTTGCATTACCTTCAAATATCTATAGAATAGGAGTTTCATTGAAACTTCTAGGCATTAGAACTCATGTTTTTCCAGGTTTATTCAATTTTGGAATTTCCAAAAACAATGTCTGAGGAACAAGTAGAGAGAAAAATGGTGATGGAGGAGGAAAGGATCGCATTCGACGATCCGGACCCGAAGAAGCATGATATAGTGCTGATTGTGGAGGGGAAGAAGTTTTATTGTTCAAAAGGGGTGAGTATTTGAAAACTTTGATGTCAGATACATTTTATCATCACACGAAACGTTTTCAAACGTTCCACTCTACGGAAGCCTGGAATAGCTTTTAGTGCCCAAACTTCTGAGAATTTCTCAGCCTCTATGAACCTTTTATCCTTTTTTCAGACCCTCATCCAGCACACAAAATATTTTGATGGACTGTTTTTCTCCTGCTTCGAGGAGCAGGACAAAAAGGAGATCGAACTCCACGATCCGTCGTCTGCGGAGGAATTTCAAGTCTTCCTTGAAATAATGCACGGCGTCCAATGCCTCACGGGTGAGCATTTTCAAAGAAAATTTGTGCGACGGCCCAAGCAACACTTCATCTTGGCGTTGACGATTTTTGACGCGGGTTTTTTCCAACAAGCCACCTGGTACAAGCAACAAACCACGAAACATGTAAATTTTCCAGACGAGCACCTTGCCGGAGTACTTGGCCTGGCAAGTTTCTGGTGTGCGGACATCGTGAAAAGCCACTGCGTCCATTTCTTGATGAACGACTCCAAGAAGACCAAAAAGGAGAAATTCGAACTCGCTGTGCAGTTGCTCCTTCCTGAACTTGTGGTGAGTATTAGAAAATTGGAGAAGAAAAACAAAAACTCTTGTTCAGAGCATGGTTCTCGACACAGTCAAGACTACCGAAGAACTGGATAAGTTGACTGGTGGAATTAATGAGATGACACAGCCAATTGGTGGAATCGTGCTCAAGAAGCTGGTGGAGCTAAAGCGGGAAGTTCCAATCGAACCTCCAGTGATTCTCGACAACGGATCCTCCGACGCATCAGAGACTGGAGATGCCTGGAGAACAACACCTAATCAAGGACGTACGGCCGACAATTCTGCTAACCAATATTTTGAAAGAAGACAAGGATTTAGCCAAAGAGATGGTGCAAGTCAGAGAGCTGCTGCAAAGAGCTGCTGCTTTATGGACGCCTTCAGAGATCCCAATGCCCCAGGACCTTCCAACCAGCAGCATCGTTCTGGTGCTGAAGACCTTTTCGTTTCTGGTGCTGAAGACTTTCTGGTGCTCCATCCTACGGAGCCGAGAGACGCGTAATCCGGAGCGCTCCCGCCGAGTCAACCTAGACGCAGTTCAAAGAGAACAAAAATTGGAACAAGGATAACAATGAGAACTTCTTATTCCTACACACATTTCACTAAATTTGATTCAAACTCATTTACCTCATACACTTTTCTCTTAATAAATTGCTTTATTTTTCCTTTCTTTTTTATTTGTATGCTCTTCTAACATTGGTTGCACTGCACCCCGAAATACCGGATAGCTTTCCAAAAACCTAAAGTTTTTTCAGGCATCTTTGGTTATGAGACAACGAGTTTTCAGTCACTTTTTTGGCGTGAGGAAAATGGAAACTGTTGCTAAATTTATCGCTCTATTGTTGAACTTGAGCTCATCAAATCTCAATTCGTATAAGGATTGTCACAAAAGTTTTTGTGTATTGCTATTTCCCGTCATTTCTTAGAGTTCAGTGAATGCAGAAGAAACGAGCTAAAATAGATATTTATTCTATAACTGAAGTTGATATAAAAAATATGAAAAACTACAACGCTCCGAAATAACGCGCAGCCCATTGTTTAGTGGTAACATCAGCTGGTTATGTGTAGGTTTACGGAGTAATTTTTTTTCAGTGAATCTCGTATTTTGAATATTTGCTTTTCTTTCTTTTTGAATAAAATTTTCATGAAGCGCTGAGATTATTATATTTTTTCTAAACCTATCAGTTTGTGTCCAACGCGGCCTTTTTCTCATTCTTTCCACCGACGCACTGGCTACGCACCACATTGATTTTTGCCGTTACGCGGACCATCCCGATGCGAGGAGGTCATCTGTTTTGACTCAACCAAGCGATTAAGCAAACCTGTGTTTGGCCAGTTTGAAGACATCAGTCCACTGCTTCAAAATTTATACTTAATTGGTAAGATTTTAGTTGAACCTCGCCAAAAATCTATACAAACGTATTTGCAGATTAAAATCTTGGTGTTCAACGTGGTGATAGTTGAGTTTCGAAGACCATTGGAGCTATAGGGCGACATATAACTTTCGACAATGACGAAGAGGTATGAAATTTGCATCTTTCCAACAACAAACTCACCGACTGTTAGTTCAATTTGTCGTTCATGTGACTGCAAATCAAATAGAAGATTCTCTGTCGAACAATGAGTTTGGCCAGTCTCATGAACGTACGCTCACTGGTTCGTAATTGATCTCACAGTGGTGAGGTTTGACTTGTACCGAGCACAGTAGATAATATCAGTGTTTTTGCAGACTGGAGTTGACAACTAATGACTATCGTGGTGAATGATGCTGAGAGACCGCAGCAATCGGTTTACACTGGGAAACAACAACACAACTTTTTGGGAACTGGCCTCGCACCATCAGAACAGCTTTTGGAAAAGACGGGAAATCGGCTTCACTCAATTCTTTCATACAACTCTTCTCCAACATCTTCCCATTTACGACTAGCTTGATAGGTTGTTTGTATGGATACAAGTAGAATAGCAACTTAGAGGTGAATTTTTCATTTCAATTAGATCAGTACACTACGAATAAACCATTTGCAGAATAAAACTGAAATATTGCGATTGTTGTCGCAAATGATAGATATGAAATGGATTTTTCTAATGTTTATCGAATGGCAAGCCATATATCGACGAATCGCAAAACTACTTCCTGCTGGAGATATACCACTGCCTGACTGTCCGGCAATTACTTTGCATTGAAGGTGAGTGTTGAATTGTACCTCACACGAGTAACAGTATCAATATTTTTTCAGCTTATGATTATCACTTTGCTGTGCATTTATCAACTGTCCCCATCATTCCGAAAAGAGGATCTGTGTTGGGTGAACCTGTGGAACTACTCTTTGCCATCAAAAGTGTGCAGTAGTGCTGCACGTTCTGCTAATCGTTCGAAGTTGAGCACCATTAGTTTGAATCACTATCTGCTGATGGAATGGGATTTTGTGTATTTTCGTGACTTCCAGTAACTGTCCCGAGTGATTCTTCATGCCAACCACAACATCATAAAACTGCTGGTAGAATAAAAGAAAAAGAAGAAAACGACGAAAATGATTGATAGGTAGGAAGCTGCTCGCTTGTTCAACTTACTACAATTTTAATTTCAGAGCCTCAAGAAACAGAGTTATGGATGACAAAAATGCACACAGAAGACGATTTGAGAAGTTCAACATAAATACCTGAAACCAGCTTATCAACTCAACTTTCTGTTTGATGTCAGGTCATCTCTGAATGTTCACTGGTGCCAATGCAACCTAATTCTGATGCTTACTACCAACTACGCTTTCGGCTTTTACGTGCTGGTATCGGACATGACAAAGAACAAAAAATGACATGAAGTACGGACAACAGAAAGCTCAATGACCAATCAGAAATTTTCACAACGGGTGACGCATGTTTTGCGCTTTGGCTTCATGATTCCCACAAACTAGAGCATTGACGGGTTACTGATTATGAATGACTGCAAAAGTGAGTGAATGTTCCTACAGTTCGCGAATTTATCCAACTGTTGTCTTGCAGCATGTTAACAAATCAAGATGTTGCATCTCCATGCAAATGAGTCTGTGCAAAGTCTCTACAACGTCTGTGGTTTGTCATCATCATTTCTTACGACATCTTCTGCTGTACTCTCTGGCTACATTCTTCAGTTTATCACAAGGAACTTGGTTCAAATCTAGCGGTCAGTATACTTTGAACGTTAACAAAACGATACTCTCCGTTTGATGTTTTAGGTATTAACATGTGCTTGAACGACGGCGAATAATATCAACAATGACAAGAATATACTATAACTATGTGGATTGGATTGCCACCAGGAGATTTGCTGTTCTTCTCTTCTTGGATTACCAAAATCATTATTGGATAGAAGAATAGAAACATGAAAACTAGCAAAATCAAATTCCACGCTTCAATAAAAAATCCGTTCTGCAAATTTCAATGTCTTCAAGAGCGGATGTGACATCAAAAGCTGCGTTTGATGCACCACGATGATCGATGAAGCGGGAGGTGTTGCTGAAAAATTTAAGAAAGGTTAAAGTTAACCAGAAGCCGCCCAACATCCCACCAAAACCCGACAAATAATTGACCCGATTGGTTCCCCCCCCCCCCCCCCTTCATTATGCAAAAAATATCTACAAATTTTGAAGATATTACTGATTTATTCAATAAGAAATCACTACTGCAATTAATGACACGAAAACGTTCACATGAGAAAAATAAATAAATGGTTAGGATCATATGGAGAGATCATCAGGTTATTTCTGTTGTTGTGCTGGCGAAGATGAAGATACTGACTTCCAATCAAAGTTCGCCGCTCATTTTGCACATCAGAATAAACCATCCGTGACATTGACTCTGAAGTAAATGATTGTTTTGATCGTAGCTTTTGGAAAGACACGATTAGGGAGACGATCGGAGAAAAGAAGAAAAAAGAAAGAAAGAGAGAGAGAGAGAGAGAGAGAGAGAGAGAGAGAGAGAAGGAGAAATAAAGGAAGAGAGAAAATAAGTCTTCGCCATTGACGAT
The DNA here is from genome assembly GCA_000143925.2 of Caenorhabditis brenneri. Taxonomy (NCBI): domain Eukaryota; kingdom Metazoa; phylum Nematoda; class Chromadorea; order Rhabditida; family Rhabditidae; genus Caenorhabditis; species Caenorhabditis brenneri. The sequence goes on from GL379807.1 coordinate 880,052, forward strand.
GAGTTGAGAGCCAAATTGTTTGAAAACTGGAAAGAAAGAGGTGGCAATCCAAAAACTTCGAAAATGCTGGTGAGAGATGGTGACGGGAGAGCATGATTGAGAGAAATATCTTGTTTGTTTTATGTCATCCGGATTGGCAACACTTTGATGCAGTCTTCGGTTTGGCAACTGAAAATATTTAGAGTAAATACGTGAATCAGACTATACGGAATTCAAAATTCAAAAAACTTCAACTCACTCGCAATCAATACCGTCCTCATCTTCCTCTCCTTCGGCCCAGTATCGTAGGAAAATCGACTCCCCGATGGCAATGTCGGCAAGAGCATAAATTGAGATCCTTGGAATCAGAAGATCCTTCTCGTTTCGGCGGGATTCAGTATCAATAAATACAGCGTTTGGTGTGCATTTGTGATTGATGAACCGGGCTGCATTACTGAAAAAAAAGTTGTATTGCTTGAAAGTTGATCTCATCATAGAGTAAAAGAAGTTTGAGAAAATTCTTACCCAATATGCTCCGCATCAATAACAATCCGTTTCGAATCAATAACAGAACACGAGGCGTCATATGTACCGTTTTTTGTATCCAAAAAAGTGTCATTCTTCGTTTCTGAGTCAAACAAATGGCCAGTGTACTCCATGATGAAGTCGCCCTTCTTAATCGTTTGCATGGCTCGGACTCCAAATTCCATGTTGCCTCCTTCGTAGAACACTGCTACTGATTTTTGTTGACCTCTTTGTAATGGACGTCGAGGGCAGTTGATGGAACATTCACACTCATCGGAGCATTCGATAAGTACTCGATCTTCATCAGTAGCAAACGAATTGATATCAATGGTTCCATCTCGAAGAAATCGGACATTCCTGGTTTCATTAGCGACATATAGGGCGGAGAACTGCAAAAACTCATCAAGTTAATCAAGTTTTTATTGAACTTGGAACAATCTCACTCTAGAAAAACAAAGGAATAAAATTTACCCGAGCATCGCATTTGCAGTTTTTCCAGTTTTCACAAATTCGTTGCGTTGGATACTTGGGGTTATTCAATCCAAGACTTTCAAGTTCAGCAAACGTTTTGTTGGAAGTTTTTGTCTGGCAGTACGTCACCACACTTTCTTCCAGAGTTGACACGGGCGAATACTGAAAATTAGAGCGATTGTTTTAAACATTCGTTAGAAAATAAGCTATGGTAAATCATTAATTTTAGAATGAAAACTAACCGTGTATTTTGGAGGTGGGACCATTGGCTCGGTGAGGCAGAAGTAATGAATTGAGGCATCAGAATATGGATGTTGCTGCTCTAGTTTTGAGTGAAAAAATGTTAAATCTTGGTAAAGCCAGAACATATGGTGAGCATCATCTGAATAATCCTGACAGAGGTGGAGCCAATTTTTGATTGGTTGAGTGCTGCTTGGGCCAGCCAGCTTCTTATAGGCTTCCAGAAAGTCTGCTTTAAGTTGGAATCTCTTGATGAAGGCCACATCAATCTCGGTCACATCATATGTGTCGATTGAATCTGAAGACCATCCTTCGTACGAGACTTTCCACTTATTGTTTTCCGCCTTGTAAACAGCTTGGACAGGCCATTTTTTCGTTGCTTTACTTTTTGCTTTTGGAGCTTGGTGAGCCTCATACTTCTTTGATGGAATTCCGGGATAATCTGTATTCAAGATCAACGATCCATATTTCTGCCCGTTTAATGCTTCGGTCGAATCAATCCAAGGAAGACGGGCTTCAAAATTGGCGAAAAAGATTGCATTTTGAGGCAAATTGGAAAGAGGCGTTTGACCGACGATGATGATATCGCATTGCGTCGGAAGAATTGGTGAGCTGAAAAAAAACTTTCAAATAATGTATTTTTTCATTAAATACCAACCATTTTGAGAATCCCGTTTGGACTGGGACCGAATAGGGACGATCACTTCTAACTGCCACTGTTGAAGACGTAGCTGAGTTGCGTGGAGTAGCAGCAAGTCTAAAAATAAGATAGATTGAATAAGTTCATAATTTCAGAATATTTTAGCTCCAATCATTGAGGATAGGTGGTTTGAGGCAAAATTTAAGTGGTGAAAGCATGCTCAGCTCAAAGAGCAGATCTTATTTCTAGTTCAATTCAAGTCTACTTACCTTCTCAGTTTTTGTCTTCCGTCAACATTAGTAGCTGATGATCCTCCTGTAGATGAATGTCCGTTTGTATTGGCGCGTTTTGGCATTGTGGCGTTTGAATCTGAAATATTATCAATTAGTGATAGAAAGAACTAAAGCGAGAATAGACGAGCTAACGGAGGGGCGGATGAGAATCAAATGAGAATGAGTGAGAGTAATGGAACGAATGAACTACGAATGGCACAATAGAAGGACACCATACTCCCTCTCACGAGGAGTCAAATCGACTGACAGACACGCCCACCGCGCAGGTGGACCCTTCCCTACTGGAAATCAAGATATGGATCTAAAACGGTATACAAGTATACTCTGCCAATCAATATTAATCTAATCTTACGGTCCGATTTTCGAATATTTACGAAACAATAGAAAAACGAAGAAAAGGGACTATTGTAAAATAATGTTCGAAGAATTCAAGTTCTATTAGATTTTCGAGACTAGTAGTACATAAGAATGGTGCAAAAGAATCAACAACAGATTTAGTAGTTAATTTCGGATTTAAAACGAGTTTATGATTTTGGATTCAAAAGTTATATATTCTTATAAGGATTTTTCTCGGTTAGATCAAGGAGATAAGTTGCCTGGTAAACTTTTCATGGAAAATACAAGCCTAAACCCAGTTGCTGTGAGTTATGATTCTGGCAGCAATAGTGTCTAACTAGTTGGTGAATATCAGCTTAGAACTGAAAGTTGGAACATTTTGTAACCGAGAGTGTTGCGGCTCAAATCGATGGATGTGAATCAATAAAAAATAATCCACAACAACGGAACAAAAAAAACTATGAACTGCGGAATCAAGGGAAATAATCACAAAATTGAAAAGTGGCAGAGTAGAGACGAACGAACGACAATCCAAAAAGATGAGTGAAAGTAAGGGAACAAATGAACTACGAATGGCACAATGAAGGGAAACCGTACTCCCTCTCCCGAGCAGTCTGTACGACTGACAGACAAGCCTACCGCGCAGGTGCACCCTACCCTACTGAAAAACAAGATATGGATCTATAATGGTGTACAAGTATACTCTGCCAATCAAAATTGATGTAATCTCACGGCCTGGTTTTCGAATATTTACGAAACAATAGCAAAACAGAGAGAAGGGACTACTGTAGAATGATGTTTGAAAAATTCAAGCTCTATTAGATTTTCGAGGATACTAGTACATATCAATAGTGCCAAAGACCCAACAGCAAATTCAAAAGTTAATTTCCGATTTAAAGGGTAATTTATGATTTTGGATTCAAAAGTTATATATTCTTATAAGGATTTTTCGGCACTGTTCTAAAATCACGGTCCCATCCACAAAATCACGGTCCCAGAAAAAAATCACGGTCCCATTTTTAAAATCACGGTCCCAATTTTAAAATCACGGTCCCAATTTTAAAATCACGGTCCCAGTTTTAAAATCACGGTCCCAAATATAAAATCACGGTCCCATCTTGAACTTGATTCCGGCCTCACTAAAATCACGGTCCCATTTTTAAAATCACGGTCCCAAAAATAAAATCACGGTCCCAAAAATAAAATCACGGTCCCAAAAATAAAATCATGGTCCCAATTTTAAAATCATGGTCCCATCTTTTGAACTGTATTTCTCACTTTTGTCGTCTCCGAGAAACACATAAGGAATGTTATTGAGAATTCAACTTTGATAGGAGAACCAGCTTTCTTCAAAAGAAATTTTTGAAGAAAAATTTCAAGTACCGGAAGAGTGTTTTCGTTTGTGAAATAGGCTTAGTACATTTACGGCCAAACTGACTACACCTCTTCCTCAAGCATAAGAAGAAAAAGTTGAAGCACTAGAAGAGAGTTTACGGATGTACCGGAAATACTGTTATCGAAGCCTATGGGCTTCTATTCTTTTGAAGGGGTCTTAGGGTGGGCCTCAATTACAGGTGGGCTTTTAATACAGTGCGAGTTTCTATTTTACCAAGAAATGTTCGAGCCCCCACGTTTCAAGAATATTCTCCCACCAAGTAGGAACCTCCCCATAATTCTAGGCCTAAGCCTGATCAAAAAATGGGAGTTTTGTTCAAAATTAGCGCCCCGTGTCGATTCGAAATCTGTCCCCTCCAAGACGCTAAGCTTTGTGTAAAGGTGTAGTCAGTTTGCCAGTGATTTTACTAACACAGATAGAGCACTGGGTACGCATATGGTTTACCCATGAGGCACATACATACAATATCCATCCGCACCAATTAGTACTGATTTTCTCAGAGACAAATAGCGACCATGGAAATTTCAGGCATATACGGTGCATAAAGGGGGGCATATAAATATGCTTGTTGCGGTAACGCATAGGTAACAGGTGCCTCTTATATATACCCCGCGATCTACCTGTGTAAGCCTCTTTTACTGATGGTGTTTACAAAAATTGGGGGAAGCTCCGTTAGTTCTGCTCCAGGACGTCATTTTTCAGAGTATCCTTTTTGCTTTCATGGCGCTGAGCTTGGGGAAGAGATGTAGTCAGTTTGGCCGTGAATGTACTGAGCCTATTTCACAATCGAAAACACTCTTCCAGTACTTGAAGTTTTTCTTCTAATGCTCAAAAATTTCTTTTGAAGAAAGCTGGTTCTCCTATCACAGTTGAATTCTTAATAAAATTCCTTATGTGCTTTCCCGGAGACGACAAAAGTGAGAAATACAGTTCAAAAGATGGGACCGCGATTTTGAAATTGGGACCGTGATTTCAAAATTGGGACCGTGATTTTATTTTTGGGACCGTGATTTTAAAATTGGGACCGTGATTTTAGTGAGGCCGGAATTAAGTTCAGGATGGGACCGTGATTTTATATTTGGGACCGTGATTTTAAATTTGGGACCGTGATTTTAAAATTGGGACCGTGATTTTAAAATTGGGACCGTGATTTTATTTTTGGGACCGTGATTTTTTTCTTGGACCGTGATTTTGTGGATGGGACCGTGATTTTAGAACAGTGCCGATTTTTCTCGGTTCGAGTTAGAGAGTTAAAGTTCCTGGAAAACGTTTAATGGGAACTACAACTCCTTGGAATTGTGGAATTTTTTCTGTCCGAAAATATTGAGTTTTAGATGAACAAATGGAAATCAATGAAAAATAAACCACAAAAACGGAACAACAAAACTGTGAATAGCAGAATGAAGAAAAAACCATAAAACTCTCAGCTATCCGTAGGACTGACCGGCATGTCCACCTAACAGAGATGTCTTCCCAAAACTCCCCTTCATGGAAGAGGGGGCATAGATTCATGAATTTAGGTATAAAACTTGTAAACTCCTGGTCAATAATTATTGGCTCTTGATCTGGATTTTGTATATTTACAAAACACTAGCTAAACAAGGCAAAAATACTACTGTAAAAAAATGTTCAATAAAGTTGAGCTTTATTAGGTTTTCAAGGATAATCGTACAAATCAACAATGCCATAAAACCAGCAGCAGATACAAGGGTCTGGTTTTCAAATATTTAAGACTTAGCACTTAAAAAAAGCAAGGGTCCTATTGGAAAATGGTGAGAAAGTGGCACAATGAAGGGAGACCTTATGGTAGAGAAGGCATATATTCATGATTTTTGATATACAACTTGCCAACTCGGTCAATGAATATTGCCTCATAGTTCCATATCAAAGTTTTCCAGACGCCTTATCTCCCTAAATAATATTACTCCTTACGAGGATATGCAGAAACTAATCTGAATTTCTAGAAAAAACATTTATTCATTAGATGGTTCATAGTGCGAACACCGACTTTTTGAACAAAATATAAAATAGACATCCTCAGGAACATTGTTTTTCTGAATAGTTATGTTATTCGGAAGAAATGGAACCTGAAAACACTATTTGTGAGTGCCATCTCTCTGGACCAGGGAGTTGTAGACGGATTCGATTCTGGTAGTTATATTGTCTAACAATTCAGTGAATATCAACATTTCAAATACATATCGAAATATTCTATAACCAAAAAAAATTCCAAGAAAATTGAATTCAAATAATAAGTTCCTTTTGAACCCAGGATTAGTTCTCATCAATAGTACCCTTGTTTCTTTTCAGTTCTGAATCGTAAATATTTGAAAACCAGACTCTTATATCAGCTGCTGTTTCTTTGGCATTGTTGATTTGTACTATTGCCCTTGAAAATTTAACAGAGCTTAAATTCTTTAAACATTATTTTACAGTAGTCCCTTCTTTTCGTTTTGCTACTTTTTCGTAATTATTCGAAAACCAGGACAATAGCCAATATTTATCGACCAAGTTTACAAGTTGTATACCAAAAATCATCAACCTACGTCTCCTCTACAATGAGGGAGAGTTTTGGGTAGACATCGTCAGTCCTACAGATAGCTCGGGAGTTCTATGGTTTTTCTTCTTTCTTCTATTCATTGATTTTTCGTTTGCATTTTCGTGGTTAATTTTTCATTGATTTCCATTTGTCCATTTAAAAAGCGATATTTTCGGTTAGAGAAAACTCCAATTATTGGCTCTAAAGTTGATATTCCCCAACTAGTCAAACACTATCACTTCCAGAAACATGACCCTTCACAGCAAATTAGTTTAAGGTTGTAGTTCTTATTAAAAGTTTGCCAGACACCTTAACTCCCTAAATCCAACCGAGAAAAATCCATAGAAGAATATAACCTTTGAATCCAAAATCATACATTCGTTCCAAATCCGAAATTAACTCTAAAATCTGCAGTTGGTTCTATGGCATCACTGATATGTACTACTATTTTCGATAATCTAACAGATCTCAAATTCTTTAAACATTATTTTACAATAGTCCCTTCTTATTGTTTTGCTACTGTTTTGTAACTATTCAAAAACCAGGCGAAGAGGCAATATTTATCGACCAAGTTTACAAGTTGTATACCAAAAATCATCAACCTAGGTCTCTTCCATGATGAGGGGGAGTTTTGGGTAGACATCGTCAGTCCTACAGATAGCTCGGGAGTTCCATGGTTCTCCTTCATTCTGCCATTCATCGTTTTTTTGTTTACATTTTTGTGGTTTATTTTTCATTGATTTCTATTCGTCCATCCAAAACGCGATATTTTCGGCTAGCAAAAATGACAATCAATAGTTCTAAAACTGATATTTACCGACTAGTTAGACTCTGTCACTGCCAGAAGTATGACACTTCACAGCAAATGAGCTTAGGGTTGTAGTTCTTATCAAAAAGACACTTCATCTCCCTGAATAATCAATAATTTTCCAATAGGCCCCTTGCTTCCTTTTAGTGCTGAATCGTAGATATTCTAAAACAAGATCCTCATATCTGCTGCTGTTTGTCTGCTGCGGCATTGTTGATTTGTATTATCATCCTCAACTTAGAGCTCAACTTTATTGAAAATTATTTTACCGTAGTACCTTTGCCTTGTTTTGCTATTGTTTCGTAATTATTCGAAAACCAGGTCAAGAGCCAATATTTATCGACCAAGTTTACAAGTTGTATACCAAAAATCATCAACCTAGGTCTCTTCCATGATGAGGGGGATTTTTGGGTAGACATCGTCAGTCCTACAAATAGCTCGGGAGTTTCATGGTTCTCCTTCATTCTGTCATTCATCGTTTTTTCGTTTGCATTTTCGTGGTTCATTTTTCATTGATTTCCATTCGTCCATCTAAAAAGCGATATTTTCGGCTAGAAAAGTTTTAATAAATGGTCCTAATATTGATATTTACCGACTAGTCAGACACTATTTTCGATAATCTACTATTTTCGATAATCTAACAGATCTTAAATTCTTTAAACATCATTTTACCGTAGTCCCTTCTCTTTGTTTTGCTACTGTTTCGTCACTATTCGAAAACCAGGCGAAGAGGCAATATTTATCGACCAAGTTTACAAGTTGTATACCAAAAATCAAGAATATATGTCCACTCCACCATAAGGTCTCCCTTCATTGTGCCTCTCGTTGTTCATTTGTTGTGTTAGTTAGTTCCACTCATATTTTTTGGATTGTCGTTCGTTCGCCTCTACTTTGCCACTTATCGATTTCGTAATTTTCTTTTGCTAAAAATATTATTCCAGTTTTGAACAACAACATGGCCAAACGCGTAAAAAGAGAAGACGAAGGAGAATCATCTGAAGATGAGCAGTCGACTAGCAACTTCGATGTAAGACGAAAGACAAGAAGGTAAGTTGAGTTGATATGAACAAGAGTTTGACCCAATTTCTCATTGAGTCCCCTGTAGTCTTTAAAATGAAATCGGGTCCCTTATTTCGAAAAGTAACATTTTTGAACTCCAAGAACTCCTGTTTTCTGGGGGTGCATCGGATCTCAACGCGCACTTGTTTTCTGAAGCAGGGCTTCATTTTCTTTAGAAATAGTTCAAAAAAGGAAGGTTCTCATCTCTTCCAAAGGATATATGCTTCCTGCGTTGACCTTGTTCCCATAATTCAAGGTTATCTCACCCTCCATGACTTACCGCCGTGAATAAAAACTAGGGAGCGGCTCAGCTTAGGTTAATTTAGTGAGATCAATATTTGTAGATTGCAAACTTACTCAAACAGTTTCATTTTCAGTACTGCCAATGTTCCTGGACTCGTTGCTCCCACCTACCAAACAAGAGCAGTTACTTCGAGAGCAGCTCTTCAACCAAGATATTCGACAAGATCGACAAGAACAATAATTCCGCAGTCGCTGACCTCTGCTTCATCAGCAGCTCGCCAACCGTCTTCTTCTTCTGCAGCAGTAGTACCGCATGCTAGGAATAACCACCCATTTGATGTCCCAGTAGGAACCGATTACACCAGATGGTTTGTGATTAACGGAAAAACGTTAATATAATCATTATTTTATATTTTTGCAGTTGGCCAACTCTTGCGTACAAAACTGACATCATCATTGTGGGTCCAGACCTACCATTCAACATGCCTTGCAACGCAAAGTACATACCTGATTTCAAAGCGCGTCTTCCCAACTTAGAATCAAAAGAAGCGTTGAAAGGACAGAGACACGGCACTCTAAAAATGGGATTCGAAGCTCCTGGAATTCCATTTATGAAATATAAAAAAGAGCAAGCTTCTGAAGTCGCCCGACAGAATAAATGGTCCGTACAGGCTATATTTAAGGTAAGCTAATTGCTCTTCAAGAGTTCTGAAGAATTATTGAACATTTTCCAGATCAAGGACACTGGAAAATGGTATGTGCTTTATGAAGGCTGGGGTTCGAAATCTATTGTGAAATACAATAATGATGAAGTACATTCACCACACATTCGGCAATACAAACTCCGAGAAAAGTTCCTGGAAAAGTACGCAGAATTGAATGACACCGTTTCCATTGAACAAGTTGAGAAACAACTCTACTGTGATAACTTCTTGGAAGAAGAAGAGCATTTGTTTTGGTCATACCAAGATCTTACATTTTTCCACTCCAACCAGGAGAGACAACATTCATCGTCGAAAGCCTCCATCCACTATTTTTGCGTTGACGAGAAAATGGTACCACCTCCAAAATATATGGTAAGTTCTCAATCGAATTTTAGCGCATGCAATGCGTTAGGATTGGATCTATTGGCTCTGTTCAAAAATGAAAGGCGCGAAATGAAATAGAAGGCCGGAAATATTCAATTTAGAAAATATTCTTGAAGTGAAATGCGAAACGCGAAATGATGCAACAGGCCTGCCCAAAAAAGTTTTATTTCGAACCCTCTATTTTCATTTGCCATCTTTTTTGTTCCATAATTCTTGAACAGAACTGATGTAGCAGGCTTTCTGAGTAACATTCAAAACAATAATGACAATTTTCAGTATACCGCTCATCCGATTGTGGAAGCCAACGTCATCGAATACTGCCGTAAATTGCCTTCCAACAACACTTTCCAGCAGCTCCTTAATCTTGACAAAAAAGTCGTTAGTACTGTTCAAAGGATCTGTGAAAACGCTGAAAATTGCAAGTGTGATTCCCGATACGCAATGCTCTATGCTGGTGGCGAACCAGTAGTGAAAAATGTGCAATTCCTCGAAGACGGCAGAATCGATACGGATTCCTTCTCGATTGATGAACGCAGAGTGATTATTGAGTGCTCTGACGAGTGCGGATGCTCGATGAACTGCCCTCGCCGTCCACTACAAAAGGGACAGCAGAAATCAGTTGCAGTTTTTCATGAAGGAGGACACAAGGGATTCGGACTCAGAGCTATGGAGAAAATTCACAAAGGAGAATTCATCATGGAGTACGTTGGTCTTGTATTCAACCCTGATACCAAAACAAGGGGTTTTATGGATACTAAAAGTGCCACTTATGAGGCATCTTGTGATGTGATCGATGATGTGAAGCTTGTTATTGATTCGCAGTATGTCGGGTAAGAATTTTTTCTCAAACAATTTTTTTAACAATTATCTCTTTTTCAGAAACACCTCTCGGTTCATTAACCACAAATGTGCCCCCAACGCAGCATTCATTGACACAGAGAGCAGACGCAATGAAAATGATCTCCTGATTCCCCGAATTTCCGTTTACGCGCTCGAGGATATTGAAATCGGTGAATCTATCTTTTTGCGGTATTGGGCTACTGTCGATCTTGAGGATGAAGGAATTGAATGCGAGTGAGTACACCTTTTCTTGATTTTTTCCTACACTAGGAACTTCGTATAGTTTTATTGATAATCAAAAATCCCAACTTTCAGCTGTGGAACGGATGTCTGCCTCAAAGTTTTGCCGATCCGCAAGGCATAAACAAGGAACAACTGATTTCTGCCGTACTCTTTGGTTACAATCACCCATCAACGTCTCCAAATTCCTTGGGTTGGGAATGCCAACTGCTTTTTTCTCGCTTTACTGAACACCGAGGAGCTCAACTCATCGTCATCTGCAAATTTTCCCCCCCCCCCTCTCTCTCTCTCTCTCTCTCTCTCTCTCTCTCTCTCTCTCTCTCTCTCTCTCTCTACCTTCCTCTTCTTTTTTTTCTTCTTTCGCTCTTTCTTCTTCTTTTCGTTCCGAACGTCTTTCAAATCGTATCTTCCTCAAAGCTACGATCTGACAATTTTTTTCTTCAGAGTCAATAACGCTAATGAATCATTCAAATTTCGAAATGTGCAAAGGCTCACCTACAATGACCACGGCTAACCTACAATGATTGAAAGTCAGTGTCTACATCTTCGCCAGCACAGCAACAGAAATGAATGATTTTGCTCTTTCTTTTATTATGATTTCAATTATTTTTTTTTCAAGTTTTCGTGTCATCAATTTTAAGAATGATTCGTCCTTAAATAAATCAGTGAGTTTTTTCGAATCTTGTAAATGTTTGTAATTTTGGGGGAGAGGAAATGGGAAAAGTTGATCAGGCCAAACGTTTTTCAAGCGTTCTTTGGAACTTGCAAAATTTTTTGTCGGACGTTTTTCTCTGCTCTTCTTTTTTCCTGAAACATTCAGCTGCACCGGATAAAGTGTTCACCAACACGGGAAGTCGCCACAACGAGAAAGACCTTCTTATCCCAAGAATTTTCATATTCGTGAGCGACAAACGAGTATCTCTCAGTTCCTTTCAATTGCTACAAGTTTTCCTTGATTCCTTTTCTGCTCCGGATTGCTATTGAAAAGCTCCAGTGAGTGGAAGATGCAGAAAACTGTCATATTTATTGAAGAGCATTGATATTAACATAAAATCAAACGAGAAGAAAATTATGGCACAGAGAGATGAGAGCAAAATAGAATCGCAATTACCGAATGTTAGGAAATTGCTGGTAATAAGGAGAAATGATTGATCACAGAAGGTATTCCGGAATAAGGGAAAACACACGACGATCAGAAGCCGAAAACTCTCCAGGCACGTTCAAAAACAGTCTTGAGTAAGCTTCTCGAGGTGGAAGACATTGTTTTGACTTCAGAGTCGTCGCACAATACTGCCGATTGTTTGCCGATAACGTAGTCAATGTCGCTGATGTTGCTGGACGTGGAGTCATCTAAAACCAAGTTTATTGAGTTGAAGCAAACGAAATTTCAATAACTCACCGATAACTGAATAATCTGAAATGATGTCCAAAGAATATGAAGAAGAAGTCATTGGCGTATTGTTGAATCCATGAATAGACGAAAATTTCGAGTAAGACATAAGTTTGGCGTCGAAGTCGTCACACATGTTAGCCACTTTGGTACCGATGTCGTAGCCGATGTTACTGATGATGCTGTGCTTGGAGTCATCTGGAAAACAGAGATGGATTTGAGAGAACAATGGAAAAATATCCTAACTGGATATTAGATCTCGAGTCACTATCGCAAAACTTACCGAAAAATCCAGAATCCTTGCCAAATCTAGAGGAAGATGTTGTTGCCATAACATCAAAATCATTCATAGACACAAACTCCGAGTGATGCATCATTTCCTTGTCGAAATTATCACACATGACTGCTTGTTTGACACCGATATTGTGGCTAATGTAGCCTAGTTTTGGGTCATCTGAAAATTTATTCAGAATTATAATATTTCCGCGACTAGTATGGCTACGACACTCCGCTCCCAAAGTACTAAAAGCTGTTGAAAACGCTCGTTTCAAAAAGTGTGTAGTACTTCTAGCCCGGAGTGTCATAGTGATGAGTGTTGCGAAGCTATAATATCACAAAACACACCTAAAAATCCTGAATCTTCGACGAGTATGGGAACTTTTGTGTTTGTGATAACACCAGCGTCATAATCAACAGAGAATTTCGAATGAGCCATCATCTCGTCATCAAAGTCATCGCACATTTTTGCCAGTTTCATACCGATATTGTGGCCAGTGTTGTTGGTTTTTGAGTCATCTGAAAATCGAATTTGAGTTTTAAAATTTTCAATACTATTATGGCTTTGCAGTGACATGAGAACTCGTCGATACGAAACTCTGCACCTAAAATACTGGGAGCTGCAGAGAACGCTCAATTTTATGCGTATGTAGCACTTGCAGAGCAGAATGTCGTAGCACTGAGTTCTCATAGTTTTGCAAATCCATAGTATCACAAAACCCACCAAGAAGTCCAGAATCCTCGATGAGGGCAGAAGAAGGCGTTGTTGCTATAACATCAGAATCGTTTGTAGTTGAAAACTCCGAGCAAGACATGATTTTGTCGTCAAAGTCATCACACATTGCTGCCAGTTTGGTTCCTATATCATGGCCAACGTTGCTGATACTGCTGGTTTTGGATACATCTGACAAAAGATGCAACTCAACAGAGTACAACTAATTATGACATTTGACTCACCAAGAAATCCAGAATCAGCACCGAAATCTGAAGACACTGCTGTTACCGTACTGCTAATATTGTGGACTGATGAGAACTCTAAGGAAGACGTCATGTCAATTTTAAAGTTGTCGCAGATGACGGTCAGTTGGGTCCCGATATTGTTTCTCTTACTGATTTTGTTGGATTTGGAGTCATCTGAAATACATTTATTGGAAAATCCTAACTTTTCAAAATTAGACTTACCAAAAAATCCAAAATTCTTAACGAATACGCAAGACGTTCCGTCTGTCATGGCATCAGAATCTTGAATAAACGCGAACTTTGGACGGAAGTCCATGTTTTTCTTGTAGATTGAGTTGACGGTGGTGATATTTTCTGAGTGAGAAACTGTTGAAGGCATTCGTGAAAAAAAAATTAGAAGTTGAACTGAGAAGTAGATGGTCTTCGAAAACAAAACATGTTTCGGGCAGAACATGTTTCGCGGACCACCGTACCCTTCTCTCAGAAAGGTACGCAGAGAGACGCACAGGGAAGAGTTGACAACAAGTGTGTGTCTCGGAACATGTTTTGTCTTGAGAAAGGGAGAAGAGGGATTGTAGAAAACATGTTTGCACCTGACCTTGAGTATAAAATTCAAGTAAAAAAGATCAATTACAATTTTCGAGCTCAAACATTCAGTGAAAGCAGAAAATGAACAAAAATCGTGTTAGGTACGATCGTGCAAAAAATTAAGGATTTTTTTCCATGTTTTTTTTCATTTCCCAACCAAAATTCATTATTCAGAAACACAAAGGACAATTGAAGCAAGAGAGAGAAGTATAAAAATAATATAGCAGAAAAGAGACAGAGTTGAACAGGACATATTCAAACACAGGACTGACTAATCGCCAAGTTATATAACGTTTAGCCAAATTTAGCAACTATAAAAACGGATAGATAAGACAATTAAAAAGCATGAGGCTAATATTAGATGTTTGATTAGAGGAAAGAAATAAAAAATGATTATGTCCTTTCGTGAGAATTTGGGATATTGCATTTTTTCGATTTGAAGTGTCGATGCCAAGATTCTGATTTGATCCATCAGTATTGGAATTGGCGACAGAGCTCTAAAAATTTCGATTTGAATTGGAAGTGAAAATCATCGGTTTGTCTATTTTCTGGAGTCGAGATCGAAGTAAATCAAACATACCTGAACCGTGTCATCAATTCCACTGTGTCTCCAACTCCACAATGTCGAGAGTTGAGGATCCTGATGTCTTCTTAGTTGGGACAGCAGATACTTCCGTACTTGCTCGTTTTCTTTGGACATGAGAATTTTGAACAACAGTTGATGACGAGGTCTGATCCGCTGGTTTTGTGGAACCTAATTGAAATTGACTGTTGAGGATATGATCAAACGAAGCCAAATCAGCATTTATAAGTGATTTTTCCAACGGAGAATAACGGCGAGTAGAAGATTCCGATAAGAGTTGTGGTGGAACAATGATATTGTTTTTTTGGTTTGTCAGTTTGGACGAAGTCAAATCCTCATTTCTTGGTGATACGCTTAAAGCAGTACCAAGACATGTAGATCTTTTTGATGATAGTTGGGAAGGAACAGCCGGTGCAATGCTAGCATTGGGTTTCTGTCGTGAAACAATGACACTTTTGCTTTGGTTGTCAGTCAGCTTTTTGTCGCACTCGTGATCCCCGCAAATTATTAGATGTACCCGTGTATTCTTTGTCGGGGTTGCATTTGGTGATGAAGTATTAGCAATTTCCATTACCGGAATTAGATGTACCAATGTCTTCTTTGTCGGGATTGCATGTTCATCTGAATTCGCAACAACAGTCGATGACAATGCTTGGCCCTCTGATTTTATAGACTCCATTTCTGAAGGACTATAGAGAGCCCAGTCAAATGAAGCCGAATCACCGAGTCTGAAAAAAAAACGATGAAATAATGATGTTTTCAAATGGTAATATAACTGAAGCATCAATCTGAATCTGAGTAGAGAGGGTTAATTGTAAGTATAAAAAACGTCGATATTAGAAGGAGCCGTTTTATTGCGGTTAGTACTGGATCTAGGGAAAATTTTTTTAAAAATTCATATGTGTATACCAATTATCGTGATTCCGTAAAAAAAGGAAACAACTGAAACGATCACAATATGTTCATGAAAGAGGCGGAGCAAATTCATGCGATTGGCGCGATGACGAGCTGAGTTATCCAAACCATATTCTAGAGGAATGGCTGTCTTTTTAAACACCACTGATCACGAATAGTGATATAACATTTATTCTGGAGTCTTGGAGGAAAAGGGGAAAACAATTTCGAGAAACATTTTCAATCATGTTATGAAACTGAATGACGATTCTCTGCTTTGGGGTTCGGAAAATGATAGTTGAGTCAGTAATTCCCTCTGATATGTGGTGGAAATAGAAAAAGCTAAAAACAATCATAGTTTTCATGCCCAACCGGGCCCGCTGTGCGGAAGAAAGTGGTCACAGAACCTGAATCGGATTTGGCGAGCAAGGAAAGATATGTTCGGTTGAAAGGAATTTCATTAGCTACTCTTCATCAGAACTTCCGAATCGGAACTAATATTCAAAATTGAAGTTCTCACAAGAACAAGAACCTTGGTTTTGATTTGACCGGTTCTGATATGGAGTAGCGTCAAATTTCGAAACGTCTGGGATCTGAATTTGATACTGGAATTTGGAAACCTGAAAAAACTAGAACTAGTAAAATGGGCAATTCTGTACTTTTGAAGTACGTAGAACAAATTGCCTAAATGAGAAGATTTCATGAACTACTGAAGAGAGAGGAACAAAAAACCAGAAAAGAACAACAAAAACTTGTGTCGAATGAAAAAATTTTGATTTCTCGCAGTTTCCCTCCTCCATGAGTCATAAACCGCAGCATAAACATTTTCTCAGCCAATTATTATTCCTCCCCTTTCGCTGTTTTATTGTCCAAACTGTTACTCTCGCCAAATTTCATGTTCTTTTTTCCGCATACGGCAGTATATGGGATGTATTTTCATCTCATGGTAGGAAGTTTTTTCTTTGATAAAAAGGTACTGAGTTGAATAGGACATACCCAAATACAGAATTGTCTAATCGCAGAGTAATATGAATTTTAGCCAAATTTAAAAACTATAAAAACGAACAGATAAGATTATTGAAGTATATGAGGCTATTATCAGATGTTTGATTGGAGGAAAGAAATAAAAATGATTATATCCTTTTGTGTGAGTTCAGGATATTGCATCTTCTCAATTCGAAGTATCGATGCCAAGCTTCTGATTTTATCCATCAACATTGGAATTGGCAATAGAGCTCTGGAAATTTTTGAACTCGAAGTGAAAATTTTGTGTCTATTTCTCGGAGTCGAGATTGAAATAAATGAAACATACCTGTGTCATCAATTCCACTGAGTTGTGGGTACGGCTGTTTCGTATTGAACGTGGGTGATGAAATGTTGCAAACATCAATGCTGAGAGTTGGGGATCTTGATTTCTTCTTAGTTGGGATGGCATGTGTTTCAGTACTTGCTCGTTTTCTCTGAACTTGAGCATTTCCAACCATATTTGATGATAATGCTTGATCTCCTGCTCTTAAAGAGTGCGATTTCGATCGGGTGCTCAGGATCTTATCAAATGAAGCTAAATCAGCATTTATCAGTGATTTTTCCAACGCAGAATAACGGCGAGTAGAAGATTCCGATAAGAGTTGGTGTGAAACAATGACATTTTTCCGTTGGTTGGTCAGTTCAAATGAAGCCAAATTTGCATTTCTCGGTGATACGCTTGAAGCAGTATCTAGACATGTACCGGTTTTTGATGATAGTTGGGAGGGAGCAGTCGGTGCATTTCTAGCATTGGAATTCTGGTTGTTCGTGAGGTTTTTGTCACATAGAGAACTATTGGAATTTAGAGTTGGACTCGGAATATCTGGAGAAGAGATAACTTGATCAAGCCATGCTTTTTTCTCCGGTGATAATCCAGGTGGAGGTATGTTGTAAGTGAGGACTGGATTGAAATGAGGAGACAACACCATTGGATAAAGCCAACGAGTAATAATTGGGCTGGCGCAAGGATGACACTGGTTTGTTTGAAATGGCCAGCGAGTGACAATTGGATTGTGGCAATAAGGACACAGGGCCGTTTGGAACCCAAACGGTGGAGATCCCCAACTTGTAAACCCAGTAGCTCGCGGTTTTCCAATATTTGCACCATTTCCGAGAGTGTTAGTGTAGAGCTTCAGAATGTTTGATTTGATTATGGCTTTGCTGGAATTGCCGGGTTTCTGAAAAAATGTATGATGCAAGCTGTAATCTTTGAAAATAAAACATGTAAACGCTATTTTTCAAACTTTGACTCACGTAGGACAAAAATGCAGCTTTCAGGAGCTTAAGACAAGTTTCCCATTTAGAAATGTTTTCATAACCTTCATCGATAGATTGCTGGATTTCTGGTAAATCAGCTATCAGAGAAACAGTAATGTATGATATTAACTTACGTTTCCTCATCGAATACTTCTTTTCAGGTCCGTAAGATGCTTTTCCGAAATTTTTCATACTTTCTTCAAAACATTGACGTACAATCTCTCTGGACTTCTTCGAATCGAATACTTGGAACGATCTATTATTGGAATCATAGTCTGCCATGTGGTAGTTTCCAATCAGATTATTTACTCTACGCTTGATGTCGTCTTTCTCAGTTGGACCAAGGTTTTTCATCATAATTCTAAAAAATGTAAAAATACAAGATTTATCAGTTTATATAGAGCTCACTCTTCAGCTGTTTTTGATCGAAAGATATGATGAGGTTGTCGGAGCCAATATAAATGCATCATGCCTTTCATTGTAAGTGGGGGGCCATGAATGACACTGAATCTGTAAAATGAATTTTCGTCTTATTATGGTTCTTAGTAAGATTTCAAAAAAGGAGCTTTTGGGTGAAGAAAGCTTTAAGCGTTTATCAACAAGTCTACCTCAGCGCTCAGAAAAGCTCATCCGCGTGAAAAGTTCGTTTGCAAAAAAAACTTATTGATGATTGTCAATAGAGTCAGATCGGCTCGTGGACTCAAAAATCGAACCACTGTCCGATTTTCTTGACAAAATCCGGTTTGGACTGGTTCGATCGATCAGTCATGTTCTGGTTTATGCCGACTCAGTCCAGCTTTCATCGATCCAATCCTATCCTGCTGTATCCGGTCCGATTCAGTCCTGACCAATATGGTCCAATCATACTAATCGGGTAAGGGTTGATTTGGTTCGATCGGAGCCAATTTGGTTCAATCTAGCCCAATCCTGCCCGGCCTTGCTTGGTACATCCGATCCAGCTATATGTGATCCGATACGGTCTGATAGTAATCGATCTTGTTTGGTTCAATCCGGTTCGATCCTGTCTTGACCGAATCTGATTCAATCAAGTAACGCCTGATTTGGTTTTATCAGCTCTGATCCGTCCCGGCCGATTTAGTTCAATCTAGTCCGAAACCTCTCGAGCTTGTTCGGTTCGATCCGGTCCACTCTTGTCCGGTCTGATCCAAACATGTCATATCAATCTGTCAATCAATCCCGCCCGGGTCTGATCCGGTAGTCCTGACCAGCCCATGCCAATTTACTTGGATTGATCCAACACGGTCTAGCACATTTCAACATTACTTCTATTTTCAAAGTTAATTGAGTGGGCCTCAACGAACTTTTCCCAAAAAATATAAAATGAACTATGAGTTTTGATGAGTTTTCTCAAATGCTCAAAATGAACAGCGTGAGCTTTTCAGTTTTTTTTTTTGAAACGCTCACGGATAAACTCATTGAGCTTATCGAGGTTTTTCGGAAGTCGGAACAAATGTATTCAGAAACTCACCCTTTGTTTCCATTTTCAACACGTCGTGGAACGCTTTTTGTGATACCATTCAAGTCTTCTGGAAGTGGAGCTTTCCCATAATAGCCCCTGAAACAATGCATTTTTCAAACATGTTGTTGTTCACAGACTCACCAAACTTGAGTATAAACATCAGCATTTGCCTTGTTCAAAAAAAATTGGTGGAGGGGAAACAATAAGACGATGAAAGAAGCGTGAATGTCAATAGGGATTCTCATCATATTGTGTAAAATCATTGAGCATGCGTTGACATATCTGAAATGAAATGTAATCTATCGTTCTTCTTTTCCAGAAACTCACTCATAAAAAAGATGCTTTTTGTCGGGTTGAAATGCAGTCTGTTCAATTAGCTCTCTCAGCGTCCAGTCATGATTATAATCATCAAGTCGAAGAATGTCCCCCAATTTTTTGATTTCAGAGAAGTCTTTGTTTGGGTATCTGGTTCTTCCTTGTTCTCTCCGGAGAGCAATGTTCTTCTCCATCTGCTTACAGTAGCGACCATTTCTCATTTTCCGGTACAAATGGAGAAATCTAGAGAAAAAATGTGAAAAAAATAAAAGGAATAAAACTCTTACTCTCTCGGAATTCTGAAGGTTTTTTCTCCATCAAATTTAGCGTATTGTTGCAATATTTTAATGGTCTTAACTAGCTCAATCACTTGTCTCTCATCATACGTCTGGAAGTATTTGTTGTATGGAAAATAGGGGGAAAACAAAAACGTACAATGTTCCTGATTTCACCAACTGTGAGAGCTAAAGCAGCATCAGCACATCCGTACTTTGGATTCATCTGTTAGATATCTAATAAACAAAACAAGTCTACCAAGAAATGCTAAAAATCGAGACTCTAGCTGAATCCTTGTCAGATCAAAACTTAGAAATTGTGAAAAACCTACCTGGTTTCACTCAAAAATGAAAACGTCCTGGAGATCAAATCGTTGTCGGAAGAAGAGGAACCAGTCAGTGACAAACAATCAAGAAGTGAATAATCTACTGTATCTTGCCGCTATTTATTTGAAAACAGTTTACAGAGCTAGGGATGGGGTCATAAAACATGCCCCTCAAGTTTTATTCGATGAATCATAGCCCTCGCTATATAGCTAAAAATGTACATATTTATAGTTTTCACATCATTAAACTACCGTAAGATTTTTCAATACAGAACATATAAAGTTTGAAAGAGCTATTTTCCAGATTGCGGTACTTTCGATGCACGCTCTCCCCAACGGCGAAAAAGAACTGCAAATGTTCTACAGTAATCCAGTGCGCGTAAACAAAAATTTTTTAAAAAGTACGCCTACAAATTTTTTTTCAGCACACAATTTCAGCTTTTTAGTCATTGAAATCACCAATATTTGTACAAAACTAGTTTGAAAAATTAAAAAAAGCAATAATAAGCGTTTTTTATAAGAAATATACTTTTTTCTTGTCGAAATTCGGCATTTTTGTTCTTCACCACCGAAAAAGTCTATCAACTCAGTCATTTTTCCATATTTTCAAACGGTCGATAGCTTAAAATTTTCGCAAAAGCTCGCTCTACAACTTTGTCGGAGTGTTCCGTTTTTCG
>GL379808.1:0-19513 GCA_000143925.2 Caenorhabditis brenneri
TTTTTTCCAGTAAATATGAATCATAATTAAACCCGATTGAAGTTCACTTTGACGTACTTCTCACTATCAGTATAACTATTCGTATTACCCGGAATTGTTTCAGATCATTTCTAAATTGGTGAAGTGGTCATTTCACTTTCACACTGCTCCTAGTATACCAAACTACAGTGTTTACACTTCTGTTCAATCACTTTGTCACTACACTGTCCCCCATTTCAACCAGATATTCCAGTTCCTTATTTTGAAGTGTATGTTCATGATAAGAATAGAGAGAAGAGGAGGGAACATTATGATTTGTGAAGTGTAAAACACAAAGATTAATTTGTTCTTGTTGGTGAATTCGGTTCAAAATGTTTTGAATCTACACATTTAGAATGATTGTGTGTAAGTTGGTAGCTGTGAATTATGGGATAATAGAAACCGGAATTTTCAGTTTCATTTTCAGAAAGTTTCCCAGTTTCCGTTATAATTATCGTATCAGTTTTTAGCAAACTTTCGATTATCATCCAACAATCAATTTTTTTGCGAAAACTTTTCAGTTTCTAGTACACTACTTTTGGCTAGTCTGGAATGCTATACAATATCCGATACGTGTACGGTGGTTTTATGACCTCATATCTCTGAAATTTCACAAAACTTCTTTTTCGTTATGTCTCCAGTCTATAAAGTTCTGTAATATGGTCAGTGCTTGTCTAACAAATTAATCTCTACCCAATTTTTTGCAACATTCAAATTTTTTTTGCGAAAAACTTTTCAGTTTCTAGTACTCTACTTTTGACTAGTCTGGATTGCTATATAATGGACGGTCTATTTCTGGTCATTATATAACTTCATATCTCTGAAATTCCCCAGAACTTCTTTTTTCGTTATGGCTCAGTTTCAAAAGCTTCGTAATCTGTTCAGTGCTTGTCTAAAAAATGCATCATTATCTAACTTTTTTGCATCATTCAAATTTTCTTTGAAAAAATTTTTCAGCTTCTAGTACTCTACTTTTGACTAGTTTGATATGCTATACAGACGTCAATCTATGGTAGCTTTATAACCTCAAGTCTCTGAAATTTTGCAAAACTCCGTTTTTCATTATGTCTCCATTTCTGCAAGGACGTGACTTTCAAAAGTTGCGATAACATCGAATTAAAAGAGATGAAAATGTTATCAATTAGTTATCAGAGAACAGATAAAAACAGGAGAGATAACCATCTAATAAGACAGACAGTCAAAGGAAATTAATTCGTATATCCTTCTGTTTCGTTGAAATTTGAAGTCAAATATTTTTCTGTTTGAACCATGTTTTATTATTAGCCAAGTATATAACAGCTATTAGCTGAACGATTATAAATAGATTTGTGAACAGTAATAAGATCCGGACGAAATCAAAGGTTCGAAGAGTTAGCGCAATTTATTGACTTTCTGAAGCTGAAAATATGTTTTTTTGCATTTAATATATTTTTGAAAATCCTTTCTCCATATTCCATGATTTCGAGGTTTTTCCTTGATTTCAGTTAGACCTTGTTTTCAGTTATATCTACCCTTGTCACTGATATGGTGGCAAACCCAACTGTTTCACCAACCTGATGTAACTGAATTTTTTTGTAATCAAAGTTTTTTTTAGCCGTTTACAGGTATCAAGATTTCTCTTTTTCTCCCATTTCAATATAACTGACCAACAACTGGTCAACTATCCTTCTTAAATTTCATATATTTCTGTTTCGTTGAAATTCGAAGCCTTTGTTTCTGTTTTATGTCTGGTTCATTAGAAAAACAGTATTCAACTACTATCAATTGTATAATCGAGGTGCGGAAAAGCCTAGGAAAACTGAAGATTCCAAAAACTAGAGACCATTCAATGACTTGTTGAAGCTGAAATTTTTTTTGAAATTCAGACGAATTTCCTATTCCAATTTCTGTCCCATATTCTCTTTAGTTGCCATTCTGAAAATTTCTTGAAAATTTTTCAACTGATCTTCGCTTGCATACTGATCCAACATGAAGCTCAACCGTTTCACCAGTTTGATGTAACGGAAATTTTTAAGTTCTCAAAGTTTTTGAGGCATTTTACACATTTCATGATTTCTCTTTTTCTCCCATTTCAATAAAACTGACCAACACCTGACCAACTATCCTTCTGGCCGCCCCGCAATTTCCCCTTCCACCCTTATCTATCAATCTTTCCTCCTCCTCCTATCCCTCCGATTTCCACTGATTTTCTATCCTTGGTCAAGTTTCAAGTTTCTTTTCCTTTCCTTTCCCCTATTTCTCTCGAATGAATTCTCTTCTCCCACCACAAAATTCCCAATTCGATAGTTCAAAGATAGAAGATATTCTATTAATGAAAATAGTTTGAGAATCGAAGAGTCATCAGACAAACTAGTCACCTCTTCGGGTGGTGATCGGGAGACACATGACCGTACTTGACGGCGACTGACTTGTTTGTGTGTTGGGGGAAGGGAAGGATGGATTCTCTATCTCTCCACAAACTTTTTCTCTTTTTCGGGCAATCGATTTCTGTTTTGATGATTATTTTTTGTAAAAAAAATGAAAATCAAAATTTTTTATTTACCAACCAATTTCAATTTCTAGATGGTGATATCATTTTCTTATGAGTTTCAGTTAGGAATGACTATACACCACCATTCATATTATTAACTTCGATGTTGAACCTGGAAAATAATTGTTGTGGAACAGGAATTTTTATGCTTCATTGTAGGAAAGATTGTCCCATGTTTTTATTTTCCCCAGGTTTCAAATAATTTCTAAACTTTTGGAATCGAAGGAAATATTCAGTTTTTGAAGCTCTATTTTTCCAATTTTCATGTAACAATAATCTTAATGGAAAAACTGAACCAAAAAAGTGGAAATTTTGGAACTGAAAAATGTCATATTTCCGAGCTTAATTAGACCAGATTTTACACCCGACGCACTGCTGATGTCAATGCTGCATCTGATAAATGGTAGTTCTGAAACTGAAATTTTTTGATTCGAGGAGCCTTTTCCAGTATTTTGCATTGAAAACCATTGATTGGTTTGCTAGATTCCAAATAGTTGAAGAAGTTTCAAATTTGACAGAGACATTCCCCTTAGGAGTTGTTTTCTTCCAAAAAGATTCACACTTATGAAATAATTATTAATGGTCACACTGAACACTAAAAATGGAAATTTTGGGGCTGAAACTTTTTTTTATTGAATCTTAAAATCAGCTTTCAGTTTTTTTTTCTCTGTTTCCTATAGTTTTCACAGAAATACTGGAAGCAATTTTCCCATTAACTCATTCACTTTTGACCTGAAACCAGAAAATGTTACTGTTTCAACTGCTTCAAATCAAGTGATAATGTAGATCAACTATAATATACCGCTTTTGCTCGATTAGAAAATTTTTAATTTACTACTCAATTTTGATTTTAAGACGGTAATATCATCTTCTTATAAAGTTTGTTTAGACTAGATTACACACCGTCGTATGGACTGTTAAGTTTAATTTTATATATGGTAAATGGTGGTGTGGAAACAGAAAAATTTTTGTTGTATTACTTTTTTCAGTAGTTCAAGTTGAATAGTATCGTTTCTAGTTTCATCAGATTTCAAATAATCGAAAAGTTTTTGAAATTGAAAAAAATCTACTTTTTGAAGCTTTGTTTTCCCAAAAATTATGTCAACGATAATATTAACACAATAAACCCTACAAACGGCAATTTTTGAGCTGAAAATATTTTTTATGGAATCTAGAAATCTGCTCTCAACTTTTTTCTTCATTTCCCGGATATAAATATGCGCATAAAGAACAGACGTAATATTTTCTCAACTTCACCGAAGTTCTTACTTTTGACCTGAAACTGAAAAATGTTACTGATTTAGCTGCTTCAGATTAAAAAATAATTTAAGTTAACTATACTGAATTGCTTTTGACTTGTACCGATAACTTTTTTTACTACCCGAGTTCGATTTCAAGATGGGGATATCATTGTCTTATTGAGCTGATTTAGACTAGTTTATATCCATCTTACTTACTGCTGATAACAATGCTGTATCTGGTAAATGGGGGTTTTGAAACAGAAAATTCTTAATTTTAATCGAATTGTTCCAGTACTTTCTCCTTAGTTTTTGAAGCCTCACTTTCTTTATTACCGTCAAAATATCTTCTCTTCCGTTCAGTAATGATAACACATTGAACTCTGCAAATGACAAGTTTGAAACTGAAAATTATTATTGAAGCTGGAAATCCCACTTACCAACCAAACTTTTTGTAACCTGACTTTCAAAAGATAGCACATTTCAATTTATTTTCCGTTTGAAAAAAAACTTCCTTGATACTGAAATATTCACTTCTATATATCTTTTACTTTCAACCTGAAACCGGATATTGTTACTGTTTTAACTGCTCCAAATAAAAAACATTGAAAATTGTTATCATTAAATTTAGTTCACATGAATAAGCTCGAACAATCTCAGAACACATTCCTGTCATAGTTTCCTGTTTCAAAGGGTCGTTTTAATTTTAAGAATTAGACTCACTTCGATAAATCTTCAAAAATTTTTTCTTATGTAGTCATAGTTCAGTTTCCAGAAAATTCATGATTTTAGATCAGTCACTTATGAATTGCAATCATACTAAGGTTAGATTTGGCGGTGCCTAGACCTTGATGAACTTCAATCCAAAAAAATGAATTCCAAAAGTCCTTATTCCTCCGAATCTTCCCAGTTTCATCAATATTATTTCTAAAATCCATCTCATCTTCCAGTGATAGTTCTTTTCTATATATTCGATTAGCAATTATTTCTGTTCCTCATCCTTGATATCAATGTATTTATTTTGATGAATTCTAGTACTTCATCTCTCACGAATTCCCCTACTTGATCATTTTTCAGCTTCACTTTTCTCCCCCTTGTCATATCAAGTCTTTCAACACCCACACTTATGGCTTCTGGTCACAATGCACATAGACCATCCGATAATAATGTAATTACTTTGAATGGTAAGATTTTTTTAATATAACATACAATTAAGCGATTACAAAACAAAAAATGAATTCTGTTTCAATGAGTTTGTGAAACTGTATATTTATCTTTGTTATTTGATAAGTAAAATTGAATTATTCCACCAATAAAGGTATTATTGAACATATAAAAATTAATATCGGTTTCAAAAAGTGAGTGAAACGTCGAAAATTGCCAGACATTATTGGATCAATTTAGTCTTCATCAATTCAAGATACCAATTCTTAGAACTTGCAGATTCCGATGAAGAAACCGAGGATAGCAATTTGGGGAGCACGAGTAGCTCCAGTGCCTCACTGAATCTTTGTAGGGTGAGTTTTTCTTTTCAACCAAAACATACTGTCCACGTGACAATCCGTTGATTCAATGATGCAAAAACGTTTTTCGTAATCCGATAAGCGTCACACGAAAAAAAGTTTGGTGAAAGAACAAAAATAGAAAGAGGAAGTTTGTTGTTTAGTTCTAATCAAAAACAAGGAAGTCTAGCGTGTTAAAAACTGAAAAAAAAAAACGACAAAACAGTTTCAAAACATACATAGCGTAGGCCTAGCAACGAAGAAAATTCGTCAAAACTTAAAAAATAATGATAAAACAGTAAAAAATACACAAAATTTTTAGGTCTGCGGCGCCGAGAAAGCTGCTCATCACTACGGAGCATTGAGCTGTGTCGGGTGTAAAGGATTTTTCCGGAGAGCACTTTTGAAAGCTGACCAGCTGGAGTGTGCGGCACATGGAGATTGTCCAGTTAGTGTTTTGCGTGAGTTACTGTCTCAAATAGTTTGTAAAGTCTTGAATATCTGATTTTGACTGATTCCTCAATCATATGAATAAATCGAGAAGTTACAGAAAAAATCCAATGCCGAAGCTGTCGATTCAACAAATGTCTTCGGGAAGGAATGAATCCTGCTTGTGAGTCCCTTCCTCTCCATTTTTCGATTCTATTCTAAGCAATTTTAGTCGTTCGTCCCAACCGAGATGCTCCTCCGAAACCTCGAAAACCTGCAACTACTGTAGCCGCTTGTGACCTAACAGATCGTGGCAGGACCACAAAAACCCGGGAGGAATGGATGAAAAAGATGACTGTAGAAATGAGAACTATCCTCATGACTTTGTTGAATATTGAGACAAAAGTAATGAAAGGAGATACTCAGCAAGAGGCATCTAAGCTTTATCCACTGAAAGGGATTGATAAACTGAAGGATATTGTGGAGACACCGACTAGTTTGAAGGGGAAGAGGACGGAAATGAGATATGAAGCATATCGAATGGCGGCTAACGATGAGTTATGTGCAATTGCTTATCGAAGGTTGATAGCGGCGATTGATTGGGTGGAATGCTTGTCACCGTTGTTGGGACACTTGACTGTGGAAGATAAGGTAAGGGGTACTTAGATTTGTACATCCAGTTTCTTGTTACGTAAGCTAGCCCAATGAGGATTGAAATTCCGGTAAAAAGTTTTGCATAAGATACCTAACTGAAACAGCAAGTATAAATTTGAAAAAAATCTTTCAGATCGCTTTAATCAAGTCATCCTTTGCTCCCCTTATGGTATTCAACTTCTGCGCCCGAACAGCTGAAGCTTGTCAAGACGAGAACGTGCTATGCTTATGTAATTTTGCATATGTCCCTAGAAACATCTCCAAGATGTATGAGGATACATAGTAAGTCACTCTTCAAACCCCAAAGAACCGTCCCCATTCCCCAAATTTCCAGCCACCTTGGAAACGGTCTTGTTGAACGAGCCCTGAATGAACTTGTAGCCGTATATCGAGAGTATGGGATGAGAGAAGAGGAAATAGTTTGTGTGAACGCTATGATCTGCTTGAATCCTTTGGCTAAAGATGTGTCGGATACACTGTTCGAGAAAATTGTGGAGTTGAGGAATCGGATAGCAGACTGCTTATTTTCAATTGTGAAGGAAGTGCGGTTAAGTCCGACACCCAACGTTTGCTATGGGCATATTCTGCTGTCATTGGCAACGGTGACGGTAAGTGAGAAGCTAGGATGGGTGGTAGTCTGGCATAGATAGTAAAATGGGTTTTTAATTCTTATGGGACAGGAAGCTTGGAGAAATTTCTAGCTGTGAATTGAAAGTTCTCTGAAACCGTTGAAATAAAACTGCTGAACTTCGAGCATTTCATTTTGGACAGCTCACATTTCTATGCGCTTTTGACGTTCCGTCTCAGATGGATCAAATGTAACACTCCAATAAAAATTTTCTGTCTATTAAAACGAGAATGAAACAGTGACCACTTGCTGGGACTAACAATTTTCCACCTCACACAATAAAATCTCCCAACCATTTTATTTATTCCAGGAACTGGCCAACGCAATGAGTGAGAACCTCCAATTCGCTCAAACCTTCTCAAACCAAGGAGAAATCCCCCTTTTAACCGACCTCTTTGGATGCTTTACTGTTGAACCATTCTTCAAGGAAGTGGACGAATTAGCAGCCCTGTCCCTAGAGAAAGCACTGACTGAGAAGAAGGAAATCAGCACACAAACTGATCGGGTACCACCTCCA
This sequence comes from Caenorhabditis brenneri, assembly GCA_000143925.2. Taxonomy (NCBI): domain Eukaryota; kingdom Metazoa; phylum Nematoda; class Chromadorea; order Rhabditida; family Rhabditidae; genus Caenorhabditis; species Caenorhabditis brenneri. The sequence continues at coordinate 7,517 of GL379808.1, forward strand.
AGGGCTCTTTTGGTGAGTTTTTTTTTCAATAAATAAACAGGGGGGATTGTGATCGAAAACTTTCTCAATCGGAAATGTTGTTTCAGAAACGGCAAGCCACAATTGACGAAGAAAGTGAAGAACCTGCTCGACAAAACTTCCGACTTTTGCAGCCACCGAATAACTTTTATATAACGGAAATGCTTGATGATTTGAGGGTGAGTTGGATGTTAGGTAGATGTGCATGTTGTCTGGGTTACTGTAGTTGTAACAGTGTCGCATGGGAATTTTATGTACTGTTTCACTGAAGTATTATGGAACTGTTGTCATCATAGATAGTGATTCCTGTTGAGATGCCGTGACATAGTTTGATCCAAATAGACAAATATAATACTTAAAGCTAAACTTCCCTGTCCCTAGTGCCCGTCTGTTCTACCCCACCTTGTTCCAGGCACCATCCTCCATTCCCCTCTCGTCCCCGGATGAATATCATCATCCCACCACCCGCACTGCACCCATGGTACCTAGTAACCACTTCATCTCTGACCGAAATTCCCCTCATTTTCAGAATAATCATGCTGAAAATCATCTGATGAATCTCAACTATGATGCTTCCACGATAGGAGAGTCAAATGGTATGGCGTCAATGGACACCACCACACAGCCAGACTACAATCAGCCGTGCTCTTCCAACTCGTTGAATCAGAATACCTCTAATAATTTTTACAATTTCCCTCCTCCACCTGGATATCCATCTTTGAATGCGGGCTACACACCCAATGTAAATTACCCTCAACTCTATCAACAACCCCAGTATTTCAATAACTATCCGGCTCAGAATATGAATCAAACGTACCCTTATCCTCAAAATCCTGAACCATATTTTTACAATCAACCCACTCAAAATTATCCACATCCACATCATAACAATTTTCAAAATCAATACGCGTCATAGGCTCTTTTCTTCTTGTGTGCTCTTTCGATTTTCTTCACTTCCGGTGGCATAATTTTTGTTTTGTTCACTCTTCAATTCTGATGGTTTACGTGTAACTTTTCTTTTCAATTCTTGCGATTTTCTTTTCAAATTTTGATGAATAAATTATCAAATTTTTTGAATATCGGCACAAACTCGACAATTAACAAAATTAAGAACTTCAATTTTTCAAACTTTTGAACTCAAATTTTCGAACAGTTTGTTAAGTCTGATCACTTTCTCAGACTTTTTCAGGCGATATTCAGATGAAGATTTCCAGACTCTCAGGCTCCAGGGAGGGCTAGAAATCTCAGAATCCACCAATTTATAGAAAATTCCTAACCCATGTGAAAAATCATCCCCCTAATCCTTCCCGTTTCTATATACGAGTTTCTTCTTAAATTCAAGGGATGTAATCGTTTGGCTTGGTCAAAATTGAACGATAGCTATATTGTGGTTGCAACTTCTATAAACTGATCATACTTTATTGAAAATCATCAAAGTATAAAAAGTTTTAAAAATGCAGTTTATAATTTTGTTGCAAAGGTTGTTCTGTTTTTCTGGTCTTCTGAGCTCGAAAACTTTCCGATTTTGTTTTTTTTACGTCAAAACCGGCTGCGGGAACCCAGTGAACGGCACCTGGAAATTTGATGAATTGCTTGGCAAATATATGATATTAAACATACCAGCGTTATCAGAACAATGATGGACTCTGGTTCCCTGAAAGTATGAATGATTTTTTTTTGATAGAGAAAAAAAAATTTGTTCACCTGGCTCTCAATGATGTGGACAAAACTATGTTGAGCACATCTCTTCTGCCAAAATAACCACTTTGCTTCTCCCGATGCCACTTCGGGAGAAATTTCTGTGCAAAGTCTAGACAGGGTGGGAATGAGAAAAAATAGAGGAGTATATATAATGACCAGGCCAGTTCTGTGCTTCGTGTTTCGTGATAAACAAAGAGAAAAGTGCAAAGTAAATATAGAACTTGTTTTGTGAGATGAGGAGCTTTTCGGCTCGAAAAAACGGAAAAAAAGCTTGAAAACGTGTTGAATGGGGCTTGGGTTATTATTATGCTGGTCAACTGAATTATTTTTGAAAAGTAAGTTTAAAAAAGACTGATAATTTGCCTAAAGGTATATTTGACTAAAATAGATGGGGTTGTTTGGATAACAGTTACCGGTAGCATAACGGGGTGGGTTATAAGAAAATTTTGGTTAATTGATTGCATTGGATTGGCGGTTCGGTGGTAGAATCCACGCCTGCCACGCGGGAGGTCCGACTCTCAATGGTTATTGCTCAATGGTGACGCTCAATGTTAGTCAAATGTAGCTTGCCGTTTCTGAAACGACATTTCAAGCATGACCATTGTTTTTTACCACATCAGGCACAAGTGTCAGCATCTTCCCAATGTCAACAAGAAAAGCAATTTCCGATCTATTTCGTATGGAATTCCCTTGGAATACCTGGGTGACCACAAACAATCAAGTTCTGCCACCGGAGATTCATTCGGTTGTTTTCGAGAAATGTTCGGATTTAGCAGTATTTTTGAGAGAAGTTTGCAAAATAAGCAGAATATGGTCCTCATGGGACCTTACGAAGACGTCAAGACTTTCTAACACTCCATCTACTCCCAGTCCATGAAGCTAAATTAAAAAAGAATTCCATATTCAAGCCCCGATTTCAGATTTCAATGAGGAAAAATTCTAAACATTTTGAGATCTAATAAAACTTAATTCGAAAGACAAATTATGAAGAGTATACACAAAAAATGAACAGTTAACCAAAAAAATAAATAATTATCTTCCATCACTTCCTCCCTTCGACTTCTGCTGCTTATACCATTGCCTGACGTATTCGTGTCCCTCCTCATTCACGATAACCAACTTTCTCTGATAGTCGGCCCAGAGGAGAATTTTACGCTCTTTCGCGTAGTCGCAAACTCCATTGAATTCCTCATCGGACTCGAAATTCGAGTAAATGTACGAATCTTTGAGGTCCATTCGACGACGTTCGTCCTCCCAGAGGCGGATTTGATCGGCGACTGTTATAGGCAGGCAGTTGACTGGTCCGGAGGTGGCGATGCACTGCGGATGAGCGTTGGCGCGGAGGAACGAGATGATTTGAGCAGCGGTGATGCCGTGCTGGAGAGCGCCACGGACCGATTCGCGGGTGATCATGCCGACGGACATGTCTTGGAATCTGAACGATAACTCATTAGAAGGGCACCAGTCTTGAGTTTGTCTTGTTTCAGGCTCACTTTTCTGCTATGGTCATAGCAGTTGATCCATAGCTTTTCTGCTATGGTCATAGCAGTTGATCCATAGCAGAAGAGCTAATTATAGCAGTTGAGTATTTGCCCACTGTTTCGTATAGCGTGGGCTTCTCCATGAGCAACTCCTACTAACCTATAAGTCATCTCAGTAAACAAGGCAATAATAGCCAACTGCAACAGAGACGATGTGTAGGCGTAGACTCTAAAGTTCGTCTCCACAATCACTTTTCCATTCGAGACCTTCTCCGCCGACGTGTCGTCAATCGTCTCATTGGTGGCTAGGTGGGTCAGAAGTTGGGTGAGGAAGAAGACGCCGTCTTTGCGCTTTCGGATGAAAATCACGCCGAGCTCGCGGAGATGATTGAGGAGCTCTTGTTGAGGGCCAGTCCACGACGGATCGATTTGATAGCACTCCTTTTCGGCTTTGTATCCTGCAACTTGCACTGGGGGAGGTATTAAAGTGAAGCTGGGGCGGAAGGGAGGTAAATGGAGAGAGGTGGATTCTGCACAGATATCCATCTCTCTCCTCTTTAACTAACTATCATTACAGTACCTCGATTAGCCAACAAAACAATCTGAATCAACGGTTCGATGACCTCCACAATATCATGTCCCTGGCTCATCTCCAACTTCAGGTACTCTATCACGTACGTCCACATTTGTTTGACAGGACTGAGAAGAAGGAATTGGAAGCCGGATGTGGTGATTTCAATACGGGAGTCTCCACTGGTAAAGTTGGCCATTTTGAATAGGTTTCGGGTGGTTTCAGACACCGCCTGGGTGTTCTCCTCGGATGGAAGGGCGAGATATCTGAAGAGTTGTATTCAGAATAGGAGATAATCCATGGGGAAAACGCCCACCTCAAAATGCAATCCCATCTCTCAACGGCTTTCTTTTCGACTTCTTTTCCACGACGTTTTTCTTCATTTGTCTCCAAAACCAAACTGGAGATGCTGGCGGCGCCGAGCATCGCCGCGTACATATAGGAGCGCTTGTAGTCGTGCTAAAAATCGAAAATAGTGAGTGTAGTTGTGAAAAATTTTCGGGAAAATCGATATTTTACCCACATCAATCGCCAATTTCCCATCGGATTGTCGATGAACAACTCCTAACTCTTCCAGCAGTTTGACCTGATCCTCGATCTGTCTCGTCACCTCCACATCGTCGGCTTGTCTAAGAAACCGAAAAAATCGGGTAAAAACTAAATAAAATGTGCGACCACATACGGAAAACTTCCTTTCCAAATCAACTGAATCGTGACTTGCTGAGCGATGGGCGGCAGCATGCGGTAGATGAAGAAGGCTAAAAGTCTGACTCAGATTGTGGGCGTGTCCTGCCGAAACTCACCACAACTCGGCTTCTGAAGCATTCTTTGACGCTGATTCGGTGGAATGGTGATGAGAAAATCGAGGAAGAGGCAGGAATATTTGGAGGCGGCTCCAGTCATATTGACTGCTTTTGGAAGCGGAGGAGCAATAGGTGGTGGAGAGGACATCTGGAAATCGGGATGATGGGATGGAAATGTGCGCCGGGGAAATTTTTGGCAAGTTGTCGTGCGCATTCAGTGAGTTTGCCGCTGATAAAGGCCAAGATGTTACAAAAAAATTTAAAACCCGGCTGATAGCCAGTGAAAACGGTTGGCGAGCTCAAAAAATGCTTGGAAACTTGCCGAAAATGTGAAACAGATTGAGAAAATCAGAAATTATGGGCGAAAATAGGCTTTTTGAGGAATAATTATTGATTATTCGATTCGAAAAGAATTTCCACCTCTACGAAATTTCAACTTCAAGTTCACAACTCCAAGAACAAAGGAACACACAGATATCACATGTAGTCTACTCTTCCAACCAGGAAGGGACAACAATTATCAAGAAAAACAAAATAAAAACAATTATTATGGAGCCAATCATTCAATTCATCTTAATAATACCAGAGAAAAAAAGAAAAAAAGGAGGTGGCAGGGAGCCTGAAGAGATTCAAATACACATACGTTTCTTGTTTGAAATTTTTCGTAAAACATGTAGGAAACATTGCCAAGATATCGAGATAGGATTGGGAGAAAATGGTGAAAAAAAAGAAAAAAATTGTGAAAAAAGACAATAAATATAGGAGAAAAAGTGGGAAATCATATAAATATTTCTACAAAAAATACAACACAGTCAGCCAAGACAAAGAATCAAATTGAACTCAAAAATCCACAAACAATTAGCTAGAAGGTCCTGGCTTCTTATCATCATCCTTCTTCTTTTGCTTCTTATTCTTCTTGTTATCCTCCTCTTTCTTCTCATTTTTCAACAAAAGAGGATCAATCGAACTGAACACCAACGGCGGCATAACATGCTCATCGTCAGAAGAGTGCTCGCTGAGTGTCAACTCTTCCGTATCGGGATCCAGCACCTCTATGAAAGTTCTACTAGGACCATCGGGCGCTGAGGAGGAGGATTGTTGGCCGGAGGAGTGATGATGACGGTGAAGAGATGCGGTTTGTTGATGAAAGAAGGCGGATGTGGAAGCGCACAGGGCACCGAGCGCTTTGAATGTGGCCGATTTGATTTGCATCTGAATTGTATGACCCTATAATTAAGAGGTTACATGGGCGGCTCGGGAGGGGCACGGCACTTTCAATCTCAAATCCAGAAAACTCATTTGGCCTTCTGAATCAGTCAGGGTTTCAGTATTAAAATCGTTTCCAGTCAATTCTGCCGTGAAATACTGCATTTTAAAAGGGAACACAGATTCAGATGGTTAATTAGAAATTCTAACGAGTTCGGGAGTTTTTGAGGTTGAAAGTGTCGTAAAATAGGGAAGAAAAGGCAGGTGGGAAGCCATGCAAGGGGGATAGTTTGAGCTCTATTTTGTGCAGTTTGTGCATTTCGTGAGGTGGTGATAGCGGTGAACAAGCAAAAAACACAGGGTGGACAAAAGAGAAAGAATAGCGGTACTCACTTTACTGCATTGTATTTTAATGAGGGGAAAGGAGGACATTTCTTAGAAATGTCCACTAGCATTTGTTGGTCCTTTGAACTGTAATAAGGTGGATTGTATGAGAATTTTGGCTCTTCCAAAGGTTAATCAGAGCAGATGAGCCCCGAAATGTCTCTAGAAATATGGAAAAAGCTTTTCTGGATATAGATCGGGTTTGTCCGGATGTCCGGATGTCCGATCTCTTACAAGGCTCCCCACCCTACCTGCAAAACAACCTTCTTCGAGGTCTGCTTAATCATCGCCGGACCGCACTGTCGAACTACAGTAGTCGTTGTCGTCGTCGACGTGGCATTCGGATTCACAGACGTCGTCGTTGTGGTCGTCGTCATCATCGACGGAGATCCAGTGGTGGTTGTGGATGTTGTGGAGATGATCTCGTCCTTTTTCTTCTTATCCATCGTTTTGCCGGCCTGAATGTCGGAAATCACCTGGAACAGTTGGGTGCATTCACGGTGATCCGAGAACTTCAGGCAGAATGGCTTGACGAATGTAGCTACAGCCTGAAAGAAGTTGAATTACTCGGGGAGTTAGAGCAGTTCTTTCAAAAATTTCAAGCCCAAAATCGCTATTTTCAGCATGAAAACCGACCCCGAAAGTACAAACTTCTGCATTGATGATGTCTTCTTTGAGCAGTTTTGTGATGAGCATCGCTACCAGACGGGCGCCTCGATTATTCGTTCCCGCCGGCTGATCCTCCACCTTTTTCATGACGTTTTGAACGAAATTGAGAACGGCTTCACGGTGAGGTGTGGTCAGTCGTTTTCGTTGTTTGAACTCCAAACTGATGCGGACGGTGTATTCGAAGGCGGGCGTCAGGTTCGGGTTGTTTTCCCAGATGCCGAGGAACCTGTAAGAGGGAAATTTGGATGAGAATTTAGTGAGGTGAAAATGAGAATATGGAGACATTTTCAGTTGGTTTTGGAAGGTTTTTGTGAAAGCTAAAACACCAAAAACCCTAATTTGAACCGTTGAAAACAATGCTTCAAATTTCCAAAATTTTTGACTCGATTCTAACCGATTTTCTGGAAAATTAGAACAAAACAATAATTCAAACTTTTTTTTTTCGAAAATATTTTTCGGACGAATTTTTTTCGTTAATAAAAGTTTGCTTTTTTTCTCAGAAAATTGATTAAAATCGAGTCAAAAAATTAGGAAATTTCAAGCCTAAGTTTCAACGGTTTCGAAATGTCTTTTCAAGACAAAATGTTTGAAAAACACGCGCTAAATCCGAGCTTTCAGCTGAAAAATCCCTGTTTTTGGATCAAAATCCAACCTCTTGAAAGCGGTCAAACCGTCCGGTTCATCGATCAACGAGTATCTGATCATGAATTCGGTGGCGAACTTTGGATTCGTGTGACACCATTTGACGAGGTTCTCGTCTTGTTCGGCGAACTCGATGATACGAGCCATCAGCGGATGAACGAGCGGCGTCCGACGGACAAACTGATTCGCGTAGCCAACTTTGCTCGAGCTGAAATTAGAAGAAATTGTAGAGAATTGAAGGATTTCGGTCGCCCAAAATTTAATAAATTCAGTAAAAAATGTGTTTTCCACCATTACCTCAACGTGGTTCCCTCGAAAATGCGTCTCAAGCACTCTTCGACAGTCTTCTCATTGAACACAATCTCTTTGGGTGGCTCGGTCATGGCGCGGAATCTCTCCTCGGCTTCCGCTTCTGAATCCGAATCGATGTCGGATTCTGACACTTCTGATTCAGATGATTCCGTCCATTCGCCGTCTAAGGTGATCTCGCGACGCATTTCTTGTACTGAAAATTCAGGAAGTTGGGGAATTCGAAAAGAAAAACAATTTAGAACTTACACTCTTCCGGCGTCATTACACTGTCAATTTTGGCTTGATATTTGTCGACGGCTGTAAATTATCATCATACATATTCTGAATAATATTCTATTTTTTTCTAGCACATACTCGGAGCAAAAGCCTTGAAAGCTTCAGTCAACCTCTCTTGAATATCCGCAGGCGCCGACATTGAATAGATAACAGTCTCTGCTTCTCGATTGTCCGGATCGTGCGTGCGCATCCACTTCATAATCTGTGGATCCTCGTGTGGAAGCGGTGCCATTCGTGGAGGGAGCATTGTCGGCGGATAGTGAACCAGTGGGTAGAAGGCCTCCGCCATTCCAGCCTCGTAATCTTTTCGCTCGCTGAAACTTTTGATGGGGCTGTTATTTGGAAATAAAACTTTTATATTTGAAACTTACGTTCCCAACTCCCGCATTGCTTTTGACAACGAAACCATCTCTTCGGTGATCTCTGGCCAATGATCCGTGTTTGCCTCAGACCATCTCGCAAAGGCCTCCAAATCGACTTTGTGTAAATCCAGACTTTTTGCTTTTTGAATGAAATCTGGAGCTGTCAATTTCTCAATAACGCTGACGTTATTGGTGACAATGATTCTGGCGAGGGTTGACTCGACGACGTGCTTTTTCAACTGTTCCGCATAAAAAAGGAAAGTTGCAAAGGGATGACAGTAAACGTCAGACATTGTCTTTGTTGGTTTCATTCGGAGCTCCTGCTCGCACTCTGGAAGCCTCCAAACAATATAAATAATATTAAGTCTTCTGATGACGTCTTCCCTATCCGTTGAATCAGTGTCGAAGAGAGCGATGAGGGCGTGAAGAAAGGCGAGCGAGCATCGATTAGCGAACTTCTCGACGACAGTGTTGCCAAGAGAATTGAAGGATTTGTTCGTGGTGCGGATAAAGCTAAAATAGTTTTTTTTTGAAAAAAAAATTTTTTTTCAAAAATCTTACTTTGAAATATTCGCTACATCGCTTTCAGAAATGAACAAGTCTTCGTCTCGCTTTATGTCCTCCAACATATCCAGGTCATCGTTCTCCTTGTCCTTTTGTTCGGCTCCTGGCACAGCAGTCGTCGGTTTCTGTCCCTTCTTCTGCTTCTTTTTTGTCATGTTTACTGAAATTATTTATTCTTTTTTGAAAATTTTTTGAAAAATTGAAAAACCACAAAAAAAAGCTGGAAGCTTTGTTAAAGTCAGTTCAAAACGAAGCGATTCGAAGAGAACCAGAAAAAAGCAAGAAAACAAAAAATATGGAAAAAATGCAATCGCGCCCTACTGCCACGCATTAGAGATGAGAGACGGAGGTTTTCCCGGCGCATTTCTCGTGCCTATGACGCAATGCTCGTTTTTTCGCGATTTTACAGCATTTTAACGGTTTTCAAGATAAAAACTCAATTTTTTCGCTGTTTTTTTCTTCCTTTTCAAAAAGAAGCAATTTTTTAGCTCTCAAGATGTCAACAGTGCTCCGGCTAGCGATGAGAGCCGGCAATTTCGCCAGATTCTCGAATTTCGCCATGAAGCCCACACAAGCCAACTTCCAAGCACAAATACGACAAATCACAACAAGTTTTGTGCAGAAAACAGGGGATTTTGAGTATGAGGTGAGTGAAAACGAATAGTTAAAAGCAGTTTTGTTTCAATTTATCTTGTTTCAGGATCCAAAAAGTGAAGATGAAGTTGTGAACATCACCTACGTTTTGAGAGATGGCACGGAGCGAAAGATCAGAGGGAAGGTCGGTGATAATGTCATGTTCTTAGCTCACAGGTAACCTATTTTATAAAAAATTTATGCAAAAATGTGATTTTTCCAGGTACGACATCGAGATGGAGGGGGCATGTGAGGCTTCCCTAGCCTGTTCCACGTGCCACGTCTACGTAGATCCAGCCTTCAAAGATAAGCTCCCAGAGCCATTAGAGGAGGAAGATGACATGTTGGATATGGTAGGTTTGCAAAAAATTATTTTTCAAAATAATTGTATTTCCAGGCCCCCGCTCTCAAAGACAACTCCCGACTCGGCTGCCAAATTGTGCTCACCAAAGAGCTCGACGGAATTACCGTGACTCTGCCGACAATGACCCGCAACTTCTATGTAGATGGTCATGTGCCCAAACCTCATTAATTTTAGTTTTTTTCCTCATACTTTCTTGCTTGAATTCCACCGTTTTTATTGATTTCTTGTTCCTTATTTCGAGTCTTAAGGAGAGATTCGGGTTGTGTATTTTTTATTGTTTTTGCTCAATGACTAGTCAGTTTTTTTAATTTTACATGAATAAATCGCTTAGATTTTTATCTCGTTTTCAGCATTAATTTTCAGGAACAAGTCAGACCTCGGGCAGCGAAAGATTTTGAACAATTTGTATAAACTTTTTAGTTTTGTTTAATATTATCTCCCTCTTCTGACCTTTTAGATTTGTGTAATACTTTCTTCATTTTCTCTGTGTCTCTTCTTCTCTCCTTGTCTCTCGCCTCCAACTCACACGCCAGATGCTCCCTCCTCCAAACGGTCAGCAACTTGTCTACTCTAGATCATTCCATTGCTCAAGATGACCCCTTTATTTCTATTTATACCCTTCATTCTCCTTCTGAACGTTCCAAATTCCACGTGTCAAGAGAAACGAATCACTTTCGAAGACTATTTTCAATTCGGAAAAAATGAGTACACCGAGAAGAATTGGCCAGATTGTGTGGCGTTTATGAAGAGGGCGATTGATGATTTTAAGTTAGTTTCGATTTGGAATTCATTTCTTTTAAACCATTTGAATAATATTAAAAACGAAAATGAAGAAAGAATATGAAGGATGTGAAACAGGATTTTTTGAAATTGTGTTCCGAGTTATAAATTTTCCAGGAAACATGATAAACTAGGAAAATGTATTCGACCAAGACGTCCTCTTTGTTCAAACAATCGTCTGGGAATTCGATTCTTAGCACACGTGTGAAAACGCAATTACTTCTAAAACCTTTTCGAAACAGAGGTATAATTTGAAAAATTACTTTTGGATTTTTCGAGCGGTTCAGGTTGCAAAATTCAAATGTATCACCTAGCTCATCATTTCTTGTCGATACGTTTGGTTTTTGGAATATTGTCCTAAGAACATTATGAGCTGTGAAGATCCGAAATACCGTATAACCCTGTAATAGAGCTACACTAAGTTCGGCATGTTCAAAGCAGAATATCTTTTTAAAAAATTGCAAAACGCAGTAAACTAGAAAAATGTTCACCAGTTACTCCAAACATTTCACTGATGAAAAAGATTTTGATAGCTCCAAAAGCAGTCGATATATACTATTCTGAACATATAAGAAGAACTGAATTTCAAAATTTAAATTTCTGAAATGGAAAGCTGAATTTCCTCGTTTTTTCTGCCGGCTTACAGAGTTTGCAACTTGTAGAAATGAGCTGGTAATTTCTGTAGAATTTCTGCCTTTTTGAACTGAAACAACTGAACATATGAAACAATTCTGGAGAATACGATTTTTCTGTTTTCTTTTCGCTTCGTTATTTTCCCTCCTGTTTCTTATTATACGACCTAATTTTCAATACTCATTGATAACAACAGTTCAAAAAAGCATTTATTATAGTTTCATGAAAAAGTTTAGAAAATAAAAGAAAAAAGAACAGCAATTAGCAAGAGTAGGTAGCAAGAGAACACGAAGAGGTTGAAGAAGGGAAGGTTTCCAGAATTGGTCCGAGGCCGATTCTGTAAAAGTGCAAAAAAATATTATTTTAATTTTCCCCGTGAACTTTTTGGAGTCGAGTCTGCCAGAATTCGTCTCGGACCAATTCTGTCAGTTCTTCTCAAAAAGTTGAAAAAAAAAAACAATTATTAATCACGTGACCTTCCAACAAGAGAACCAAGAGGAGAGACAGAATCGGTCGGAGAACTTTTCTGTTGTTTCTCTGACACGTGGAGCTTTCTTAATCAAAAATATCTTCTCGAATCGTCTTCTTTTCTGTCTGT
>GL379808.1:21912-56179 GCA_000143925.2 Caenorhabditis brenneri
AGCACTTACTGAGCTCTGCCTATATTCTGGCTGCGCCATCGACTCCCAAAATTCGTACAAACAGACTGAATTGAAGACGATTCGAGAAGATATTTTTGATTAAGAAAGCTCCACGTGTCAAAGAAACAACGGAAAAGTTCTCCGACCGATTCTGTCTCTCCTCTTGGTTCTCTTGATGAAAGGTCGCGTGATTAATAATTGTTTTTTTTTTCAACTTTTTGAGAATACCTGTTTTAATTGGTCCGAGACGAATTCTGGTCGACTCGACTCCTAAAAGTTCACGGGGAAAATTAAAATAATATTTTTTTGCACTTTTACATTGTCGGCCTCGGACCAAATCTGGAAACCTTCCCTTCTTCAACCTCTTCGTGTTCTCTTGCTCCCTACTCTTGCTACTTGCTGTTCTTTTTTCTTTTATTTTCTAAACTTTTTCATGAAACTATAATAAATGCTTTTTTGAACTGTTGTTATCAATGAGTATTGAAAATTAGGTCGTATAATAAGAAACAGGAGGGAAAATAACGAAGCGAAAAGGAAGCATCAATCTATGTTCCACTTATTGCAGGAATATCATTAATTTCATGTTATACGAAATTTTCATGATTCTTCTGTGGAAATACAGAAATATGAGCATTTTCCCAGTAAAGGCTGTTCATACTGGAAAAAATGTCAGAAAATCCGAGGAATTCTGATTTTCCGTTTCAAAATTTTAAATTTTGAAATTACGTTCTTCTTATATCGTAGTGGATGTGCCCTATTATAGGTCTTACGATATATTTTTTTTCTGTTACAGCCATATGTGATATTCATGTGAATTTCGTTCAGTATATTGTGTGATGAGAACATATGCCCATTCAAAACCACAAGTTTAATTTCTTTTCTCTTAGAAGAATACTTTGAAAAGCAATTTTCAAACCCAAAAGAATTACTGTTTCGAAACCTTCATATTGAGATTTGTTCTGTTCTTCATCAATTCCGCTAGTCTCTCGCCTTTTATGAAACCTAACATTCTTCAAAAATTATATATATTGTATACTTACAAATACTTTGCAAACACATGAAAAAGGACAAAACGTCAGAATTTCGCTCTTTCTTTTTCAACTCTTCTCCATTTTTTCAGGCAATACCAGGACGACACTGTCAGCTGCCGAAAGAAATGTCAACGTCAAGTGAAACCAGCCACGTCTTCAATGCCGAAAATCGCTCAATTCCATGAGACCAGTGAAGTTGCATTGTGTTTGCTCAGATGTCGGAAGGATATGTTTGGAGGTAAGGTAACCAAAATATTACAGTAAATCACTTTTTCAAATTGTTTATATCTGATTTCACTTATTCTTTCTTACATTCACATGGAAGTTGTTGAACAAAACCTGCACATTTTCATTATCCCAGTTGTTTTTGCTCAATCTTTCCGCTATTTAGACCTCCAAAGCATCCGAAAAATGTCGACCTACCACGATTTGGAAGAGCGTAAACCTTACCAATACATGCACATTTGTTATTATCATCAGGGCGAACTTGGAATGGCAGTGCAGTCAGCATACACTTTTTTGGTGGCCAATCCAGAGGATAAGGATATTTTGCAAAGTTTGAATTGGTATATGAATCAGGATGGATATTCGGATGAGATGTTGATTGATATGGAGAGGAAAGATCATGAGGTGGGAAGAGATAATTGGATAAATCGTCGTATCCTGACTAGAACGGAGAGTTTTTGATGAGAATTTCATAATTCACTGGAACATAAAGCAACATAAATTTTTCAGGCCAAGTTCATCAACGGAGTAGAAGCCTATGACGAGCAAGACTGGGGAAGATGTGTTCATGAATTCGAAACCGCCCTTGAGAAAACCCTCATCCAAGATGAAAAGTGTCGAATCCTGTGTCAGGACAAAATCGATTGGAGTGTAGTAGAGGGGAATCCGGAGATTGATGTTCTTCTAGCGAGTATGAGAGCGTCTGTGGTCAGATGTGAGCACAATTGTCTCTACAAATTGGCGAATATCAATGGACACTATGTTGGGAATTTGTTGGCAGCTCATTTTGAGTATTTGCATTTTTGTCATTTCAAGTGTGAGTTAGTTCTACAAATCGGTGGGATATCGATCGGAGGAGTGTCAATAAAACTCTGAAGGAAGGATAAGTCCTTTTTGAAACCGGGATCTAATTTATAACGGTTTCAATTAGTCAACATTAGTCATGGTAGTTTAACAACATTAGTCCTGGTAGTTTAGTAGCCTCAATTAGAATTCTGAATGAGCTGTTGTGGTCTAAAAAAAGTTAAATTTTGTCATTTCTCGTACAAGCCTTCTTATTCTAGTACAACGTGGTGCTGAAGCTGCCCAGGCTGTTGCCAACTACCTGCTGTTTGATGACAATCCACTGATGAAACGTAACAAGTACTTCTATGGAAAACAATACAAAAAGGATGAACTTTTCACACCAAGCCAAGAGATGTTGGAAGTTTATCAGAAGCGAGAATTGGAATCCCGGTATCTGGAGTTTATGGAGAAACGGTTTGCGGTGAAGGATGGGGAGGTAAGATAGGGGACAACAGGGGTTTTCTGAAAAACTTTGATGGAGAAAGAAGTAAGTATTACCGGGAACTTGAAACATAAAAAACTCACAACATATTTTTCAAAACTTAAAATTCAGCTCCCACCAGAACAAGCCGATGATCACAATCCGTTATCCATGGATTTCCACGTGGAAGACAACTTTGAATACAATGGAATAGCAAACTTGATGACAAAACAAGAGTGCAAGATTTTAAGAGCAGAATTCGACACCAGGGAGAGGGATGCATTTGTGAAGGAGTTGGAAGGAAGAGTTAAGGTAACCCCCCAAACGATTAAAGTTTTCACTTTACAAATAATCAAATGAGCTACCTGAAACTGTAACAATTTCGAATTTCCTTATCTAAAAAGTTTTTCAAAAAATCAACAAAAATATTTCAGAAACTCTGGAAAAATTCGTCCGATTAAAGGTTTTACTTTACGAAAAATCTAATCAGCTACCTGAAACTGTAAATAACTTCAGATATGATTACACAAACAATCCAGAAACTCAGCAAAGAATATTTCAGAATCTCTGGCCAAACTCCTCGTTCTCCTCTGTGTCCTGTGGTAAACACACCCGCGAGGCCAAATGTACACGTGCTATTGTCTTCTCGGCCGAGACGGATGATTGTGGAGAGTGGCTTGGAAAATGGTATACTGGATGTGCTGTTGTGTTTTGTGATAAGAAGGAGGTCATGGCTTAAGGATCTTATGGAATAATTTATTTTGATTTGTTTCACTGTTTTATGAATTTATGAATGTTGAATTGACCAGAACATTGTAACTGTTGAGTAGAGTTGTTTTATAAGACATTGAAGAAACCGAAAATTTTGAACTTCGCACAGTTTTAAATTTTGCTTGCTGTTACGCTTGTGTTTACTGGAAGAGTTAGGAAAAGTTGGCTTTCCCCTCTTGAAACTCTCAATTCTATAATGATCATTTTCCTTATGATAGAGTTTTTTCCTTCTTGTCGAGTCAGTGTGAGTCAACATCAACACTTTAATCATAAATCAACAAGTGAAACTGTTCTAATGCTCTTTTCGATTGCTAGGCCTAAAAAGTTTGTTCTCATGAATTCTTTTTTCTGATGGAAAACTACCCGAACCACAAAAAAAAACTGAGAAAAATAAAAAAAACTGTATTTATTGATGTTAGAAAGACTGAGAGATCGAATACAATGTGTTTTGATTTTAGAATCCTGAACGGATTTGAAAAAATTTGTATAATAAAATGGAAAAAAACGGAGCGAAATATTAAAATCTTCAAAAAATCCATTTAATTTACAGAAATATTTTGTTCCTCTGTTTGGATGGTAGGACGACGACGACGACGAGCGTTCATGAAGAAGTTGTCAACCGTCGTATATTCAAGTCGGAGATGATCAGCAATCTGTTGTTTCATTCCTTTGTTTGGTCTATTTGTTTCACTCAAGATTTTCTCTAGGGTTCTCTTTTGTGTTTCCGTGAATACAAGTCGAACTTTCTTCGGTTTCTGTTGAACCGATGATACCTTGCTGTAAGAAAAAAAGGATGAAAAAAGACCAATAAAACCTCTTAACAAACCTAATTTTGGATCCTTTCTGCGCTGGAGTCGGTGGAGTCGTCTCAAGCACACCCACTGGTTGCCCGTACAGAATAGCCATTTTCGTTTCCAGTGGCTGCGACTGCCAGTTATACATTCTCTTAAAAGTGTTCCGTCCAGATCGGAGAATTTCCCATGGCTTCGGCTTTTTCAATAAATCCGACAGAGTTCCTTGAGAGCGATTGATGATACGCTCAGAAAAAAGACTTTGCGAGATATTGTATGTCAACAAGTCCGCCGAAATTTTCATGCAGAGATCCTTTGTGTCGATATAATCACCTTCGATTTCGGCATTCAGAATATCATCTATCTCTTGTGAGTTGAGCGAAGGAAGAGGCACTTCGGCGGTAACCAAGACTGGAGGGTTATCGACGACAACTGGTGGAGTTGTGTTGTTGGAAGAAGATTGAGCATATTGACCGTCTATAAAATTCTCTAATAACGGGAGAAATATTTTAAAATGTTCTTACCTTGCTGATACGGATTAACAAGTGCACCTCCATCTATTTGGTATCCTTGAACACCTTGAGTTTCATATCCACTGTTTCCGAAAGTCTGTACCATTGGAGTGTAATCAACTCCCCATGAACCATCTCCAGTCATTCCGTCGTCAGAACCATTGTCATCATTCAGATTTTGTACGAGAGGAGGCGAAAGACCCAAAAATTGCCTTTCCGAGGAGTCTGAACTCCATTGGGAGGAAGGTGGAGATTGCTGGGAGTGAAAGTGAGTGTCAATGTAGTAATCATTCATGAAGTCATCGGAAACTTCATCGCCATATCTGCTTCGGTTGGTCAACAAGCAATCCATTTGAGACTGAAGAGTTTTCGTTACGATGGTACCTGGAACAAAATCAAATTGGGATGGGGAGGAGAGGGATAAGAGGTGAATATGGAAGAAGATGGTGAGTGACTGCAAACATGTAGATAGTGCAGGCTTGAATTAGGGGTGGGGAGAAACCGAGGAAAAAAGCAAACGAGATAAAAAAATGGAAGACGATGGAGTGTATGAATGAGAACTGACTGAGGTGCAAGGGAGAGTGGAGTGAGGGGGCGGGACTGATGATCAATATGGTCCTGCTCCTGGGGAAGATTAGGGTCTTACCCCAATATGGAGAGCAGTGTAAATGGATTAGAGGTGTTTTGTAGATTTACGAGACCACATACTCTGAAGGGATGGTAGGGACCAAGAATGAATAGACTAAATGGAAACTATTAACAGAGTTTCTAATATCGGACGGAACCTGATTAGATTGGATGAGATTCCGAGTATCAACAATAATTGGGACATATTTGTTGGGTATGAACATTTGAACATTTCCCGTTTTAAATAAGGAGCTGGGAAGAAATTATTGACAAGTGATCATCGAGAATTCAAATCAAATCCTTTTCTCAGAATTTAGGAATATAGACCACCGACAGCTCCTTCTCTTTACCATACCTCATAGAGATCTATTTTTAATGAATTGATTGTTACATTGGAATAATGGAAAGTAAATTGTTTTCACTAGTGATCACTGGATTTTTTTAAAAATTATTCCATCCACCGAGCGAACAAAGATTGTATCTGCTGATTAGAGTTGTTTTAAACAGAATTGAAGAAACCGAAAAAATTGAACTTTGCACAATTTTCAATTTTGCTTTTTGTTATTTCTGTGGCTACTGGGTAAGTAAAAAATGTTGGCTTTGGGTCCTGAAGTTCTCAGTTCAATAATGATAATTTTCGTTATGGTCTATTTAATGTGATTTAGCAGCAACATTTTATTCATAAATCAACAGGCCGTATTGATCAAAAGCAGATAAAAAGTCCATTGATGAGATGAAAAAATAAACAACCGTATTTGTGAGATGCGAATTGAAACATGGAGGTAAGTGAAGAAATGAATATTTAAAGTTGTTAACAAGTTACTGAAACAGTAATTAAAAGTAACTCAAAAAACACTGTTGATAACTATGAAAATCTAACGACAAAACGGGAACTGGGATTTGTTCAACCGTTAACATACAAAAGAAATGGTGAGGAAGGATGAGACCAAGAGAAACAAATAGAGAAAACTTCTCTAGGACAACAAAATCAGTAATCTTGAAAATCTGAAAAATGAGATTCGGGAGATCTTACAGGTTTCAAAAATTGGTAACATACGAAAGAAATGGCTTCAACAAAAAAACAACAAAATAAATTCACAAAGAGATAGACTGGACGATTAGAAAAACTAGATTTGAATAAATTAATAATTACTTTTTGAAACTGATAAATTAACTTCAAGATATACATATTTCAACTGGATTCATAGAAAAATTGCGTATGCTCTTACGTTAGTTCTGATGTAAGAAGTGGACGAAGTGGACAGCAGTTGGGGAAGAATTGTCACAATCAGATGAAGGTAGGAGTGTTTAGGTTCAAGAAATTAAAGGTTCGCTCTGAAACTTTTAAAAATATGATTTAAAATAATTAAAAAAACTGAAAATTTCAAACCTCATTCTCGTCGATTTCTTCTCCAGACTCATTCGACAAATGAATTGAAGAACATTCCTGCTCTCTTTCCATTTCCAGCGTAGTCAGCAGCATCATTGTGGAGAACTTCGCATGTCGGAGAGTGTCGAACAGCCAGGTGTTCTCTCTTTGAACATGCATCCATGCGAATCGAGAAGCAGCAATTGTGCTGGAGATGAATGGGTCCTCTTCTGCCACAGTTTGCATTTCCTTCAGGTCCTCGAAGTGAATATAAAACTGGCAGTCATCTCTACTTCTCGACTCTTGCGCCACCTTTTCCTTGAAGGGTTTGATTGGCATCTTATGATTCCTCTCCAGGAAAACAGGCCAGAATCCTTCTGCCATGTACAACTCCTCGCAAATGCTCTTGACACTTCTATGGTGAGTTGGATCAAAGACGTGTTCATAAGTCATTTTGACTCCATCTCTCTCCATGTCCACGACGAGCTTCTCCATGTTTTCCTTGTACCAGCCAAAAAGTCCTTTTTGGTTGAGGTTCTTCTTGAACTGGGGGCGATTATTAAACATGAAATCGTACTCTTTTGATCCTGGAGCGCTGGCATGGATCCTGGCTTTTGTGAATCCTCTTTGTTGAGCATTTTGAAGGTACAGCCGCAAGAGTTTCTGGTTGATCTCTCGGCTTTTTTGAGGTGGCTTCAGGTATTTGACAGTATCGATAAACTCGAAACTGACGTATCCCTGTTTGTGCTTTGGGACTCCAACTCCTTTGCTGTACTCGTTCACTGCCATAAGGAAAACAAGGACATCTTGGCCTTCATCTTCTTGGGTCACTCCATAGACCTTGAAGGTTCTGGGGATCTTATCCATCAGATTGTATATCCCCGGGAACCTTTTTTTCTCGTGGTCGGACATCTCCTCAGACCTCAAGCACACGAAGAGCCGACAAGACATCTTCCCAGGGACCTCTGACACATTTTCCAATGTTCCGAGAAATTCGTTGATCCCATCTTCAATAAAAATAGAGCTTGGTGTCTTCTGGAGCTTTTCCATATTGATGGATCTTGTTGGTCTTGGATTGCATCTTCTGCACACAAATTCCGATGCTGGTCCATCAACAATCGAGTTCCATTGAACACATTGAACATGGAATTCCTTCCAGCAACGTCTGCATCGGATTTCGGGCTCAGGGAACGGTTCAACATAACCTTCAAACTTAACAAGACGTTTTTGGCCACAACAATAGCCAAATGTGCCTGCTATGTCGTCCAGTTTTTTGAGAACCAGTTCATGAATCTGGAATGGTGACCATGTTGAATTCGAACTAATTATTTTTTCAAAAACTCACCCTCCCAGCATCCGCTCTTTTCTCTTTTGGATTTTTCTTGTTCGATTCATAATTGAGCATCTTTGTAATAACATTACTAAATCGGTTGAAGAAAGTCGGAGGGAAGATGAATTCACAATTCTTTTGTTCCTTCTCCAGATTGAAAGCGTCTTCAACCCAGGTGTGAACGTCAGCTTTCTTCAACCGGGTAGACGTCCTATACTTCAGTTCAGAACGAATGAGACGAAAAACTCGTTTGAATGCGTTAGTCTTCACCATATTGATATGCACTTTAGTCTTCTTTCCATTCTTGAGGTTTTCGCCATCTTCAATGGTAAGAATCAGAAACTCTTTGCCATTGCTCCCAAGAACATAGGTCCCAAATTCCTGGATATCCTTGGTGATGTCGGCAAAATACTCCTCTCTCTTTTCATAATCACTTTGTTCCTCATTTGGGATAAACTTCGAAAGAAATCTTGCTTTCTTTGCTCGAGCAGAAGAAGCTGGTCTAGATGAGCTGGCTTCTGAAAATTTATTAGTTTGAACACTTATTGACAGTCTCAAAAAAACCTTCTTTGAACTAATACTCACCATCATCTACTTGTGAACTGTGGTCGCTGACATTATCCGATTCTTCTGAGTGGCTGGGAGATTCCTCTGAATGCTTTCGTTTGAGTGTGCTTCGAAGTTGTGGAAGCTGTTGTGGCAATGTGTTAACTAAAAAATAAAATTTTAACATTTGGTGAAGATCTTTGGAATGAAAAACTCCTTCAAAAATTAGGACTAACAATTTTCTCCTTGCCCTGGAATAACAGCTTCTTCTTTGGCATTGAGTTTTTTATTATTCTTCGTTGCAGGACCATCATTCGGTGGTACCAGTTGTGCTGTTCCAACTGAAAAGTAAGAGTTTTGCTGAGAGTAGATGAAATTATATTCTTTTTCGAACAAAATAATCTTTTATGAATTAAAACCAACCACTTTCTCCTTGTTTTGGAATCACAGATTTTTCCTTGACAGCTTCTTGCTCATTATTGTTGGTAGCAGGTTCATCTTTGAGTGCTTCAGGTGTTCGTTGAGGTGATGCGGCAACTGCTGAAAAGTAAAAGTGATGAGGACTTTGTTGACGGTCCATTAGAAAAAATAGGTGACTCGAATAATATGAAGTGAGTGAAACTGAAAAAAACGATGAAGCTTCATGAGGAAATTGGACTAGCTGTAGTTTCTGAGAAAATAGCTTTCTGGTCTTTGCAAATTTATCACAGTCGAAACGTTGATTAAAAAGTTTTAAGTATTCCTTGTTGACTCCCCAAAAATTCCAAAAAAAATCGCGTAGAGAGAGTTTCTAGCAAAACGTTTATTCATTTGTGAATTAAAACCAACCATTTCCTTCTTGTTCCGGAATTACAGATTCCTCCTTGACAGCGACTTCCTCATTATTGTTGGTAGCAAATTCATTATTGAGTGCTTCAGGTGTTCGTTGAGGTGGCCTCGTATCAGCTGAAACGTGATATTGATGAGTTTATGTTCATATTTAGAATCCGATAATCAGATGACCCGTTAGCAATACTGGTGATACAGTGATACTGAAACCGATGAATTTTTTATACGAGGAACATCCAATCCGCCTAAATGTGTCATTCCAGCTCATTTTCTACTTCGATTTTGGTAGGATCAACATTTCCTGTCAAAACTGCGAAACAAAAAACTAACCAATAAAAAAAACTTTAATGAAACTGATTATTTTTTTGGTTAGCAATTCACTTCATTTTTCGAATTCCACAAAACAAAATACTTTGTTTCAAAGATATCTGTTTCCAAAGTTAAGATGTCAATGATCTCATCGCCAAAAATAAAAATCTATTAACAGTTCTTAGGCTTTATACCAACCTGTACCTGGGGTTATTTCTTCTTGCTCCGTTGGGATCGAATCGCCTTGTTTCTTCTCGAAACCTTCTCTTTCAAGCTGATTCTGTTGATTTTGTCGAGCAGTACTTAGAAGGTTTAGTGCCATTTTTGCTGAAAAAATTGAGATTGGATGATTGGTGTAGATATAAAACAAAGAGTAATACAGCAGTTTGGGTACAAGAGACTGAACGGAAGGTTAGTAACAAAATTAAGAATACTTGATGAAAAGGAAATCATAATCATCCATAAAATTCAAATTCTTGGTATATGAATTCAATAAAGTTCAAAATAGGAGAACAATCGCCAATTGCCTCATCGTTTTTTTTTCCTTTGATGATTCATATTCCCATCATTTTCTCCCTCTCCTATTCCATAAGTGCATTGTTTTTTAGTCGTGGAAAAGGTTAATGCATTTTTTAGGAATTTCAAATTTGACTATTCTTTTAATAAAATGTTCAATTTCCATAGTTGAGAACAAATCCTTAACCAGTGCAAACTAAGAAATCCAACAAAATCTCCGAAGAAACAACACAAAGGAAACATAGAACATTCTTCTTTTTTCTGATTTCCAAATGTAAATTTCATTTCGTACACAAAATAATGAATAAAAAAAAACACAATGTGCACCAGAAAGTGAGTGGCTGCGAACTACAGGTTGAAAAACTAGGTGTCCTGAATGGAGGTATCAAGGTCATTTGGAGAGAGACAACTAGAAAAAAAACATTGCTCGCACATAACTGTGAATCGAAACATGTTGAGAAGAAGGGATGTTTTTATTTCATGGGGACCGGGAGACCTGGGTGAAAAGGTTTGGAGAGGGGTGCGATGATGTCAATTCATCTAGATAGACTTAAGGAGGAAATGAGTCCAAGATGACAGATTGGAAGGAAAATACAAAACAGACTATCTAATAGAATGGTGGTAAACCACATCAATTTGTTTATAACAACTCAAACCATCTCGCCCTCCCTGTCGGCATCTGGGTGTCAGAAGAAAAAGCAGTCGGTCACCCATTCTTTATGGTACCGACCAGGGTTGTGCGGGAAAGACCCTTCGGGAAATTTTTCGGGAAAAAAATTTCCCGGTCAAAAATACCGGGAAAAACCGGGAAATTTCGGGAAATTCGGGAAATTGTTTCTAGGCCAGTTTTCTGTGAATTTTCAAACACTTTTTTAGGAACAAAGCGTCAAAAGAGCGAAACAAACAAGTTTAGCGACAATCTGTTTCAATTTTTCAAACTTTTGGTACAAATCGGACATGCTTCCTTCTCCACTCGTCTCTAGTTCACTAGTTTGTCTGATTTTCCGGTGAAAACTGCCGAAAATTTGAAAGTACACAAATGAAAACACAAAATTTTGATATTTATCTTTGGAAAAAAAGCACCAAATTCAAAAAGCATCAAGTCATTTTCCCAGAAAAAAATTTCCCGATTTCCCGAAAATTTTTCGGGAAATTTCCCGGTCGGGAAAAACGAGTCAAACAACCGGGAAAAACGGGGAATTTCCCGGTACCGGGAAATTTCCCGCACAACCCTGGTACCGACCATAAAAAAGGGAACGAGCACCGAAGCCATAACTATGAATAATCCTTTCGGCAAAAAATTAAGTGATGTGATTATTGGGACCGATAACTGATAAAACAACTGGTGCTCAGTGAGCAAATCAGCAATTCAAATCGTGTAGAGTTAGTTCTATTTGCTCTCCGGTAGTACCTAATTCAGTGACAATTCAGTTTCAAGATAGGTCACAAAAGAGTCTGATGAGCACTCTGTGTCGTGTAGATTGCTCACTTATATTCAAACTGTTCTCATACTCTTCTCGATTGCCAGGTGGACCTTATGAACCCTTTTCCCAAGCGGAAAAACCAACCAAAATCCTCCAAAATAACAAATAAAAATTTAAAATACTGTATTTATTGATGTTAGTAAAAAATGTGAGATCGAATACAATGTGTTTCAATTTTAGAATTCTGAACGTATTAGAAATGTGAATAATAATATGGAAAACAAACGGAGCGGAATATTAAAATCTTCAAAATATTCAATTAATTTACAGGAATGTTTTGCTTTTCGATTTAGTAGGCAGGGCGACGACGACGAGCATTCATGAAGAAGTTGTCAACCGTCGCATAATCAAGTAGGAGATGGTCAGCAATCTCTTGTTTCGATTCTCTGCTTGGTCTTTTTACTTCTTTGAAGATTCTTTCCAGAGTTCTCTTTTGTGTTTTGGTGAAGACGAATCGAGCTTTTTTTGGTTTTTCTCGAGCCGATGATACCTTGCTGTGAGACAAAAAATTGATGAAAAAGACCTAAAAATTTCTTAACGAACCTGATTTTGGGTCCTTTCTGCGCTGGAGTCGATGGAGTCATCTCAAGCACACTTCCCACTGGTTGCCCGTACAGAATAGCCATTCTCTTTTCCAGTGGCTGCGACATCCAGTTATACATCCGAATATAAGTTTTGCGTCCAGACCGAAGTGAACTCCATGGCTTCGGCTTTTTCAATAAATCCGATAGAGTTCCTTGAGAGCGATTGATGATACGCTCAGAGAAAAGAGTCTGTGAGATATCATATGTCGACAATTGCGCCAAAATTTTCATGCAGAGATCCTTTGTGTCGATGTAATCCCCTTCAATTTCGGCATTCAGGATATCCTCTATCTCTTGTGAGGTTAAAGAGGGAAGAGGCACTTTGGCGGTGTCCAAGACTGGAGGCTGATCGACGACAACCGGTGGAATTGTGTTGTTGGAGGAATATTGAGCATATTGATTGCCTATAAAATTCTCTAATAACGAGAGAAAAATTTTAAAATGTTCTTACCTTGCTGATACGGATTAAAAAGTGCACCTCCATCCATTTGGTATCTTTGAACACCTTGAGTTTCAAATCCACTGTTTCCGACAATCTGTCCCAGTGCCATTGGAGTGTAATCAACTCTCCATGTATCAAATCCAGTGATGTCGACGTCAGATTCATTTTCATCATCCAGATTTTGTACGAGAGGCGGCGGAAGATTCAGAAAATATTTTTCCAAGGAATCTGAACTCCATTGGGCGGGAGGTGGAGATTGCTGGGAGTGAAAGTGAGTGTTATTGTAGTAGCCGTTCATCGAGTCATTGGAAACTTCATCGCCATATCTGCTACGGTTGGTCAAGGAGAAATCCATTTGAGACTGAAGAGTTTTCGTTACGATGGTACCTGAAACAAAATCAGATTGGGATGGGGAGGCAAGGAATAAGAAAAAGAGAACGAGAAAAAAAAAATGGAAGACGATGGAGTAAAAAGTGCACCTCTGAATGAGAACTATGAATGAGAACTGTTGTTCTACCGCCACGAGCTGACCACAACGAATGAACGTTTTTGATCTCCCGCTCGGCGGCATAAAAATATATGCTGGGTTGAAATTGGGAGTGGGGGAAAGAGATCAAAAACGTTCATTCGTTTTGGTTGGCTCGCCGCGGTAAAAAAGTGAATCGGCACATGCCTACAGGCAGTTCTCATCTTCATCGTCTTCCACTTTCATCTCCTATTCTTGTTCTTATCTCTTTCCTCCCACCCTAACGTGGCTTTGTTCCAGGTACCATCGTATCGAAAACTCTTCAGTCTCAAATGGATTTCTCCTTGACCAACCGTAGCAGATATAGCGATGAAGTTTCCGATGACGGCTACTACAACGACACTCACTTTCACTCCCAGCAATCTCCAACTTTAACCTCCCAAGAGGTAGAGGATATTCTGAATGCCGCAATTGAAGGAGACGACAATGAATCTGACGTCGAAATAACTGAAGATCCAATGGCACTGGGGCAGATTGTCGGAAACAGTGAATATGAAACTCAAGGTGTTCAAGGATACCAAATGAATGGAGGTGCACATGTTGATCCGTATCAGCAAGGTAAACACATTTTTAGATAATTTTCCCATACTTACAAGGGAACTCCTTTTGGTTCCCACTTTAACTTTTCCTATAAATTCGGGTAGACACATATTCGACCCTGGAGATTCCAATTTCAAAATAAAAATTGGCTAAATATTCACGTGGAGTGAGTTGTGACCCAATTCATACCTTCTAGCGCAAATATCACGCTTCAAAATAGGTTTTGAGGAGTTCTGAATAGTGAGCAAGATTGTCCATGTATAGCCCAACAATTTCTGACCAATTGGTAAAATAAATTTTTTAGGTCAACATCGACCCACTGAAAAAAAGTAGGTAAGATTTTTATACCATTGAATAGAGCTCGTCGAGTTACATCAAAAAGTCTCTTACCATTTTTTACGAAAATCACTTTTAGGTCACGTTTTGGGGCCTAGAATGGGGAATCTCTGCCCAGAGTGACGTAATCGAAATATTCGTCCTTTGCTCGAGAAAAACTCTTCAGAAACTGGCTCCTAACTTTTGAAGGAAGCATTTTCAGAAAAAATGATCAACTACAAAGTTGTTTCTCGTGTAATTTGTAACAACTTTTCAGTTGACTATTTTTCAAAGTGATAGATAGTTTCGAAGATAAAGGTGACAGAGTGAGAACAACCTATTGGTCAAATTTGACCTAAAAAATTTATTTTACCAATTGGTCAGAAATTGTTGGGCTATACATGGGCAATCTTGCTCATTATTCAGAACTCCTCAAAACCTATTTTGAAGCGAGATATTTGCGCTAGAAGGTATGAATTGGGTCACAACTCACTCCACTTGAATATTTAGCCACTTTTTATTTCGAAAATGGAATCTTCAGGGTCGAATATGTGTCTACCCAAAGTTGTAGGAAAAGTTAAAATGGGAACCAAAAGGACTTCCCTTGTTAGACAAGGTTTATAGGCGATCAATATGCTCAATCTTCATCCAACAACACAACTTCACCGGTTCTCGTCAACAACATTCCAGTCTTGGACACCACCAAAGTGCCTATTTCTCCTTTAACCCCCCAAGAGATAGAGAATATTCTGAATGCCGTAACTGAAGGAGACGACAATGAATCTGACGACGTAATGACTGGAGGTGATACATGGCGAGTTGATTACACTCCAATGGCACTGGGACAGATTGTCGGAAACAGTGGATATGAAACTCAAGGTGTTCGAGGATACCAAATGGATGGAGGTGCACTTTTTAATCCGTATCAGCAAGGTAAGTAAGTTACCGTAAACTCTGTAATTGAGCGGCCCCTTAAATTGTTCGGCCCCCTCGAATAGAGCGGCCCCCATGAAGGGGTATTGAAACTAGAGCTGCCCCCTTTAATTGAACGGCCACCTGAATTAGAGCGGCCCCTAAACTATAACGGAAGAACGAAATAGACCTGGAATATTGTCGGAAGCATGTGAAAATGTCATAATTTATTCAAAAAGATCCATCGAAAGCTCCACAAAATGGGGTTCACGCTCAAAATGATCGGAAAAATCAAGAAATTGACTCATTTTTAAGTTATTTTTGCTGGAACAAGCGCATTGAAACTAGAGCGGCCCCCTTTATTAGACCAGCCGCCTGGAGAAGGGTTGAAACTAGAGCGGCCGGCCGCTCTATTAAAGAGTTTACGGTATACACATTTTTCCCGAGATTAGAAAAGTTTATAGGCGATCAATATGCTCAATCTTCTTCCAACAACACAACTTCACCGGCTCTCGTCAACAACCCTCCAGTCTTGGACACCACCAAAGTGCCTCTTTCTCCTTTATTCCCCCAAGAGATAGAGGATATTCTGAATGCCGTTATTGAAGGAGACGACAATGAAACTGCCATCGAATTAATTGAAGGTGATACATGGGGAGTTGATTACACTCCAATGGCACTGGGACAGATTGTCGAAAACAGTGGATATGAAACTCAAGGTGTTCAAAGATACCAAATGGATGGAGGTGCATATGTTAATCCGTATCAGCAAGGTAAGCACATTTTTTAATATTCACCCCGTACTTAGAGAAGTTTATAGGTGATCAATATGCTCAATCATCTTCCAACACCACAAATCCACCAGTTGTCGTCGATCACCCTCCACTCTCGGACATCGTCGGAATGCCTCTTCCTTCTTTAACCTCACAAGAGATAGAGGATATCCTGAATGCCGAAATTGAAGGTGATTACATCTACACAAAGGATCTCTGCATGAAAATTTCGGCGGAATTGCGGACACACGAAATCCCACAGCATCTTTTCTCTGAGCGTATCATCAATCGCTCACAAGGAACTCTGTCGGATTTATTAAAGAAGCCGAGGCCATGGAGTTCACTTCGGACTGCACGCAAAACTTATATTCGGATGTATAACTGGCTGTCGCAGCCACTGGAAACGAGAATGGCTATGGTGTATGGGCAACCAGTGGGAAGTGTGCTTCAGATGACTCGGGCTCAAGAAAAACCAAAAAAGGCTCGAGTCGTCTTCACCGAAACACAAAAAAGAACTCTGGAAAGAGTCTTCAAAGAAGTAAAAAGACCAAGCAGAGAATCGAAACAACAGATTGCCGATCATCTCGGTCTTGAGTTCACGCAGATTGACAACTTCTTTCAGAACGCTCGTCGTCGTCGCCCTGCCAACTAAATCGAAGAGAAAAACATTCCTGTAAATTAATTGAATTTTTTGAAGATTGTAATATTCCGCTCCGTTTGTTTTCCATATTATTATTCACATTTCTAATACGTTCTTGAAAACTCTAAAATTAAAACACATTGTATTCGATCTCTCATTCCTTACTAACATAAATAAATACAATATTTTAAAAGTTTTCTTTGGTTTTTTTCGGGATTTGGCTTGGTTTTTCAGCTTGAAAAAGAATTCATGAGAACCAAATTGTCCCACCTGGCAATCCACAAGAGCATAAGAACAGAGTGAATATTTGAGAGCATTCTACACGACACAGAGTGCTCATCAGACTCTTTTCTGACCTATCTATAAGTTGAATTGATAACCTTTGGCTTCTTGCGTTCAGACGGTGACACGTAGTCTTCTGAAAGGTATTGAAATTATGAAGACGATCAAATGAACGAGACAAGATTTTTATTAGGAAAATGCA
Organism: Caenorhabditis brenneri; assembly: GCA_000143925.2. Classification (NCBI taxonomy): domain Eukaryota; kingdom Metazoa; phylum Nematoda; class Chromadorea; order Rhabditida; family Rhabditidae; genus Caenorhabditis; species Caenorhabditis brenneri. The sequence goes on from GL379808.1 coordinate 38,735, forward strand.
GCTGATGACTACGCGTATCATTGATGATGGCCTTGAAAAATTGGCCTAGGTGTTTCAACGTGACGGACGAGGTTATCAATGAAGCGCATATTCATGTGCTGTACGAGGAAAATAAACCCCCACTGAACACTTTTCATGTGGCTACTGCTTTTCGGTTTGGGAGATGTTTCTGTGCGTTGTGACGGATTGAATATCGGCTTGATGACGTGAAGGCTGAAAAAAAGCAACATAAATGAAAAAACTGAAGTCAATGAAAAAGATTAGAAACTGAAATTTAAAAATCCGCCAAATCTTTCTCAGATCAAAGAAACGGTATATAAACTTTTCAGGGACTATTTCCTACACCATAGTGTTTTGAACTCTTTACCGTGAGTTGCTTTCTTGTTGACAGCCGATTGCAGCAGCGGCATGCTGACTGACTGAGAAATGGAAGTTTCTGGTGATTGGAAGACTGGCGAGTAGGCCTGCCCAAATCGGAAAAGGGAGATCAAAAAATTGCCAAAGTCTCCGCTAAAAATATTTGATCTACCGTTGTTTTCATCCCAATTTTTTGTCACTCTTCGCATTTTCCCTTCTTCGATTCGTTTCTGTTTTTTCTCTCAATTCTTCTAATTTATCGATTTTTTGTAAACAGTTTCTGTTTCAGTTTCCTCATTTTTAAGTCTAATTGATACGGGAGATACTTTTACGTACAGGTGAAGAACTCTCTGGAAATTCGTGGGTTACTACTTGGAAGTCCTTTCTTTGTCAGTAATTTCGAATTTCCCATTATCACCTGTGAACCGCGAAAGTTCCTCTCTTCTTTTCAATCTTTGTCATTTCTCAGTAACACTCTGACAATTTTCCCTTTACCTGATCTCATTGTCACTCATATTATTTTGTGTGAAGTGTCACTGTTTAGAGTCCGTCAGCTCTGAGGACAGATGTGCCCTGCCATTTACAACCATAAAACTCTTCACGTTATGCTAGTGTAGTCCTTAATCCTCCATTATTAACTCTCCAGTCCTCCAATCACCATTTCAGTCTTCTTCTTTTTTTGGTCAGACCTCTTTTTTGATTCTCTTCGTCTATATTCTTATTTGTCTTCTAAACTCCAATTTTTCAGTCAGTCAGCATGGCGCTGCTACGATCGGCTGTCAACAAGAAAGCAACGGAAGATGGTGAGTTCGAAACACTTTGATGTAGAAAATAGTTTCTGAAATGTTTATATACTGTTTCACTAATATGAGAAAGCTTATGCGGATTTTCAAATTTTAGTTCTGCCATCTTTAATGTCAACTTTAGTTTTTTCCATTTACTTTGCTTGAGCAACTAGGCCAATTTTGATTTTTCAGCCTCCACGTCACAAGACCGATATCCGTTCCGTCACAAGGCACAGAAACGTCGATCCGAGCCAGCAAGCAGTAGCCACATGAAAAGAGGTTAGTCTGGGTTCATTATTCTCATCTAGAAGATGACTACGCGCTCCATCGATATCCTTGTCAGCCAAGTTGAAAAATATAGGTCACGTCGTCATCGCGGCTGTCACGGCATCATCGATAGAACGCGTAGTCATCTGCTGCAATAGAAATTTTGTTTCATCTCATTGATCCTTTTCATAACCCCATCAACTTTCAGACGACTCCTTGTCACCTTCCGAACGCAAGAAGCGAAAGGTTGTCACAGAGAAGCGTAAGAGCCTGTCCGATATAACGAATAAACCTCAAATCGAGAAGAAACGTGGCAATCCAAAAGGCGATACCTTGAATGTTGTGACTGCCTTCCGACCACTGCTCCAATACTCACGTAACCAACTCAAACAGCTGAAAGTAGACCAGATCCTTGTTGAACTTCTGAAATTGGAGGCAACGCTGGAATCTTCTGAACATGTCCAACCACCAAAAGTCTTCAAGATGCTCTCCGATGGACTCATTTCAAAGATTCGATTGTTTGAGACTGATAAGGAGATTCAGAAGAAGAAGCGTGACATGGCAAAGATGGTCAGTTTTGTTTTTCTATGAATTTGACCCAATAATTTTTTTTAGATCCGATTACAAATTGTTACAAAGCTTGATGCCACCGCCAACTCTCTTGGATATTGTTGTGGTAGCCATCACGTACTTGATTCAGACGAGGAGGAACCGAAAATTCGATGCAAGCAATGCCGAAAAAGATCACATGTTGTGTGTGCCCAATGGAATCCTATTCATGATGGATCAGCTTCCGAATTCATTTGCAAGAACTGTAAACCAAGGCCGAAAAGAGTTGTCAGCATGACAAAACTTCAAACGACACCGAGCTCTGACTTCATCGAAACTGGCATCAATGAATTTATGGGAACGCTGGATTCACTGGAGACTCCCGGTCGAATCTCATGTCGAATCGTTGCGTGCATCAGAAGAAATGGGCGAATGTCCGATGAGAACAAGAAGCAATATCCAGGATTGTCTAGGCTGATGGATGATATTCCACACACGTACAAACTCTATGCGATCACTCAACAAATTGAAGGACAAGACGTCTTGGTTTACATGTTGGCTGTCAATGAGTACAGTGGAAAGGGTGTTCCAGCACATAAACAAGGACTTGTCAGTATCCTATTCCTCGACACTGTCAAATATCTTCAGCCGTATAAATTCAGCAGGAAGATCAATCAGAAGTTCCTTCAGCTCTATCTTCAAAATGCTCAGCAACGAGGATTCCAGAAGGCGCGGATCTATGCGAGACCTCCAACTTCGAGTGATCCCGATTTCTTGTTTCATTGTCATCCAGAATTCAAGAAGAATCTTACCCAACAAGGACTTTTTGCTTGGTACAGACAAGCTGTGAGAACATTGACTCAAGAGTTGAATAGTGCTGGAATTCAAGCCACATTCAAGAACTCTTTCGACCCATCACACTGCAAAACTGTCAAGAATCTTTGTGAGGAGCTGTACTTGGAAGAAGGTTTCTGGCCGAATTTCTTGGAGAGAAACCTTGGCAAGCCTCTTACAACACTCAAAAAGTTGATCAAAGAAGAGTCGGAGGATAGAGACAACTGTCAGTTCTACATCTACTTTGACGACAACAAGGGTAAAACGGTGGATGCGCGTCAAGAGGATCCATTCATCCACAGTGAAATCGGTTATACCCGTGACGCCTGGATGGATGCGCAAATCGAAAACGACTGGCAGTTTGATTCTGCTCGCCGAGCAACATATTCAACAATGATGCTCATCAGCTCGATTGAGGATGAACGTAAGAAGCAGTCAGTCAAGAACAAGGATGATTCGATGAATGATTCTGGAATCGACATGGAAAACGATGAGGTTTGTGATTTTTTTTGAGTTACAGTCAAAAATTATATGAGTTCTTTCAGAACGCCGCCCCATCTTCTCCCAATTGAAGCGACACCTCCAACTACAGTTCTTCAGATGGCTCTTCCCCATATTTTCCGTCATGCCACTATAATAACAAAGTTATATATACAAATATTTATATAGATTTTCTATCTGTCAAATGTAGACTTTAACAAATTTCAAATATTAATTATATCATTTTATGTTTTCCCCCCTCCTACCCCGTTTGTCTTGTGAAGATAACATGTCCCTAGAGATTGTCCCTCACCAAAGTTTTTAATAACTTTCAAAATTTCCCATACCCCCTTTTACCTATTGATTTCTTTTTGTTTCAAGGTTGTCAAATCATGGTGTCTGAAACGTCCTGGAGCATAACAAGCCGTGAATTTTGGCAGAAAAACCATCAGCTCAAGTAATAGTTATCCTTGATTTTGACAGCCTTGCTTTTCTCCCACTCTCTCTATATGGTCTCCGTTTTTTTGTTCATATCTGTTACATGTCATTCAAATTCTTCCATATTATTACGGTTTCATTTTGCAGTTAATAAACTGAGTGTATTTGAATACAGCAATTGGATTGGTTAGTATCTGAAATTTGTCAATTTAGACTTTGTCATCTCAAATCATACCGTTACGCCATTTCGTCAAAATTTTTCTTCGGATTCAAGAAGTTTATATCTGGTAGTTTTTAACATTGAACATGATTTTTCGGTTTAAGTTACAAAACCGTTACCAAAAAATATGTTTCATCCTGTGCTCATAAAAATACACAGTTTTGGATTCCAATAACTTTTTCTCTGAGAAAAGTGGAAATGTCTTGATTGATTATACTTTCTGGAAAGTTTCAACATTGCATATCTCCAGTTTCACCAGTTTTTGAGCTTTTCCTCTCAACTCACTGTAAGTCTATTTGATTATAGCATTGAACAACAATTTTCTCTATCCCGTTGAACCCCAACCCAGCCGGATTGAATTGAATGAAGCTGATCAGAGTCATTAATATTTCCAGATTGAATCTGTTTGAAAACTTTTTTTCAGTTTTTGTTTTAGGCTGTAATGTAAAAAGTTCTGGAGTTTATTTTTTTTTGAATTGTAACAATACCTTTTTTTTCTCATCTATATAGTGTTCCTTGAATTTTTTGGCCAGTCCAACGACGTTTGGCTAGTTATCCTGCTGCTCTGTCTCATATTATAACAGTCTCATTTTGCAGTTATAAAATTAAATCTATCTGAATGCAACATTCGTTGACACTTTCGGAAATCGGACCAAATTTAGTTGAATGATGGCTGTATTTGGACAATTTGGACAAGTTAATTCTAACTGAGTTGGCCCGAACTTCGGTGCTAATTTTTTGTGTAGCATTTTCATATAGAAATACAGAAGGTTTCGGAAAAAGTTTTTTCGCGGTTTCAAAAAGTTTTTATCTCGATCTCTTTATCATTTAACATTATTGTTGTGAAGCATTTTTTCTACATTTTTATTGAATCACGATTTACAGTTGTGTTCAATTTTAGGAAAAACTGTGCTATTCAATTCTGAAAAAAATAAATAAAGAAGTTAGATTTTTATGCATTTTTATCTTTCTTGAACACATATTCGATAACGGCTTTGAAGTGGTCATATGAATCGACTGAATTGGACCGAAAGAAGCTGATTATAGTTGAACCGGACCAATGGATCCTAACTAAATCAAGACGGGCGCTTATTTTTTGTTTAATTTTTCCAGACTGAATTACAGGAAGCTCCCAATAAACAAACATTTCTGGGTTTCAAAAAGTTCATATCTGGAACATTCTATCATTGATGATAATCTAAGGAGAGATAATATTTCCAGTTTCTATTGTGTCATAATTGCAGTTGCATCCTATTTAAGAAATACCTCCCAAAGCAATACTGGAAATCTTTTATCTGTAATCCCAAAAAAATAATGTTTCATCATATTTTCATAAAACTTCACCATTCTCAAAATCCAATCCGGTGGTTATTAGAGCTGGTCAATTTTTTTAAAACTTTTAATGCGATAACTGTTTTATTATTTCAGCTTCAACATTTCAACTTCTGAGAAAGATATTCACTCTAATATTCTCTTCTGTGATTCATAAAACATCTCAAAATCTATATCTAAAAAAAGTGTTTCATGATGTTTCCAAAAAAGTGAACCATTTTAAAATCTAATATAACATCCATATTCACCCGGCATCCTAAAACCCACTGACGCCCGGGAACCACTCCATCACACAGAAACACAACGAGCTAGCTATTCGGAAAGGACACCACTATGTAAATCACCCATTACCACATTCCGAGGCACACACACACCACATTGTCTGTCTTGCCAAGGTTGTCCTTTCCATTCTCCACCAAACTCTTTTTTTCTCTTCAAACCGTATACTATTTCGTACAGGCCCCATTGACGCAACAGTTGACCGGCTGTCCATTACCTCGCTTTTTTCCTCTCTTTTCTCTTTTCTCAACCAGCGAGAATTCGCTTTTGAATGCCGATTTTTTTTTTTGTTTTTCGTTTCGTTTCGGTTTTTTTTTAATTCTGAATTTACAAACTTAAACAAAAGATTTCAGTAACCGCAAAAATGTCGGAGAACAAGTCACACGACAATATTGAAAATATGATGAATAATCTCCATTGTGGGAGGAACCCACAAAATAGACCTCCACCACCATTATCGATGAAGGATTTCCTAATGAAACAAGTAAGAAAATAGGATATTTTGTCAGAATAGGGTTGGGTAGGGTATTGTCTGGAGAGTTCTGTGCTGTCGTAGATAAAAATCTGAACAGATGCACCATTATGTGTAGGTGGGTGCCACCAGTTTAGAGAAGTGTTAGGAGATGACGAGGAGAGATTCACAACGAAACTGTCACAACGAAAAAAAATTAATGGAAACATTATATGTAGACAATTTGAAACGGAAAAAAAATTCAAAAGTTTTACCAAAAAATTCGGTTTCTGCACATTCAAATAAGTTCTATCATTTTCTTCTACTGGTTGTTTATTGACTTTTCTTTGCAAATTAAAAGTACCTAGAAACATTGCCAACACTGCAAATTTTCGAGGAATAAATCAGTGATAAAAGTTATTTAGGCGATTATCATCGGCTTCTTATCAATTTTTCTGACAGTTTTTTTTCATACATCTTTGAAGTTCTAAACCGAAATTTGCAGTTTTTGAGACGTTTTCTAATATTAGGATAATTCATATTTTTATTGCTTCCTCCCATCATATATCGTGGAGCTTATATTGAACTTTTATAGCACTTAAATGCATTAATATGCCAAAAAAGTTTGAATAAATAATCCCTGTGTACTTGCACCATCAAGTCAAGTTATATACTGGATGAAAATAGAGTTGGAGTGGGGATATGGGATATAAGTATCTGTAGAGAACAGATGCGCCATATTGTGTTGACTACTGAAAGTGGGTGCCACCAGATAGCTGGTGCTAAGAGAAGAAGTGTAAGGAGATGACGAAAACACCTTTTTTTTCCGAATAATGAGAAAAAAACTCAATATGTAATATATAAACAATTCGGAACGGAATAAAATTCCTGAAAGTTTTTCCAAGAAAATCGGTTTATGAACATTCAAATAACTTCTATCATTTTCATTTCTAGTTAGTTTGAGGGCTATTCGACAGTTAGAAATGCCTGGAAGTATAGCAAAAACTCTGCAACTTTTCGAAAAATAAATCACTGATAAAAGTTGCTTAGACGATTATTATCAGCTTCTTATCAATTTTTTCTTGACTGTTTGTTTCCCTTTATTTGCATCTTTGAAGTTCTAAACCAAATTTTGCTGTTTCGAAATGTTTATTATTATTAGAATAATTCACATTTCTTGCTGATCCCGGTCGATACCTAGGAACTTTTTTCAATTTTCATTTCATTTGAATGCATTAATGTGCCGCAAAAATTGAATCTCACCTTCAGACCACTAACCCTGTCTTACCAATAAATACATACCTTCCCATTGCTATGTGTAAATGCCACCCCCATTAAATTGCCCCTCTCCACCCACTTAACCGCCTCTAGTCTCCTGCACCTTCGGCCTGCTTAGTATAGTGGTTAGTACTCCACGTTGTGGCCGTGGCGACGCTGGTTCGATTCCAGCAGCAGGCATTTCTTTTTGTTTTTTCTCTCAATGAATATATTTTTTCAGGCTCTCGGAAAAGGTGCCTACGGGAACGTGTATCGTGTTCAGAATATTCGAGATGGGAAAGATGTGAGTTTTATGACAGATAGTGTACAAGTCGATCGACAATAGCAAAATTTTTTGGAAAACACAACATTCTAAAACTGTAAAAAATTTGAAATATTTCCAGTACGCCCTCAAACAAATCTCAATCCATGCCGGTCAAAATGGTGTCCCACAAAGTGTGCTCCGTGAAATCTCCACCATGAAACAACTCTCACGGAAAGGACACCCCAATATCCTCAATCTCCATTCAGTCTTCCATCAAACCTCTCAAGGAATTCTGACAGTGAATATGATTCTGGAGAGATGTGATTGGGATCTTCACACCTTCCTCAAAGGAATCCCAAGTGGTCTTCCGGATAAACAGTGCCGACATTTGACGATTCAAATCGTGAGGGCGTTAGATTTTTTGCACAGTCACGGAATCATCCACAGGGACCTGAAGCCGCAAAACATTCTGGTGAATCGAGACCAGACGGTGAAGCTTGCCGACTTCGGATTGTCGAAGGAGTACTCAAATACAACTGCCTTCACTACTTTGGTTAGTTTGAACACGGTCCCATGAATAATTAGTTACAGCGTGAATTGAAAAAATTGAGACAATTCTGAAACATAGAATCAAAATTTTGTAAACCAAAACTTTCCTGTTTCAAGATGTCTCTATTAACAATATTAGAAGACGCAGAAATAATAGCTAGGTTCCACATTTCAGGTCGTAACACTCTGGTACCGATCTCCGGAAGTCATTCTCCAATCCTTCTACAACAGTGCCATTGACATGTGGGCTCTCGGATGCATCGTTTCCGAGATATACAACCGTGATCCATTGTTCCCAGGACAGGACGAGGCACAACAGCTGACATGCATCTTAAGGTGAACACTTTCTGTTTCTGAAAAGTCGTAATTCTTTAGTAGTATTCAATGTTCCATTGGATGGTTTTTTGGCAAACTAAAATTGGAAAAAAATTAACAATAGTGAATTCCAGAAAGCTTGGCCTACCCTCCATCAAAGATTGGCCAAGAGAATCTGTGATCGTGAGAAGCTCGTTCCCAGAGTTCACCCCTCAAAGTCTGCAGACTCGATGTTTGGCAGGTGATGCTCTGAACTTCGTCGAGCAATGTCTTCGTTTCGATCCGAAAAGACGAATTTCTGCTCGTGTGGCTCTGACTCATCCGTACTTAAAACCACTCGGGGTTATGCAGCCAGTTAATGGATAAATTCCTCATATTTTTTTCAAGTTTTAATAACTTTTTTTGTTTTTCAATCCCCATTTTCCAACTCATCCTCATCAAATCGATATCTGTGATATGATCTCCCATAACTTCATCGATTTCTCTTGTATTTACGCAATTATTTTTATGGGTAAATTTTTGGTTTTTTTTCACGAATTGGTATAAACATGGTATTCTAAATTCAGGAAACTTTGCTCGGCTGGGTTGACACATTTCCAAATCAAACGTCACAGTTTCAATCATTTTATATCCGATTTGATGGGTGATTCAATTTGATGTATGGAAAGTAGATGCTCAATCAGTACTGTCTGTTCTGAGAACTAATTGTAAAAATTATTTAGGCATAATGTATAGACAAGTTGAAACGGAATGAAAATGTCAAAAGTTTTTAAAAAAGATATTCGGTTTCTGAACTCCCACATAAATGCTATCTATTCCTTCTTCTGCTTTTTGATTGGCTTTTTTCATAAATTGCAACTACCTAGAAATATTGAAAAAAGTCTGTAACTATGACAAAATGGTGAGCAAGGCATATTTTTCTTATCAATATAAAATTTCCGATTCAGAATGTCTACTATTGTTTCAAATTGTTTATTGCAAATATTGCCCCGTGTTTACTTATCATACCATTTCAATTAAAGGTAGTTATTTATGTAAAAAAATATGTTTAAGAAACATTTGAATCGAAAAACAATTGATATAAGAAAGTAGAAAGTTGACATTGGGGAAAAAGACAAACTAGAAGCTATTCTAAGAAATGAAATGCTAAGAAAAACAGAAATTTGAAGTAAAACAAGGGAAACTCAAGAAATATTCCGTTCGGAAGTAACGAGAAAGAAATGAAGATGACAACGAATTCAAAAAGAAAGACTACACTACAAATCTGGAATCGCTGGAGGAGGATTAGCCGCAGGTCCATTCTTGCTGCAACCACACCTCGAAAAGTGAGGCAGGACATATGGCTGGAGTTGAGCAGATACTTGTTCGGCCAAGTTGTTGACTGTCAACTTTTCGAAGTCCAGCATCAAGACCTCCTCCTGTGTGAGCTGCAGCTTTTTGTATCGCTCATTTTTTTGGTCCTGCATCCACTTCTCAAACTCCTTTCTGCTCATTCCAGGTGCTTCTTTATCCCACTTTTTGATCTTGTCCAGGTCGTCTGAGTGGAAAGTGGGTTTCTCTGCTGGAGATAAACGCCTAGCCACCTCCTTTTGTGTGGAGCATAATAAGCACAACTTGTCAGCCGGCAACTTGTGCTTTCTGAGCTTGTTTGTGCAATTTGCACATCCATATCTGGGCTCAAAGATAAGCGGACGGCACATTTGCTGACGACAGTTGCATGCAACTCGCAGATCCAGTCCATTTCCATCTTCTCTGGATTCGAAGAACTTCCTAAACATATAGTGGAATACATGGGTTTCTGCCATGTGGTAGTTTCTCATCTGAAATGAAATTCAAATTAGAATACTGCTATTTATGAATGTAGCTACTCACGACGTTGTCTTGAATCCAGACCAAATCAACATGCTCTCCATTCTCCTCAAATTCCGTTGCCAAATACTGGACTTGGGCGGCACTGGGTTCAATCATTCTTTGGGGAAGTCTCTTCAAGTATTTGTCAATACTCCCCAGTGCCATCGCAATATTATAATTATTCTTTTGGAGATTTTGGAGAGCATATTCCAGGGGAATGCGGCTCTCAAATTGCCTCCACACTGCGAACAGATACTTCTGCTCGATGACTCTACAGAAGGCTCTCTTCCTCTCCTCGTCTTTCTCCAAATGCTCCTCAAACTTCTCCGCCGACCATAACTCCTCCTCCTTATCCTTCATATCCATGTACTCCTGGTCCGGTGTATCCCCAAGGTACTTCTCCAAAGTCGCCACTCCCTCTGGATCGTTCTTCGATGGATCTCCAGGGTACGTAGCTTTGATCTGTTTTCCCTCCTCCTCTCCCAGTACACTCTCGATCAGCTTTCCCTCCCGTGTACTCATTGGGAAGTTCACATCTTTCTGAACTTTGAGCTTCCTCATAATTTTGGAGTATTCACAGTTTCTTCTGATATCTTTTGGGAGCTCCCCATTAAATGGGGTTCGTTTGAGGCCGGTCGGGAGGATGTGGCTTCTTGGAAAGTAGAAAAATCGAGAGTTCTCTTCTCCACCCAACAAGGTTGCTCGAATAGCAGTTGGCTTAGCGGATGGTTGAACTTGAACTGGTTCATCTTCCATTTGGGGTTCTGGACTTTGCTGCTGGGTTTGGGGTCTGGAAGAGGATGGACCAGGTTCTGAGTCGGGAGTGGCTGAGATGTTCTCCTTGTTGTCCGATTTTTTAGGCACAACATTCGTTCTCATCGACCGCCTTGGAGAACAATGAACGAAACGAACAGGTTCAGATCTCGAGGTGGACGAGTCAGCAACCGGAATAGACACAACTGGACCCATTTTCGAGGAAGAAGGAGCAGAAGAAGCACTGAGACTTTGCTGGTCGGGCTCGGAGTTTTGTGAAAGATTGTTTCCATCTTGAATGTTCCCGAAACGTCTCCGTTTAGCTGGCGTTGGAGAATTCGGTGTCTCAGCCGACACCTTCTTCATTTGGAAGACTTCAACGGCGACAGTAATACCAGCTGACGTTGAGGGCTCATTTGAAAGACAGACTTGGCTGCTGGACGTTAGAGCAACTGGGTCTTCCTCCAAATTTCTCTTCAATTGAGGTATTCCAACAGGATTTCCGGAGGTAGTAGGTGTGATTCCTATATCACTGACTTGTCTGCTGGACGGGGCTTTCGTGGCATCATCATCACCCATAACGAAACTCAACATACTGGCCATAGACGAAGTATCTGAAAATGAATTATGTCACCATTCTGAAATAATTTGTCTTGTCAACTAACCGATATTCATTTCTTCAATGTCCGAATCTTCCTCCACTTCCATCTCAACCCTTCCATTTACTGGTTCCTCGTCACGCAGTGTCAAATCGAAATTACATGGTTTTCTTTGTTCGGGTTGAGCTTGTCGATTAGCTGCTACTTTGACTAGCTCGTCACTAGTTTCCATATTTTCCGGATCTCCTGATGGATCAATGTCAAAATTATCGAAATGATTTGGTTCTGAAGCATCCTCATCTCTGAAAAATATATGTATAATAAACTTCATTTTCGATTGAAAATTTATTTTATTGAGCCAGATATCAAAGAACAGGATAAAAAGAGTTCAGTTCAATTTAAGCCTTATTTATTTGCTGGAGTCTTCTGACATCTCGCCATTCGCATCCATTTACCACCCGATTGAAAATACTACTCACATATTTGCTTGATTTTCCGAAAGAACTCTTCTAGGGCCATTATGAATGTCTTCATCAGAATCATCAGGATTTGATACCTCATCATCATAACCTTGTTGTGGTCTTCTATTATTTTTTGGTGAAACTGCCACTTCATCATCTGACTTGGGAGAAGTGATTACAGCTCCACGCTGTTTCGGTTCTCCTCTCTTCTTTTTCTTTGGGATCACTTCTCTGAATACCAATAAAATTACATTCTGTTATAAATTCTTTGAAAAATAACTACTCACAAATCTTTTTCCTCATTGTCATCAATATAGACAAACTCATTGCGCTTGGTCTTGTGGTCATGGGCACCTTCGAATTTAACTCTTCCATTATTTGATTCGTACTTGGTTATACGGCGTTTTTCGTCGAACTCAATGACTTTTGCGGAGTTTTTAATTCTGAAAATTGAATAACCAACGTATAACTATTTCCTTTAAATAATTTTACCCTTGCAACTGATCCACATAAGTGATTGGAATACTCAACATGAACAGCATCTTGGCCTGCTTCACAAACGAAATCCGGTATTCCAACATCATAGCTGTGATGACTTCGTTGCTTCTATAATGTTGAACTTAAATTTCCACAGTTTTGGATTTAAAAAACTCACGACTGAATGAAACATGCTTTATGAAGTTTCAGCTTTTTCACCTCTATATAGAGTTTAGAGTAATACGATTTCGAGTACGGTTTGATGTCTCTGTTACCCAGATTCCCCAACCAGTCAAAGTACTCCTTCCATCTAAAACGAATTTGTGGTAGCATGGTTGCTGAAATTCGAATGAACTTTGAATTTTTAACTAGAAAAAAAAGAAATATAATTAAAAAACGGGAATATAAGAAATTGTGAGTAGCAGATGTATTAACTCTTGGTTTCCTACTTTTTTGTCTCATTGTTCTTCTCTTACTTTTCTCTATTACTCTCGATCTTTCTTCACCTGAACAAGTAAAAGACAATCAAATAAACATAATTTTGTTTTTATAAAATATAAAAAGCAATATTCATCAATGACTTTTTTTGAAAGTGCGAAAAAAGTAAAAACAATATTAATAGAGCGCGTTTCCGTCTTATGTATACATTAACAAAGCAAAAACATCTTTGTGTTGGCTGAGATGTAAAGGTCAATCAATGCAAGATGACAGAACGAGTGGTCACATTCAACAGAGTGGAGAGAGTGGGGAAAGGGAATAAGTAGGCGGTGAGCAGATGGTTTATTGCATTGTGTTGCGAACTATCTTCATAAAGGTTAAGGGCCTTTGCTATAGTGTCGTTGGCGGCACGTCGAAGCCATTTGAGATTAACTTTGTGTTTGCCGGTAGAAACCTTCAGAGACAAAAATTAGCAAAGTGGTCGTAAATTAAAGATGGTAGTACTTTAAAATTTAATGGAAACTCTCTATGACATGTTCGTCCCCTGGAAGTTATCTTATTTGAAATTTTCATATTCCGATTTTTGATCCTGACCTCAGAAAAATAATATCATTGTTAGATTCCAAATGTCCCAAGTAAAAATACCTTCATTAATATCACTAGTTATATCCGATGAATCTTAATTATTGTTTGAAACTGCTATTCCTGTGAGATTTCTTACATCATGTACATAATTAAAAAATGTGAAGATCTCCTATCAGATCTCCTCAATCTATAGTGCTGGTCGTATTCCAATTGTTTTTTCCCAATTCAACTTTGTCTTCCTCGTCTGGTGTTCAAAAAACACCCAACAACGTGGCATACTGTTTCAATAACGTTATGTGTACGAACAGGTGTAAACATTCAATAATCTTCACAGTTTTCGATGAGTTTCTTCAAAAGGTGGTACAACAAATGAGAACTGAACAAATGAGAACTGCTACAAATGAGAACTACGATAAATGAGAACTGTCACGTTCGAGAACTGGTATAAATGAGAACGGGGAAGAGTGATAACTTTACAAATAAGAACTCAAAAAAGCGTGAATTTTCTGACCCTCGCAGTACATTTTTGAGGAAAATCCACGTTCTCATATATAGCAGTTCTCATTCTTCCCCGTTCTCATTTATACCAGTTCTCAAACGTGACAGTTCTCATTTATAGTAGTTCTCATTTGTTCAGTTCTCATTTGCTGTACCACCCTTCAAAAGTTTATCAGAACTTGCTGGGGGTTCAGAGGGATGGATAAACAACTTTTTTTCAGAATTTGATGGATTTCACTTGATAAAAAGATGATAGAACATTTCGACAACGCAAGGAACACAAGATTAATGTGTCCGCCAGTGCATGACAGTTGCTTTGAAACAATTGGAGGATGCATTTAGAAGAGTGCGACCTGAGAAGAAGAAACATTGTGGTCTCATTATTTTTTGATGAAGGTTTTGAATCTAAAATAATGTTTTATTTTGTTTGTGAGTTATATAATTATTTCACTGTTACTGAGAGTCAACAATTAGTTACAAGAAATTTTGTAGCTCAGTCTGTAGGTCGGTCGCAATTGAAATTTTTTCGATAAGAGATGTTCTATCTCTCAATTCATATCTTTTAAAAATTTTTGAATGAAAACATGGAACCAGGGGGATAATTTTCTGATAATATCCTGTGCTTCACTATTTCAACTTGTAGTTATCAGTAAAATCAAAGCTTGACTTTTGATTATATCAGGGTTCTATTTTCTTATTCCAGTTTAATGTTTTTAATGTTTTTCACTTTAAAAACTATAACAACGATCAAGCTAGTACTGTATGTTCAGGTTCGCCAGTGTTCAAAATAAATATTTTGTCAAATTTTTAACTTTAAAAAGTTTTTGACAACTTTCAAGACAATAATTACCTGTTTCTTTGAGCAGACAATACCGGGTGGTCCTTCATTATAGATTCACGTTAACTCATTTCGTCATCTCACTATTTTCAACAAAACGAAGAGATTTTCTTTCAGGAACTATCTGATATGTCTTACCCATCTGAGTATGTTGGTCACTTTATTGCATGGTGTCATGAGCTGCTTATTGACAACCCTGATTTCCAAATTCCTTGTCCTCGGAGCATTCTATCCGATAAATACCGTATTCAACACAGGATCCCAAAAAGCCACAACCATTTTACATCGAACATTCTGTGAGAAATACCCTTAATTGCAAGGAGAACAGTTTTCTATTTGTAGGAAGCCAATATTCCTCACTGAGAACATAAAGAAATCGGAATATACGAAGCACATGCAAGCCAAACTGATGTGTTTATTGAGCTTGCCAGTCGATCAGGAGCATTATGACGAGCTCACAAAAGAAATTCACATTATTCTGGACGCCTACAAAAGGATCATCCAGTATCATTCAGAAGAGGAAGTTCGCATATGTCGCCATCGAAAACCAGCGGACAGAACAAGACAGGATAATCAACGGTAAGATTGCAACTTTTTTTGTTTATCGCCACTGACAATACTGATGCATTTCAGATTTCTGAATCGAATGAGAATGTGCAATCTAGATCGTCTGTCATCAATTCCGTCTACGAATCATTCCACTGGAACTCGAAATTTGTCTCCAGCAACAACCGATCAGCTCCAACTGCTGTCTGAACTATTTGGGAGTTTTCAAACTCAATTCCACACCCGATTGCAAAAGCTTCTGTGGGTCCCTGATCCACCATTCCCAGGCTCTTTCTCTGTTGAGAATCTCATCTCCCCAATGCAGTTTTCGAGGTAATTTCCCAGTCAGTTTACTGAACAACAGACTTCTTTTTAGTTCAGAGGCTACTCCGATGTCTGATGTCCTATCTCATACAATCAAGCAAGAAAATTTAGACGAGGATGCATGAAGTTCTTTTTTTTTTAGTTTTTTCAATAGTGTCCAACACATTTTAGTCATTGTTCTAGTGTTAAACACAACTTATAGTAATTATTTTTTGTCAAGAATAGATGTTTTGTTCAAATTATCATTATTAACAAACTTTGTCAAAGAGGCATCGAAAAATAAACTTTTTACCAATGAAAAAAACATGATGAAACAGAATATCTGATAAAACATTTTATCAAAGCTCAAGCGGCGAACACAATGATTAATGTGCCCACCAACAAATGACAGCTGGTGTTGAGGCTTTTGAAATGATACATCCTGAAGAGGGCCACTCGAAAAAAATGGAGACCCACAGAGAAAACATCTCAAGTTCAAAAAAAGAATGTTTTATGGATATGATAACATCTTGATTAGTTTTTTTCCTCTGCTCAAATATTCACCTTGTTCCAAAAAAAATTGTTCACACTAAGATCACTAGGAAAAAGCGGAACACAAATTGTAAAAAAAAATTAAAAATTATTAAAAAAAAAAGACCAGAAGTCAGAACTTTAAAACAGAAGATTAGAAACTCAAAGAACGTGGTGTACAATTTTCTATTAGTTTCCAAGATTCGCTGTGATTTCAGATCTATTATGGAAACTGTTTCCATTCATGTGTGGGGCCCCATCTCCTAGTGATGACACAAACACCCGATACAACTACATCAACTTATTGTAACTGAGACTTTTCTTGAGCCTCACACTCAATTGATGAAAATCTCTTTTCAATCAAGCGGCGAACACATTGATTAATGAGCCAGCCACTGACTAGTGACAGCTGAGGACTTTTGTTGGAAGAAACATTCAGGGAAATGCGATGCAATTCGAGGGGGACTATTTTGTGGTGTCATAATTTTTGATAATTTTTTTTTGTTTCCATTCAGAAATTCACCAGTATTATTAGGCACCACAACATAATTTTCAAACTCAATAATTTGATGAGAATTGTATATGTACGTCTTCCAAATTTAAGAAAGAAGTACACCCAAAAAATTTGGCTCTATATCGATTAAAGGGTCCTTTGAGAATTGAAGGATCCTTTGACAATTGAAGGACCCTTCAATCGGTATAGAGCCAAAAATTTTACGGGATTTGGAAAATGCCGCTAGCTTCAATTCTTCCAACTTCTGCTTAGTCTCATCGGACAATTCCGTGTAGAATCGCTTCTGAATATTACCTAGGACACCATCAATTAGGGATGGTAGAAAGTACTGCTCCGCGAGCCATAGCACTTTAGCACGACTGATTTCAGAGGTGTGGATTAGGTGATGCTCAATTTTTTTAGTGACGATAGACAGCTGGAAGCGTTCCGCCAGCTCTAGGAATTGTTCAATTTGGGTGTCTGGAAAAATAAAAGGGTTCTTTTTTTTTTGTTTCATTATTTTCAGAAAGGTGCTTAGATTGTAGAATATGTCAATGTGCTTAGAACTATCTATGGACTTACTATAAAAGTTTTTTTTTCTGACAAGGGAGGTGTTTAAAGGAGGACTGAAGTCACAATTTTACATTTTCGATTCCGGTAAATTAGAACATGCTGAACATTTTTTCCTCTTGAA
>GL379808.1:56959-84235 GCA_000143925.2 Caenorhabditis brenneri
GGACGTGTTGATAAAAAAAGTGGGAGATATCTTTATACCATCGGATAGAGCTCGGCGAGTCACATCGAAAAGTCTCTTGACATTTTTCACAAAAATCACTTTTAAGTCACCTTTTGGGGCCTAGAATATGATACCTTCACGTTGATTCTACTGTTTTAACATTTTAAAAAATGTACTGTAATTATCGGAACTTGGAGATGCTATATCTTAGTTCCCCGTGGCTCGCTTTTCAAAAAAAAATTTTGTGGTGGTTTCAGACCAATATGAGCATATTGTGAACTTTATGGGAAATTCCAAGTTTTTGGGGCTAAACACTTCCCTTGTGAGTTTCCAGTCAAGTAAAAAAAACCTACAATAGTTTTTCGAAAAATATGCGTTAGATTTTAACGTAATTGAACAAAATAACTCTGGATCGAAAATATCAGTTTTTGACCAATTCAACATATCCCTATACACGGAATTGGGAAAATTTTTGAAAAAAAGTGAAATAAGTCCCGTAACTCGGGCCGAGCATATATATTTTATGTTGTATATCGACGTTATCGGGGACCAGCAATCTATTTGCCATACTCTTCCGAATACCATTTTCCAAAAATTGGCACTTATTGAATACAGTCAAAGTGAAAAATTGTGCATATCAGGTTTGGCTTGAGAGATGGAATTATTGGTCAGTTGAACTTTTCAAAGACCACTGAATTTGTGATCGATTGGTTAAAAAGCCGACCGGACGCTCGAAAATCAACGGAGTTATGGTTTCTCGAAGTTGGTCAGTCAGGTTTCAGTGGAAAATCATAAATGTGCATGCCATTTCGCGGAGCCTGCGCATTTTATTTTTCATTTTGTAATACCCCACCCCAGGACTACTAACTGAGAAAACGACCTCGAATTCTGGGTGTAACATATAACGTACCTCCCTTGTTAGTAAGTAAGATATCCTAAATCTGAAACAGACGGATTATAGTTTTTTTTAAGTTTCAAATAGTTGAAAAATTGCCCATGATAGTAAAACTTGTAGTTATTCAGGGTTTTTTTTTGAAAAAAAAATATGATGATGTACAAAAATTATTCCCCCAGATGTATGTCACTTATGCATTATCTTGTTATTCCAAGATCTTTAACCATTCCATTACGATTAATATTTTCAGCCCCTGGGATATGGAATCAGAAAAACAGAATTTTTTGTGAAATTCAACTTTCAAACTCAATACTAGGAACTCGTTTTTGATGTGCTCATATACCGTACTAATTTTTGGATATTTTTTCCAGCAATTATTTGTTTTCAGTGTTGCCCAGTAGACCAAGTCAAACCAGGAATGTGCATGTTCAACCGAAGCCTGAAGCACCAATTAATTCAGTTTGACCCAGTTTAACCTGATCGGCACCGGTGGTTTTGCAAAAAATAAGTTTCTTTTTCGGGTTTTTCGGACATTTTCAGAAAAACTTTTCGGTACAAAATTTTCGAAAAAATTTTCTTAAAAATAGTTTCGAAAAATGTTTGTATCTGAAATTTTTATCGAGAAGTTGATAATTCGCTGGCGATCTATGAGAAGAAATTCTGCGAAATTAAACTTTTTGACCAATTTTAATGATTTTTGAATAGAAAAAATTTCATTCACCTCCCAAAATTTTATTCGATTTGTTTTGAATTTTTTTTCGGTTTTTCTCGGGCAAGAAATTCCTAAAAATAATTTTTTTTGATTTGTTTTAATTTTTCGATTTTTTTCGGACGACTTTTTCCGAAAAAAAATTTTTTCCCAAATTTTTTGGAGGTTATTTTTCGCACAACCCTGGCTGCCAACTGCTGATATTTGACTCCTTTGATGTGTCTGACCTTGTTACCCTATCGGAACAGACATCCATCTTCATGACTCCAGTATTGGACACTTGAAAGAGTGTATTCATTTGAGAATTGTATGTGAATTTAAAAGATTGCAGGAGAGATGATGACGTGGATGGCGACAGTTTGAGGGGGATGCGTACGGTGTGGTTTTCGTAGGGGACAACAACTCGGGTCCATAATTTGGAAAAGAGTTTTGTGTGGGAAGTGAAAAATTATCCTTTTGCACGATTTGAATTGGAACCTATGCTAGTTTTTGAATTTTCAGCTCCACAAATTTTCATAACCACATTAACATTATTTCAAATGAATTCTGAGAATCATCTTCAATTATTGGCACCTCCTCATAATAGTCTTCAATATCAGAATCATCGAAATCTGAATCCGGATCTGGAGTTTTTACGGAACATTAGGAATCAGAAGCTTGCTTCATTTTTGGTTGTTTCACTTTTTGCTTTGTCACCAATTTCTCCTCCCTTTTCTCTGGTTTTTTTCTATTTTCTTCTTCTCTCCTCATCATCAAGATCCGTGTCGGGATCAGGCGTTCGCTTTGGCGGCAGCGGAGGATCACCGAGAATGGAAACAACTGTGAAAAGATCAAAATCCTCTGAAATTCATGAAAGTATTCTCAACTTTCGTAACTCAATTTGCATTGAACAAAGTCGAAGTCGAGTTTTTTGCCCCTACAAAACTGAATCTGCCGCGCATTTCGAGAAAAAATTGTCTTCCCTATCAAAACACCAAAAATGAATTCAAAAAACCTTTTTTTCAAAGTTTAATTCGTTCCATTTTTTCAAATTTTTGCTCGGTAGATCAAAACGGATGAAACATTTTTATTCTTTTTATTTTTATTTTTTTTTTGCGTTTTTGATTTTTTTTTTCTTCATTCTTATCATTTTTCTCTCCTTTTGTTGTCAGTTTTTCTTCCTGATTCCTCTTAATTTCCCAAAACCATTTTGTCTGTTTAGTCTTATGTACCTCTAAAAGCATATCGAGCCGAATTTACCTCCAAACATTCCTGAACCTTTCCTTCAACTTTGCTCCAAAAATCAGTACTGCGAAAGGAATAGTTTCACATAATGTCGTCAGAATTCGCATCAACTGGCCCATTCTGATAGAAAAATTGACCAGAAAAAACAGTCGACTATTTTCCAGTTGTTGGGAATACAGGTGAAACTCAATTCAAGAAAAACAATCATTTGGAGTTTCAGAACTCGACCCTGATCCAGATCGGGGTTGTGCAAAGATGACCTCCGAAAAGTTTTCGAAAAATCTTTTTTTTGAAAAAATTGAAAAATTCTTTTTCGAAAAATTTTTTCTGAAAAAATTATTTTTCGGAATTTCTTGTCCAAAAAAAAAAGCCGAAAAAAAAATATCCAAAACAAATTTTGGAACGTGAATGAAATTTTATTCTATCCCTGTCTCGACCATTTCAACAAAAAGCAACAAAAAACCTCAAAAATCGTCGAAATTAGCCAAAAAGTTTCACTTTTCAGAATTTTTTCTCATAGATCGCCATATGGCGCGCCAGTGAATTATCAATTTCTTGGCAGAAATTTCAGATTCTGGAAAAATGTTTCGAAACCATTTTTCCGAAAAAATTTTGGCACTGATTCAGTTTTGTAGGGGCAAAAAACTCGACTTCGACTTTGTTCAATGCAAATTGAGTTACGAAAGTTGAGAATACTTTCATGAATTTCAGAGGATTTTGATCTTTTCACAGTTGTTTCCATTCTCGGTGATCCTCCGCTGCCGCCAAAGCGAACGCCTGATCCCGACACGGATCTTGATGATGAGGAGAGAAGAAGAAAATAGAAAAAAACCAGAGAAAAGGGAGGAGAAATTGGTGACAAAGCAAAAAGTGAAACAACCAAAAATGAAGCAAGCTTCTGATTCCTAATGTTCCGTAAAAACTCCAGATCCGGATTCAGATTTCGATGATTCTGATATTGAAGACTATTATGAGGAGGTGCCAATAATTGAAGATGATTCTCAGAATTCATTGAAATAATGTTAATGTGGTTATGAAAATTTGTGGAGCTGAAAATTCAAAAACTAGCATAGGTTCCAATTCAAATCGTGCAAAAGGATAATTTTTCACTTCCCACACAAAACTCTTTTCCAAATTATGGACCCGAGTTGTTGTCCCCTACGAAAACCACACCGTACGCATCCCCCTCAAACTGTCGCCATCCACGTCATCATCTCTCCTGCAATCTTTTAAATTCACATACAATTCTCAAATGAATACACTCTTTCAAGTGTCCAATACTGGAGTCATGAAGATGGATGTCTGTTCCGATAGGGTAACAAGGTCAGACACATCAAAGGAGTCAAATATCAGCAGTTGGCAGCCAGGGTTGTGCGAAAAATAACCTCCAAAAAATTTGGGGAAAAATTTTTTTTCGGAAAAAGTCGTCCGAAAAAAATCGAAAAATTAAAACAAATCAAAAAAAAATTATTTTTAGGAATTTCTTGCCCGAGAAAAACCGAAAAAAAATTCGAAACAAATCGAATAAAATTTTGGGAGGTGAATGAAATTTTTTCTATTCAAAAATCATTAAAATTGGTCAAAAAGTTTAATTTCGCAGAATTTCTTCTCATAGATCGCCAGCGAATTATCAACTTCTCGATGAATAATTTCAGATACAAACATTTTTCGAAACTATTTTTAAGAAAATTTTTTCGAAAATTTTATACCGAAAAATTTTTCTGAAAATGTCCGAAAAACCCGAAAAAGAAACTTATTTTTCGCAAAACCACCGGTGCCGATCAGGTTAAACTGGGTCAAACTGAATTAATTGGTGCTTCAGGCTTCGGTTGAATTTTTCTGTCGAAATAGCGGAAAACTAATTGATTTGGAGCCATTGGGACAAGTTCTCTTAGAATCCAGTTGAACGGACGTTCGGCTTGATTTTGTTTTAGTGATGTCGATTCTAATACGAGGTATTAAAATAACAGTTCCGACCTGAGATGTAAAAAACTTTGTCTCCTTCTCCCAAACGTAACACTATTTTTCAGGGAGCGGGGCATAATTGATTTTTAATCAATAGAGTATTGTTAACATCCCGCGTCGGTAATGCCTTTTTCGGTTATAGCGCCATAAATATGTGGGTTAGTTTTGTTATTTTCAAAAATATGAGAACAAAATAGAAATGATAATAAAAATAATCGACGAAATGGCACAATAAAAATTAGTTGACGGCGATGAATTCAACACGTTTCCGCTCATTCTTCTTGGAGAACACCACATTGATTTTTCCGTTTCCAATTCGCAAATCTCTTCCAGATCGTGCCAATCCACTCGATCTCAGTTCTTTTTCTGCTTCCTCAATATCAAACCGTTCATCGAGCAAGAATTCCATGCACATTCCTGGTTTGACTTGGTCTACTGGGCAACACTGAAAACAAATAATTGCTGGAAAAAAATCCAAAAATTAGTAGACAAACCTTCACGAGTGGAATGAAATCCTCGGTGCTCAACATGCAATTGACGGTGTTATGGAGCCAAAGAAGGTCGAATTTCACCACAGTAATGTATGGATCGAGGATATCAATTTCCTTGGCACTTCTAAAATGCGCCTCCAGTGTCTTCAATCGATCGGGGATCATGAAGTATTTATAGAATGAACTCATGTCTTTCATTCGAAGAATCTCATGATCATCCCATACTCTCAACTTGATTTTGATGAGTGTTTCTGGATCCAAGTACGGGAGCACGGATTTCAAAATCTTCTCACCCTCAACGGCACTTCCCGAGTAGCTATGAAACGTCATGTCGAAATTCTCCACTTGGATTCCTGGTATTCTAGCCAGAAGCTTCTGAACTTCCCGATGAAAGGATCGGAATGGCCATTGTGCCGGATCATGTTTGGCATCGAATTCCTTCACACTGAATCGAAGAGTTTTGATTTTAGTATTCGGATTCTCAACCAGGGCGTAGAATTGTCTGGCTGCCAACTGCTGATATTTGACTCCTTTGATGAGTCTGACATTGTTTCCCCATCGGAATAGACATCCTTCCTCATGACTCCAGTATTGTACACTTGTCATAGTGTAGGTCTCTTCCATGCCAAAGTTGATGAAGATGGTTCGAGGAGCAATTGTCACGTGGATGGTGGAAGCTTCCAGTGAGTAAAGTGCACTGTATTTTTCGTTAGGCGTGGCAGCTCGGATAGGCAATCTGAAAGAGCATTGGTAATTGAACTTTGGGGGTCAGAATCTAAACTTACATATTCATGAAGCAATTTATACGAAGCTTACGTTTTGGAAGTGTGAACTTCAACTCGGCTTTGGCATAGATTGGGAACCACTCGTTTATGAATTCCGATAAAATAATTTTCGAATCGTCGTATTGAATTTCTGTCTCCTGGTCGGAATCAGGATCCGGATCGTGAGAATACATTGATTGCTGTTTATCACCATTGAACCAGTCTCTGACTTCTGAAAATTATGATTTTGCAATTGAATACTTAGTCGACTATTCCTTACGCGATACAAAGTAATCGGTGAAGAGATCCACCGCGTGCATATACTTTCCAGAATCAAAAAAACTTTCGATATTCATTCGACAAGTTTTAGCACCTTCTTTCTTGAAATACTCGTATTTACAGAAGAATTTGAGAAGTTCTATTGGCATTGTACTCAAGTCTCTTTCTATATGTACTGTCTGGTACACTGGCTCTTCGGGAGATTGTGTGAATCTTGGATGGTGAGGAGGTGATGGACGATTTGGCTGCGGGGATCTATCTATCATATCAAATACTTCTGGCTCGTACGGAACGCGGCGAATGTCATAATTCCTCATAAATACCTCGCTTAGGCTTAGATATTTGATGATGATTAAATTCATTTTTACATTTCCACGTCTCCAAAGTCCAGTGAAGCTCATCACATAACCATTCGGTAAACACAATATCGATTCATTGGGTTTCTGGAATAGATTGGATCCAAAGTATATTTCGTCTTTAATCAAGTGGCTTGCTTTTTCAAGACTGAAATGTTCTGGAACGACGACGAATCGTTTGTGTTTCTTCTCTAATGGCTGCCGATTTCCGAATGCCTATAAAATTAGAAATTCAGAATTATTTTTTTTTCTGAAGAGACTCACCACTGCAATCTCCTTGAAATGAAAATAATCAATATCAGATGTTGGTAGAAAGACACGAGTCTTGTCGAGATGAGTGAAATGTGTATACTCAGCTGGATTGATCACAATATTCTCGTCAAGAATATCCAACTCTTTCAAGTGTTTCCATTGCTCATTGTGATATAAATTCCTCGTCAAATTCCGATCTGGGGGCACATCGAGCTGCAGTCTATGCCGAACATGTTCATCGTCCCACACTCGGAATATGGCACTTTTCAATACTTTTGGTGTCAGTTTCGACCAGAAGATCTCGATAAAATCTCTTGCTCTATCACCATCATTGTTCTCATAGAATGTGGTGATAACGAATTCAGAGACTGACAGTTTGAGGCTGTCGGATGACTCGAAATAGTTACTGAGTTTCCAGAAGAATGACTGGAATGGATAGAGGCGTGGATTGTCGTAATTCACAATACCGATTATCAACTTCTTGAGGTATGAATTCGGATGTCTGACCAGATAGAAGAAATCCTTGGCTGCCAATGTCTGGTATTTGACTCCTCTCACCAACATACTGATATTGTTATGTTCGAATCTGCATCCATCCCTGTGGCTGACGTATTGAATTGTGTTGTACGTTCCGGTGGGGGCGTGTCGGATGTCGAAAATGATATATCGCCATCCAATCGTCACTTCCACACTATCAATCGGTAGATGTAACAGATTGATTCTAGTAAACCTCCGGATATGCAATCTGGAATTTTGATAGGGTTTAGGATGATTCTAAGATTTTAAGAAACTCACATTCTCGAGATATCTTCGGCGGCCCCCAACGGGAATTGAATGATGGCTTTGAATTCTCTATTTGCCAGAATCCTGTACGTCTCCTTGACGAAATCCAATGTGAAATCGTCAAATGGAATGATATATTCATCTGGGATTACATCGGTATCATCAAGATCATCCAATTCGTCATCTTCATAGTCATCTGAATCGATATCCGAATCAGGATAATCTTCAGAATCCACACTACTATTTCTACCATCATCGCATTGTCTCTCTTGAACTTCCTGTTGAATTCTTCGGAGAGCGTCTAACCAATATCCTGGATCATGTTCAGGGGTCTTTGGCTTCTCTGGTGATGTATCTGGTCTTATGACATCTTCAGCTCTTGCCAACTCCTTAGCGAGTGGAGGTGACCGAAAGCGATCATCATCTCCAGAAGGCGGCTCTTCGGATTTCCGTGCTTCCTCCTGAGCTTTTGCTTCCTCTCGATTAATCGGTGGTTGTTGAAGAGCTTGTTCGACCAACTCCATCGTTTCATCACCAGCGTAAATATCCGGATCCGAGATGTCTGCTGGATCTTCAATATCCATTGGCACGGGGGCAGCTGATTCTGGAGGAGGAGGAGGATGAGGAGGACAGAATTGTGAGGAAGAAGTGCCTTCTTGTGGATCGTGCTCCATATGTTTCGTTCGTTTTGATTCCGATGGATTGATTGGGGAGTGTTTGGCTCCTAAAAATAAAAAGTTAAGTTAAGTTAAATTATGAACTTTTCTTACTTTTGAGAACCCTTGGTGATTCCAACTCCTTTCCAGGTTCCACTTTCTCAGAATCATCTTGTTTTGGCTCCTCAGCTCTCGGTGCTTCAGGTGCAGGTGCTGCTTGTTCAGGTGCTAGTTGTTGTTGTTGTTCTCCTAGAATTCAAAAATCCAAAAAATGAATATTTCGAAATGTTCACTCACTTGCCAGTTCCAAAACCTCATTCGGACGTTCCCGCATGTGCTGAATAACAACGCCAATGTTTCGATAAGCATCCTCAGGAGCGACTCTTCTCGCGTACTCCACTCTGATGAACGAAAGAATCTGAGTGTTGTCGGGTGGTGGTGCCAGTTGACGAGGAGGGTTTGCCATTTGGAAACTGAAAAAGATGGAAGAATTGGGGAAGAAATTGGTCGAGAAGAAAAAAAAAGGGAATAATGGGGAAAGCGAGCAATGAGAATGTGAAGAAAAATCGAGTGAAAAACATATAAAGAGTGTTGTTTTTGAAAAAATTCTATTTAGGTTTCCTACAGACCAACATTTTTCAGACAGGCATGGGCGGTTGCACGGCGCGATTCGTGCAACCCGCAATCTCATGTCATGTTTTTGCGGCTCCGTCGGAGATAAAGAAGATTAGAGAGAGAAAAGAAAAAATACACGCATTTCTCTTCTCTCCTTCTGTTTTTCTCCTTATCTGACGGAGCCGCAAAAACATGGTATGAGAATGCGGGTGCAACTGCTGCGCACTCTCGCCCATCCCTGTTTTCAGGGAGTTTTTCGGACTTTTTATTTTTGAAGAAGAAAAAACCATCAAGTCGGAAAAACACAAAACTACAACCTACAACGCTACGCGCCAAGATCTTGTTCAATTTGTACAACAAATGCGAAGAAGCAAAAAAAATTACAGAAACTAATAGATGACGACAAACTTATTACGACAGAACGCGAGAGACAATTCATTTTGAGCGCTTTTCGTAATATTGCTTTTAATGGAATGCAAACTCAAAACGATATGCTTTTTGTGCAACAACATGTTGTGTGTCGACTAGCACGACAATTCTCACATTTCTTTTTTGGCTAGTAAGTAACTCGCAAGGGCTCAGATTTTGAAATGTTTGCGAAATCATCGAAAAAATAAGCGGGAGGTTAGCATAAAGCCGTGATCTCGACAATTCCTCGTCTGTTTTTCATAGATATTTTGTCGGAAATAGTTTTTGATGAATTTTTGATTCCGTGATTTTCTTTTTTTATAACCAATTATTTTAAAACGAGGCAGATGGAAAATGGAACAATTAAAGAGAAATAATTGAGTTTACGGCTCTATTCTAGTGTATGTGGAACGCACGAAGGTACATCAGAATATGTCAGAAAGTGCGCTCTGTGTCTTTTCACCTAAAATTTATTCGGCCAATTTTGAAATTTCAATTCCCAAAACTTTTTACGGCTTTTATGACAATAAAATACAATATTTTTCCAAAAATCGAGCAATATAATGATTTATCATCGCCGTGGTGAGCTATTTTAGGCCTAATTTCACGCATTTTCTCGTTAGAGCGCGCATTCCTACCTCCATCGATGCACCTTCGTGGGAACGGGTCACTTGAGAGAAGCTGGCGCTCTCAACCCAACCCTCCATCGTGACGGACAAAACGACGGATACCGAACGACAAAACCGAAGGGAAAACATAAAAGAGCGATAGAATCAATAATCCCGAATTCCCCCGTCAATGCTTGACTCAAACTGTGCGCGAACTCGTTCTTTTATAAAATAGGCAAAACAGAAAGCTCGATTCCAATCATCTTGAACGTCGAACTGCCATCGACTCCGACAGCGGGAGCGTGTGCGGTGGGGCGCGCTTGACGACGCTCCGCTGAGAAATGCGCGGCATTCAAATAACAGTGCGCGGCATTCAAATAACAATAACAGTTCAAATGGGGGAATAAAGAGAGAAAAGAGTTTTTAGAAGGGGATTTATAGCCTAGTTTTGAGGGCAAAACCGCATGCGGCTATGGAGAAGCATTCCAATGGACAAGGTAATAGCTTTGAAGCTAGATTTGCCCACAGTTTACTTCTTGTTTCCGTCTCGTTCTCGTCTCGTTTAATTCTCGATCATTCATCGTTTTTTTTTCTCGGCTATTTTTTGTTATTTCATCAGTACTAAAAGACACCACCTATGATGATAGAGAACGATTTTTGAAAAACCAACAGCTTTCTGTGTGGTTAGAACTAGAAACAGAACACCAAATTTTGATTGGTTTGCACAAACTGTAATGCTTTTTGGTCAAAAATCGAAAAAAAAAAGAAAATTTTCACGTTTCGAGAAAACGAGAAACAAGACGAGACGAGAAATGGCCGAGGAAAAAAAATCAAGAAACGGTCCATAACGAGACGAGACGGGAACGAGCCGATACCGAGTCGAAACGATACAAGACCGAGACAGGTTCGAGACTGAACAGAAACGAGACGTCGAGAAACTTTGAATACTTCTCACGAGACGGTACACTACTTTATTCTAGACTCGCGGGTCTTTTTGTGGTTTATGAGAGCATATCGAAAAGCGAGCACTTGCGAAAACAACATGCATTTGTGAGGCAAGAACAAGTAATTGTTGTTTAACTGAACACTGAACAAAAGCCGACGAGATGACGAGAAAAAGAAAAATTGCCGCGGTGAGATGAGAGCATGAAAAAGCGGGAAACGTCATGGGACGCACTGCGCATTTGGCGCCACTTTCGACTGAAAAGTCCAGGGGAGCGCGATTGCATTATTGGACTTTTTCACGCATATTTCACCTTCTTGGTTTGAAAGCATTTTTTGCACCGATTTTCAGAATTTTTGAAGATTTCCCTCTATTAATTCCCTCTATTGATTATAGAAAACCGTCCAATTTAATGGTTAACTTTTTTTCATAAAATAGTCAGCCATCCGTTCAATTTCTCTGCCGCTGTCGAAGTCGCCGCTGAATTTTTCAGAATTTTGTTAATCATATATAGCCTTTTTCATTTGTTCTCGATTTTCCAATGATTGGAAATATTTTCTTCAGGAATAATGAGAAGTCACAATTTTTTTCATTAAAGAAATCATTCATGTTCAGTCCACTTTTCACAGTTGACTTTTTATTTTTTTTTTTCAAGTTCAGGAGTTACGTCAAAAACATAGATGTAACTATAAGCAGGGCTGTCAAATCGGGCCGCGGCCGTTTTTATATCTCGCTTCCTAGCGGTCGGATCTTTTCGATGCAAGAGGCCGTCTTGTAGAGAAAAAAAAGTTATGTATTGTGGTAAAAAGACGGCCCGGAAATTGTTACCCGCAGCCGACTTATAGCAAAAGGCCGCGGGTCGTCTGACAGCCCTGACTATAAGTCATTTCTCGAAACTGGAATAGAACTTTAGTTATTCCTCGTTCTTATTTGAATCGAGGTGTTATGCTCTTTCATTATCCGGTCCTAATACATGAGCAGCAATATTCAAACCATCCTACAGATTGATTCTCGAATCAGTTTTTCACTTTTTCCTTGAAAAAGAAACAATGAAATTTCAGTAGGAACCTTGAAACTATTATGATAAAAGTATGACAGAAACAGAAACCAAAAAACCAACAGAAAAATAAATGTTGCGTCATTATCATTGAAACGTGTTTAATGCACCGATGTATCAGCCCTTTTCCGCCATTACACCGTCATTTCATCAATATTTGACCTTAACTGATTGCACCGCTGATTTTTGAAAACACCGCTCAGTTCATAAAGAGCCGCTCTTTTTCTATCAAGTTCGGTATTTTATTGTTTCTCTTGCATTTCTTAACTCATTTCATCTCTTGATACTTTGACATTATAATTGCATTGTGAACACTGTTTGCGTGTTGCCCGTTCAGAAAGTGAAATAACACCCTCACAGCAAACGTGGAACATGTGATTACCCTATTCACATCTGAATGCATTCAAATTCACAATCTTTTGATTGACGACTCACGTGCATACTGGCGATTCAAACAAAGCTCCGAATTTTTGAGGTCTTTCTGATTTTTTCTCCTTTCCAAGCGAGAACAAACTGCAATCTTCGTGGAACTTCAAAGGGGAAGGTTTTGCATATATCTTTTCTTGTTTCTTTTTCACTTTTCTAGTCACATGGTTTCATTCGCGGGCTCTGTCTTACCGTAGGGTCGCATGCTAACTGCGTGGCGACTCAGCGATACGTATGAATTTTTCTCATTTTGTTGAAAAATTAAACATCAGGGCCTAAGCTTTTTTCAATTCAAATTGAATAGAACATTTTCTTTGCATCATGTTGAATATAATATTGACAGAATTTGATCGAAAGTTATTACTGAAAAGTGCTCTGGAAACATGGGGCGCTTACTGTCACATTCTAAGTTCATGCAGCGCAAACAGTAAACAGAACAGAGCTATGCGAAATTCTGACTTCCGACTTCCGAGTGTTTTTTTTTTCACTTCCGACTTCTGACTTCAGTTGTTTGAATTTTTACTTCCGCACAGCTTTGGTGCAGATGGTACTGTTTGAGATGAATAAGAAAAGAATGACAATTGATTGATTAACATCCAATTAAAAAACTTTATGTGAGACGGATGACAACTCAATGTCATTTGGAAGTATAAAATCGGCTGGTGTTTACGTCACATGATATGATCATCGAATGAGTGATGAACTCGAAAACATAAGAAACTTTATCTTTTATTTGAAAAAATTCCAAACCGCAAATGCTAGAAGAATGAAAAAAATAAGAAAAATCGGAATCTTGTTCTCATACAGTCTATTTTAAGCCGATCTTTGTTGCATCTCTTGTTAAACTACTTGGCTTCTTGCGTTATTTATATTAACAAAAATTCATAAAACTTTGAGCTCAAT
This sequence comes from Caenorhabditis brenneri, assembly GCA_000143925.2. Lineage (NCBI taxonomy): Eukaryota > Metazoa > Nematoda > Chromadorea > Rhabditida > Rhabditidae > Caenorhabditis > Caenorhabditis brenneri. The sequence continues at coordinate 70,294 of GL379808.1, forward strand.
ATTTCAATTTGATCTATAAAATTGCATTACAACAGAAATGAATCAAAATAATGGGAAACCTAATAAAATTCAATACTCGGAATTATATTCTTAGAGATTAGACATGTCTCAGTCACCATCAAAACATAGATACACGCTACTTCCATTCGTAACAATTAAATGAAACCAACTATTTCGAGATTATGGAAGTGTGAATGGGTAAAATAGGCAATAGGAGATTTTGTTGCACAAGAAATTAGTCAACTCTTGTTGTGCTAGTTTCATTTCCTATTTTTTATTGTTGATTTAGTCTAGAGTTCTTATTATGTAAATTATTTTTTTGAAGACCGACGTTTGTGTGATAAAGAATATTCATCATTGGAGATCTTCAGACAGTTGATACGAATAGGGTTTGATAAGACCTTCCAGTTGTAACGATTCAATGAAATCGATGATGCCACACAACAAAGCAGAAACAATTCAAATTTTGAAAAACAGAAGCCAACTTTCCGTCACTTCTCTCAAAATCCAGTCCTTCTTTGCAATCCAATATTGAATTGCAATCGATAGAATGATATCTAAAAAATAGGATATTAGAGAAGCCGTAAAAAGTTTAAAGGTACATGTGATATCTCGAACGTCGGTTCTGATCCCATTTCGAATACTTAACATCTTCCAAAATTTCATCCCAATTCGGTCTAGTTCTGAATCTTCCGCATTGAAAACGAGTAAGTGTCTGATCGTTTCCTGCTAGCCAATGTTGAATGTACCGTTTCAAATCGTTTTGTGTGAAATTATGTTCGTCAAGAATTATGGTACTACAGTTCGAAGCCATCAGATCCTCGATTTTCAGCCACTTAGCATATACTATGCGAATGCGATGAAAATTGATGATCTAAAAAACCATTTTGAACTTCTTGAAGCCTGAAACTGTGTTATGCAACTTACACTTTTGTCCTTAAAATTGGAAGAAAGGGGACATAGCAGATTCAACTCGAGTGTTGGTTTTGTGTAATCTACCAAAACAGACAGTTCCTGTTCACTCCAAATTGAACTTTTCTCTCTCGATGTTCCCACAGACAAAATATTCAAGCCCACAAGATTTGCTAGAAACTTTTCATGAAGCAAAACTTTTTCGATCTTCAGAAATGTTCCTGGACATACGAACAAATCGTGCAGACGGCGGAAGAAATCAAAAAAATTATTATTGCTGACACCAATGAAACCGGGGTAGCCCTGGGCAGAAGAATGATTGCTGAAAACCTCTTGTAAACAGGCTCTGATATTTTAGGAAACTCACGCAATTTCAATTTTGAGTCCACCGAACTTTACACTTTTTAACTTATATTTCTCTTTATCTTCAACAGATACATATTCTTTCATGTAGATATTGAGCTTGAAAACTGTCTTCTCCCATTCTATTTCTTTTTCGTCACTTATTTTGATCATATAATCGTTCTCTGCTAGGAGAAGTTTCATTGGCAAAATTTTACGTTTTGCCAATTTCATACTCAGAAACATCCGGTTGGAAACTAGCGATAGATTGAATCTGAAAGCATTAGCTTTGTTAGAAACTCGCAAACAAATGATGAACAAATTTTGAAAAAAAAAACTTACAAAGGGATGAAATCCATTGTTTTTATTATTTTTTGAAATGCCAACCATGGCAAATGAAGTAGTTTGAACGAATTCATTTCAAAATAAATGCAGAGAAATGATCGATAGTATTCTTCGATGATGTGGAGAGTAGTTTGGAGTTTTGGCAAGTCAAACAGTAAGCAGATGTGACCTTTCGAGTTGAACAGGAGAGATATAACTACGTGAAGAATGACAAATGATGGATTAACATCAATTAAGAGACATTTTGTGACAAGGGTGACAACTCGATGTCTCATCTATTTGTCTTATATCTCATCTATTTGATTTATATCTCATCTATTTGTCTTAATAGGTAACATCTGCATACTGTTTGCCCTACCAAAACTACACCACTCTCCACACAGTCCAAGAATACTATCGATCAATTTCTTTCAAACTACTTCATTTGCCATGGTTGGCGTTTCAAGAAACAGTGAAAACAATGGATTTCATCCCTTTGTAAATTGGTCCGAATCACAATTTGAAAATGAACATTATTTGACTTTTACGAGTTCAACAAATCAAAAGTGGAATTTCAAAGCTCCAGTTCCCAGATTCAATTTGTCGCTAGTTTCTAGTCGAATGTTTCTGAATTTAAAATTGGCAAAACGTAAAATGTTGCCGATTCATCTTTATCTGAAAGATAAAGCTCAATGGGTCAAAATAACTGACGAAAAAGCAATAAATGAGGAGAAACCAGCTTTCAAACTATGTTTCTACTTCTGGGAAAATGTTTCTGATGAAACGAAAGAAAAGTATCAGATGCGAAAAGTTAGGTTCTCTATGATTTAACGGGTGTTTTCGGAAATTCGAGAATAAACGGGTGCAATGGAAGAAAAGGTGAATTAACGGGTGCAAACAAAATTCTGAGAATTAACGGGTGCAAAAGATTCCTTTTCTTAGGTTTTTCTCAGAAAACATCCATGAGTGATGTTATATATTTCCATTAAAAATTTGACTAGTACTATCTTTTTTTTCGTTCATTTACCTTCTTTTTGGTACAGAAAGTAATCAGAGTTACAATTTTTATTCAGAACTAATTTTCAATCAGTTTTTAGTCATTGTTGTGGTGTTCAACATAGCTTAGTAATTATTTTTGTCAGAAATTAGGTATTTTCTTCTAATTATCGTTTTTCAATAAATCCTGTTTCATACAGTTTATTTTTTAAACATCTGTTTCTAAAGAATAGTCGCTCTATTATCAGTGTTGGAACCGAAAATCTGATTAAACATTTTATCAACGCTCTAACTGCGAACACAATGATTATTGTGCCCACCAACAAATGACAGCTGGTGTTGAGACTTTGAAATGATAAACCAGGAAGAGGTCGACTCAAAAAGCTGATGGCCCACCGAGAAAGCATCTCAAGTTCAAAAAAATGTTTCATGGGAATGATATCATCTTGTTCTGTTCTTTCCGTCTGCTCGATTATATTCGTGCAATTTGAAAAATGTTTTTCTTTCTCGTTCAAAATTATGGATCAGAAAAGAGTAGAACACTGAAATCACTGGAAAAAGAGGCAAAGAAAATATTGAAAAATACATAAAAAACGATCAAAAGTCAGGACTGTGACACAGTAATTAGAAACCCATATAACGTTGTGAACGACTTTCTTCTAGATTTGCTGTGATTTCAGATTCCTTATGAAAACTCCTAGTGAAGACACAAACGCCTGATAAAAGTATATCAGCCGATTGAAACTGAGACTTTTTCAAGACTCACAATCAATTGATAAAATTCTTTTTTTAACCAACTAGGCTCAAGGAGCGAACACAATGAGTAATAAGCCCGCCGTTGACTAGTGACAGCTGAGGGTTTTTGTTGGAAGAAACATTCAGAAAAGAGCGGTGCAGTTCGAGGGGGACAATTTTGTGGTGTCTTATTTTCTGATGGAGTTCCATTATTTTGACTCAGAAATTATTATCTGTTCTTTTTCTTTTTTTTCATTTACCTTCTTTTCGGTAAGGGAATTCATCAGAGCTAGAATTTTCATTCATAACTAACTTTCATTTAGAATTTAGTCGTAGCTGTGGTGTGCAACACAAAAAATGATCTGTGAAGTATGTGTGTTGAAGCAGAAGATCTGATAAAAATATTTTACCAGAACTCAAACCGCGAACACAATGACTAATGTGCCCTCCAACAAATACAAGCTGGCTTCGAGGTCTAGGAGATGATACATTTTGAAGAGGGCAACTCAATATTCATAATGAAGACACATATACCTGATACAGTTACATCAGTGCATTGAAACCTGGACTTCTCTCAAAACTCACATACAACTGATGAAAATATTTTTTAAATACTATTTTTGTACAGGCAAAGGGTCCTAAGTTCCGAGTAAAGACACAAACACTCGATGCAATTATTTCAATGCATTGAAGCCGGGACTTTTTCTAGGCTCACAATCCATTGATAAAAATCTTTTTTAACCAACCAGGCTCAAGAGGCGAACACAGTGATTTATGGGCCCGCCGTCGTCTAGTGACAGCTGCGAGTTTTCATTGAAAGAAACATACAGAAAAGTGCGAGGCAGTTCAAAGGGGACAATTCTGTCGTGTCATATTTTTTAAATGAATTTTTTTGTTTCAGTAGCGAGTTTTCCCAGTATTGTCTGCTTTTTTTCTTTTGTTTATTTACATCTTCTTTGATACAGGAATCCAGACCTACAATTTTCATTCAGAACTTTATGTTTATCAGAAATTAGGTTATGCCTATCAGAAATTAGGCATTTTTATGGCATCATCATTTTTTGATGAACCCTGTTTCATACGGGTTTTTTAAACACCCATATTGAAAGTATAATTATTGTCTTGTAAGTGTTACAATATCTGGTAAAACATTTCACCAAAGCTCTAATGGCGAACACAATGAGTAATGTGCCCACCAATAAATGACAGCTGGTGTTGAGTCTTTTGAGATAATACATCGGGATGAGAGCGATTCAAAAAGACTTGAGACCCGCAGAGAAAACAATTCTAGTCCAAAAAAAATGTTTCAAGGATATGATAATCATCTTGTTCTTGTCTTTTCCTCTTCCCAAATATTGTCCTTGTTTGGTGAAAACTTGTCTATTTCTCGTTCATATTCACGGAACATAAATGAGTAGAACACTATAAAAGCATTGTAAGAAAATTCAAATAAACAATTGAAAAACGCATTTAAAAAAGAACAAATGTTATAACTTTGAAACAGGAATATAGATACCCAAAGAACGAGGTGAACGATCTTCTTTCAGTTTCCAAGATTCGGTGCAAACTCTGATTCATCGTGAACACTATTTTCATTCGTCCAAAGGGTCCCAAGTTAAGAGACACAAACGCCTGAGAAATTATATCAACCTATTGAAACTGAGACTTTTTCGAGACTCACACTCAATTGATAAAAATCTTTTTTTTTAACCAAGCGGTGAACGCATTGATTAATGAGCCCGCCACTGACTAGTGACAGCTGAGGGTTTTTGTTGGAAGAAACATTCAGAAAAACGCGAATCGAGGGGAAATTATTGTTTCCTGTTTTATCTATTGTGCATATATGTTTCTTGATAAGAAAACCAAGTCTACACTACCGTTGACCCAATCTTCGATGATAGGTTTTCTATCTCTCATTTAATTTATGAGTTATAAATTATTTTTAGAAATTATGAACTGATGGAGCATTACACAATTGATGTCTTGTGCTCCACTGTTTCAGCTCGTTGCTATTAACTGGCTTTCTTTTATTGTGTCGGTAGACTGATCAATCGTTTGGTACGTAACTTCCTGTTATTTGATGCAATTTCTGTTTCAAAATTTGTGTATTTTCTCATTGTCTTTCTAGTTCATCAGTGGAAATGAAAAATAATCACCCTCAAAATTTTGAGAATTTCCTCATTGTGGAGATGATTCTTGAATTTAGAAACCGTTATCCCGTTAAATTTTAGTTTTCACTGATCCCAAATAGCATGAGATTTTTGTCCTAAATCAAGCAAGTTATCAAACAAGAGATTTTAAACATTGTGATAGAAGATAGACAGACAAACAAATCGTATTAGACAATAGACAAATAGTAACTACTCGTATTTTTAGAGAAACTTATAATCATCCTGAAACAGTTTTTTTTTAAATTATTTTTTTACTAACATTCTTCTCAGTGATGACAATTTGAGTCTTCTTTTCAAAATTACACTTTTTTTGTTCAGCATCTGCCATGGCCGGTCCATCTGAATATGTTGGAAGTTTCATTGACTTTTGTGCCAACAAACTGACCAACAACCCGAACATGGAATTGCCAACCACCAAGAGTTCTCTCTCTGGAGAGTTCATTAATGAAATGAAGGTCCCCTTTTCGCGGAATTATATCATTTCGGCTATTTTGTAAGATTTTTTCGTTAGATCAGCTCTAGAATCATTAACTTGAATTTGACAGAAAACCCCATTATCTCCTTGATAATATAAGAAGATCAAGTTACCCGAGGGAAATGCAAGCGAAATTGTTGGTTCTTCTCAGTTTGCCGGTGGATGAGGAATATTTCGAAAAGCGAGTTATTTCGTGTCGCGCTTTATGTGTAACTGAGATTTTAAGGTTGAACAAAGCTATCAAAATTGAGCTGGACGAGTATAGAAGAATAGACCAGATTGAATGTGATGGGGAGGTCATCAATTTTCTTCACAGGAGACCACAGGCTCAAAAACGAAAAATACAATGTTCGGAAGTGGTTGGAGGACCTGAAGTCAAGAAGACCAATGTGGGGGCAATGTAAGCTTTTTATTAGAAATTTCAATAATTTTTTTGTTTGCAGACCACCGCTTCCTAGTCTCGAAGTTCGAGAAGAGCCCGTGAACGCTGCTCCAAGCCATCATAGTTTGTGGGAAAACCACACTAACATGGATCTATGCCAAACCTTGAGTTGGCTGCTCGAAAACCCTTCAGCGGAATATCAGAATCCCATTTTCCTTCCTCGCATAAACTTCAGGAATATTGAAATCATCACAATCCAAAAGTCTGATGTCCGTAGGTACGCTGGTTTTACTTTTTCCCATCATTTCATGTTGATTTACTTTCAGCCTGACCCGTCGAACAGTACCTCCGGTTGTCGAACCAATCGAACCAGTTGAAGAAGAAGATGGAGAAGGTGATAAAACATCAAGCCCTCTTGAAGTGGCTCTGAAAGTACTTGGAGGATTCAGAAGCGTTTAAGAAACTAAGTGATGAATAGGATGGTGATTTTGTTAATTTTAATTTTAGGTGCCATAAATTTTTCATTGAAAAAAAACCTGAAACCTGTCCGAAATACTTGCAAGTCATAAATATGTAATTGAAACTATTTATTCATGGAACAGAGAACGAAAAGAAACAAGAAAGAATTGAAATCACAAAGCAAATAGAACGGAAAACAATTAGGCGAAACAGTAGAAAATGTTAGGTGGAGGAAAAAACTAGGGCATTGGAATCGAAAGAAATGGATAGAGCATGAAATGATTAGGTAAAATTATTAAGACGACAGGAACTTGAACTAAAAGTACAAAAAATTTGAGAAGTCAGTGAAAACCGGTTGGAAAGGGCAAGAACTGAGAGAAGGGGAAGAACGAGCACTAACGAATCCTTTACAATTCAGGAATCTTTGGAGGGGGATTAGCCACAGGTCTATTCCTGCTGCAACCGCACCTCGAGAAGTGAGGCAGGACATATGGCTGAAGTTGAGCAGTCACTTGTTCAGCAAGGTTGCTGACGGTCAACTTTTCGAAATCCAACATCAACACTTCCTCCTGTGTCAGCTGCAACTTTTTATACCGCTCATTTTTCTGGTCCTGCATCCATTTTTCGAACTCCATTCTGTTCATTCTTGGGACTTCCTTATCCCATTTTTTTATCTTCTCCAAGTCTTCGGAGTCGAAAGTTGGCTTCTCCGCTGGCTTTAAGCGCCTTGCAACGTCCATTTGTGTGGCGCATAACAAGCACAACTTGTCATCCGGCAATTTGTGCTTTCGCATCTTGTTGGTGCAATTTGCGCATCCATATCGCGGCTCAAAAGATAACGGACGGCAAACTTGCTGGCGACAGTTGCACGCAACTCGTGGGTCCAATACGTTTCCATCCTCTCTGGATTCGAAGAACTTCATAAATTTGTAGTGAAATCCATGGATTTCTGCCATGTGGTAATTCCTCATCTGAAATAGAATTAAAATTTAAAAACTGGTATTTTTGAATCTAGCGACTCACGACATTGTCCTGGATCCATGACAAATCCGCATGCTCTCCATTCTCTTCAAATTCTGTCGCCATATACTTCACTTGAGCGGCACTGGGAGCAATTGTCTTTTGAGGGAGTCTCTTCAAACATTTATCGATGCTTCCCAGTGCCAACGAAATATTATAGTCATTTTTTTGAAGGTTTTGAAGAGCATATTCCAGAGGCACATGGCTCTCAAATTGCCTCCACACGGCGAAGAGGTATTTCTGCTCAATTACCCTATAGAAAGCTTCCTTTCTTCCCTCATCTCCCTCCAAATGCTCCTCCAACTTCTCCGCTGACCACACCTTCTCCTCCTTATCTTTCAGATTCATGTACGCCTGGTCCGGCGTATCCCCAAGGAACTTCTCCAAAGTGGCAACTCCTTTCGGATCATTTTTGGATGGATCTCCTGGGTAAGTAGCTTTCGCCGGTTTCTCCTCTTCGTTTCCCAGAACACTCTTAATCATTTTTCCCTCAGGGATACTCTTAAGGAAATTGACATCTTTTTGGATCTTCAATTTCCTCATAATCTTGGAGTACTCGCATTTCCTTCTGATATCTTTTGGGAGTTCCCCATTGAATGGTGTTCTTCTGAGACCGGTCGGGACGGCTGGGGTTCTGGGGAAATAGAAGATTTTATTCTTATTTTCTTCACCCAGAATAGCTGCTCCAATGGCAATTGGCTTTGGAGCTGAGCCAACTTCAATTGGTTTCTCGTCCTTTTTGATTTTTGGACTTTGCCGCTGGGGTGCCGGATTGAAGGGTAAGTTTTCCGATGCGGGAGATGGTCCAGGTTTCTGCATGGAAGACGGTCCGGGTTCAAGTGTCTCTGGGACATTTTCCTTATTCTCCGACTCCTTCGGCGCGACAACAGTTCTTGTTGATCGTCTTGGAAGGTGTTGAGCAAGAGGAGCAGGCCCAGCTCCCGAGGTTGATGGAGCATCAACCTGGATTGCCTCAAAGGACGCTGAGCTTGTAGAAGGTCCAGCAGAGTTTTGCTGATTGCCTTGAGAGGTTCTGGGAAGTGCTCTCTCATTCTGAACTGTCTCAATACTCCTGACGCATATTCTTTTGGCTGGAGTTGGGGCGATTGGATGGACGGTCAACTTCGTTTTTATTTGGGGATTTTCAACGGGAGCAGATGAACCAGATGAAGTTGAAGGCTCATTTGAAATACCTGGATTGCCGGTCAGCCTCTTTTTCATTTGCTGGACTCCAATAGGCGTTCTGAAGGTTGTCGATGCCGTTCCGGCATCCGTTTCGGCTTCTGGGCACTGCCGCTGGAGTGCCGGCTTGGAGGATGAGGCTTCCGATGCGGAAGACGGTCCAGGTTCAAGTGTCTTTGGAACATTCTCCTTGTTCTCCGACTCCTTCGGCACGAGAACAGTTCTCGTTGACCGCCTTGAAGAACTTTGAGCAATGGGAGCAGTTATAGATTCCGAGGTAGATGGAGCGTCAGCCGTGATCGGCTTAAGCGGCGCTGAACTGGAGGAAGGACCAGCAGAACATTGCTGATTTTCTTGAGAGCTTCTGGGACGTGCTCTCTCATTCTGAACAGTCTCAGTACTCCGGAGACATCTTCTTTTGGCTGGAGTTGGAGCGATTGGATGGACGGTCAACTTCTTTTTTATTTGGGGATTTTCAACGGGGGCAGATGAACCAGATGAAGTTGAAGGCTCATTTGAAGAACCTGGATTGCCGGTCAGCCTCTTTTTTATTTGGTGGAATCCAACAGGCGTTCTGAAGGTTGTCGGGGCCGTTCCGGCAGCCGATGTAGACGGCTCATTTGGAGTCCCCATAATAAAATTCAGCATGCTTTCTGTCGACGATGTGTCTGAAAACAACCACCGTCAACGTTTTCTAAAAATTTTAACTCTTTAACCAACCGATGTTAGTTTCTTCCACATCCGAATCTTCTTCGTCATCCACAGTTTCCTCCACTTCCATTCCCATTCTTCCAACTCCAGGCACGTTGTCACTCTGTGTCAAGTCGACACGAACTTGGCTTCGTTGAGCTGCTGAAACAGCGAATTTGGGGCAAACCCCTCCAGAAACCTGCTGGATCGATTGTGGATCTGAAAATGGATAGATTTAATACAGACTTATGTGAAGTTTCAGATTTTACATCTGGCTGTTCATGGACGTCCAAATACACAAATAAAAGTGAAAAACTTACTTCTCTTTGGCTTAACTAGGGCCAAAACTTCAACTTCATCGTCACTAATTTCCAGAATTTCCGGCTCTTGTGGATTATCTGAAAATAGTAGGTGTAAATTCATGTTATATTCTATATACATATGTGTATTCTACTCTAGCGTTTTTGTGTGTTCCTACGTAGACGTGGAACGTTATGGGTTACAGCTAAGCGTTATTATAGCATTTGAAAGTTTTTTCGTCAGTTTCAATGAATTTTTATTTCAATTTTTGATTTTGTTAATTATTCTGACGGTTTGGAATACGTTAATTTAGAAAATTTGTGATTGAAACAAGAACAATAACTCTCAAAATTTGTGACTTCTATCGGCTATAACTCATATCATAGCTACCAAGTTATCATGTAATACACAAGTTTTGTAATGCTGTATATTCCAGAAAACTTTAGTTGAACACTCTGTATATTCAACAGTTTTCGAGTATTCGTTTTTCTAGAAAGTGAGGTATGAGAGGTAACCACGATTTTTTATTGCCGTTTCGTAGCGTTTACTTTTACGTCCTAGAACAACTGAGCCGTTCAATATGCAAAACTACTTTGGTAATAGAAGTTGTTGGCTTGAAGATGAAGAAAATTGATACATTCTTTCAGTTGACAACATTTTCATATCTTATCGGATTCAGAAGTTAGTAGCCGTTCAAAGATCAGCCTGAGAAAACCTTACTACCAGCGATGATTGTAGTATGATTCCAAATCAAGAGCTAGTTAGATACCGTAAGTCCTGTAATGCCATCACCTTCTATGTTCAGAGCATCATATCTCGGTTGCCTTCGAAGCTATCGAAATGTGGTCAACTAAAGAAATCTTCAATTTGAACATTTCATTAGTTGAAAAACGTTTGATATTTCTTAAGGTACTCTGCTATGAACATACGGTACTGGATGTGCTTCACTGGACTTTAAGTAAAACTTTAGATTTGTAATACCAGTAAGAAATATGAGAATGAAAATGTTATGAAAGTAAAAAAAAAATGAAAAGAAGATGAGTAGAAATGGTGAAGCTAAAAATGTATGTATGAAGAATGATAGGGAAATGAGGATGAGAAACTTCTAAATTCCAGTAGTGATTAACACTACAGATTTGATGTGTCAGTGAAAAATATGAAAATGACAAAATATTAAAGGAAAGAAGAAAATAGCGAGAAGGAAATGTGAGGAAGGTAGAGCTAAAAGCAAATGAAGAAGGATGATGAGAGATAAGAATGAGTAGAAACTTATGTTTTGCATTAGTGTTTTTTTATATTGCAATTATTGTTTTTGAGCATTATAAAAAATCGGTTTCAAATTATCAATATTGTTACTTTCAACCTGATCGTCTGCTCGTGTAACAGTATCTGGTTTCCTTATCATCTCTTATCATTATCGAATCTCCAATGTTCTCCTACTCATTTCTTTAACTGTTTTCATGTCACTCTAATTATTTCCGTAACAATCCCTTTTCGTCTCGTCCTCTTCATTTATATAAGGTAAATAATAATTATTTTTTTATCATGACAAGATCTTGAAGGGTTCCCTTCATCTCAGATGTTTTCCCTCATTACCGAACACCTGTCCTCTCTCAACTGCCCTCTCTGTGGTCTTTCATTAGTAATTGGACCGATTCACACCATCAGTTTGTTACTCTGATGTAGTTCGAACCTCAAGGACGTTCCACTTCTCGGTTCTCAGAATTAAAAAAAATAAATGTCTTACTGTGTGCCGTGTTATCCTCAATGATGATAACGTCATCATTATCAACAATATTTCCGTGAGCAACTCCGTTGTTTTGCATTTTTGTTCGCTTTGAGATGTTCTTTCTGAAAAAATGAGATAATTATTATGAAATGTTTGTTGGTTTCATGGAGGTGATGTGCGGATTCAGATCAAACAGAAAAATAATCAAAAATTCAGGCTAGCCGCCTAAAAAAATGTACAGTAGAGCGCTATTGAACAAAGAGGGAAAGAGGCAAGCTGTGTAAGGTACTCCCTTCTCTGCTAATGGTCTCTCAGAGGACAAAAAAATTGGTCAGCATACAGTGAACGAGAGAAAGAGGGAGAGAGAAAGAGGAAACGAAGAATACGTTTGCATCCTAGCTGGAGACTAGAGTATGGAGGTTTAGATGGCGTGTTGGTCAAGGGCCAGGGGTGAACACAACAAACAGCGACATACAATTGCGTAATAGAACAAGAAAAGGATAGAGAGACGGTAGACTATGTAATAGGATGTGATGACGATCAACAAATATAAGACCAATTCAACAAAAATTATTATGAAAATTTTACAATTGTCTGAAACAGTATGAAAAGATCAATTATAGCAAGTAGAAGAACCAGACGATAAGCGCGATAAAGGAAATATAGGATGATTGAACAAATGAAAGATCACGGAAAAAACGTTATCCGGCTTCCACTTCCAAGGATCGACTTCCAGAAAAAACAGCATCATGAATCAAAATCCAAAAAACTTAAAAACAAAAAAAATCGCTATCCAATGCTATCAATTTCATTTAGAGTTGTTGCCGAATATGATAGTCTTATTCAAAACAACACCAGGATTCCACAATTGAAACCAGCTGTCTGACGCATATTCATTGATTTTACTCAAAGACGTCAGAAGGCCGGTTAGGCAAAAAAAAATACAAAGAACCGTTTAGGCGACTCAGAAGAGGATGAGACGGTTCTTGAGATTCTTATCTTTTTTACGAGCAGAGGCCAGGTCCAATTGGGATTAAGAAAACCAGCTGTCCCTCAATTCTACGACGTAGTTCTCTTCTGGAGATTGAAGGAGTTGTGTGAATTGGTGATTGACAGTATTGTGTACCTTCTGAACAACAGGTGAATTCCATATAGATTTATGACATAACATTATTGAAACAGTAAAGTAAATGGAGAAACAACAAGAAGATATGAATGTTACCTGAAATTGTTTCACATTAGCAAATACACTAAAACTCATCATAAGCTTTCTTTTGCTGATTGAAAATTTTTTTTAGAGTGGGCCGAGAAAACAGTTACTGCAACTAGTGCACCAAACTCCAACACCACTCAAACTCTGTCATCCCTTAACGATCTTCTTGTAATTCATGAAATCTCGAATCCTCTTCTAGGAGAACTCGTCCCATTTTATTATCAGCAGCTTTCAATTGTGAGTGATCAGCGGTTTCCCAGGATTATACGATGTGTTTATAGAAAGAAGGCACTGAGTTGAAAATCTATGCTGGATGTGTAACTGGAGCACAGGAGAACAGAAGAATCGCCACTATTACGTGAGTTTTTTGAGCTTCCGCTACTTTCAACCGTTAGCTTCACTTGTGAATACCGAGTTTTAACTGAGAATCCGATACTTCTGTTCTGGAAAGTGTTATTTTCAGATCATCTAACGCCCACAATTTCGAAAATATCGAATTCACTGGAAGATGCAAAACTTTCGTTTTGACTAGAGGCTCAATTCAATGGCAAAGTTTCCATGCTTGTAGGTTTTTTAAAGTTATAACAATCGTGTTGAGAAATTCCTCTTGGAAATTCGTTATCCAAATTCACCTTGTTATTTTCAGTCCCCATAAACACATACCGCTCTGAAATTGGCCGCCAAGGAGTCATAATGAGCACTAATTTTCCTTACCCAAACCAGGATAATTCAACTCGTAACTACTTGATACAATCTCCAAGTGCTGATTCGAAAGAGAATATTATTGTAACTTATGAAATCGCTTCAATGGCTTCAGATGTGGATTTCAACATTGAAGAAGATATCAAAGCGTCGCAGAGTACAGGAAAAACGTAAGCGTATAGAAAAAAAGAAACTGAACGAAAAACATCTAACAAGGGAAGTACTTGGGGGAGCAGCTTAAGAACCTTCCACAAACTTGTGGGTAGACTAATTCGACCCTGCTGAATCCATTTCTGAAATAAAAATCGGC
>GL379808.1:84647-132849 GCA_000143925.2 Caenorhabditis brenneri
GTAATCTAATTTTGAACTTTTTGTTTTTAGTTTTCGACCGTTCCTAAAGCATTCTAGATCAGGTTTTACAACATCATTAATTCACAACTCACTCTCTCGCTCACTACCCGCGCCCACTGCCGCTGCGCCGCACCCTCAGTTGGAGCTCATAGTAATGCTCACAGAAAAATATTGCCGATTTTTATTTCAGAAATGGATTCAGCAGGGTCGAATTAGTCTACCCACAACTTTGTGGAAGGTTCTTAAGCTGCTCCCCCAACTACTTCCCTTGTAAAAGTTTTCAGTCTTACCTCGAATGACAAAACATTCACATCTGTGTCGACTTACCAACAATACATTCTCTATAAAGCTCCAATCAATTCAGATGGATTTTTGGTCAGGTATACTGTGACTAGCGGGGCTAATTTCATTAATTTTTACTTTGTTGTGTTGCTTATTATTTTTAAATTTGTGTAAATTATGATTGTAAAGTTGGTGAAAATGAATTAAATATTTTAAATCTGAAAATTATGTTCAGCTAGGAAACTGTTGCATAAGAATATAAAGAATATACTGGAGCAGGGCAAATATCTATCAGTTGCACGGGGTCGCAACTGATAAGAAGAGGGTTTGCGTGTTGACTTTTTATAGAAAAGGTGTTTGTTATATCAGTTTTTACAACAACAGTCGGAAAAAATTCCAAAGTTAGTCCAAAAATTGATCAGGTGAATGCTATAAATGGATCTTTGTATAATCTTTGAATTCTCTGTATACTTCTAAACCTGTCGTTTTCTTGATGAATATAACCGTTTCATATACTATTGATTATCATTGAGCACATTAAGAACTGATAAGACCAGACGATGTAAAACTTGAAAAAATTACTCCTCTCTGTGAAGCAGTAATGAATAAGTAATAAATATCTCCTTCTCATTTTGAACATTAATCATTGTGTAAACATTCTTCTCTTGGCCTGAAAACGGAAAAGTTTAAAAGATTAAAAATGCATTATCATTCTGAGTTTGACGTCTGTGTAATCGATATTTAATGACTTTGAACCTCCATTCATCAGTTTTTTGAGAAGAAAAATGAATTCCTTTACTTTCACTCTATTATTCGTTTTGTTGAGGTTTTCATTTTGCTCAGGTACTTTTCCTTAGTTTTTAGTCACTTTACAAATTATTTTTTCAGAATGTTCAACTCAAACTGTTGATCTGAATGATGTAGTTAAATCTTTCGAGATATCTTCGAATTCCAGTGACTTGGAACCAAAAAAATGTATATACACTGTGAGTTTTTTGCTTGAAAAACATAGGAGGTAGCTTCAAAAATGTGTTTCAGTTCACTGTACCAAAGTATTATGTTCCAATGGTCATGTTTGTGAATATACAACTTACTGGTGAAAACAAAATCACTACAAGGCAGTACAGTGAGTACGGAGGTACAAAATCTTATGAGTGAGTAAAGAATTCTAGAACTTTAATATTAGTATCTATTCAGAATAACAAAAACTACGCATTTCAATTTGGCCCCAACGAACTTTACAATTGAAATAATTCTTAAAACAAAAACTGTAAATGACTCATTCAGCATATTGGTTTCGGTGAGAGATAGTAAGTTTTAGGGTAATAGGGGGCTCGAAAATTTTCCTGTTTCCATTCCGTTTCAAACTTACATCTAAGCATTGCCAGCCAATTCCTCTCTCAAAAGCATTACATTTGAATTCCCAGACGCTCTTCGCACTCAAAAAAGGTAAAATTTTCAGAATCCCCAGCCACAACCGGCAATTTTTTCGTGAGAGAAGATCTTGGAACGCTGATCGATTATTATGATATCAAGGGGAATTCTTCTACCGTACAAAAATTCGATGCAAATCACTCTCAAGCGCAGAGCTACACGATCCGAGTGGCTGTATTCTCGCAGGATCCTTCATTGTTCAGCCTCATGGACATAGTTCATGTGTATGACAACGGATTGTACAAAGGAAGGTTAGTGTCAGTCGAAGTTCTGGTTCTATAAATTGGTGGTCTGAAAGAAAATGCTTCTGTGAGTGGAATCTGAAATTTCCAGCCCTCTGAATATCTGGCCCGCCCCCTTATTTACAATGCATTATTGACGTGGCGATTTCAGATTAAGATTTCTAGACTCTCAGGCTCCAGTGAGGACCGAAATTTCCAGAAACCATTTACAAGAGCATCTACTTATACACCACTAATTTATAGAAAATTCCTAACCCATGCCAAAAAAAACATTCTTCCCTTGTGAGATTATTCTCTACGAAGTTTTGGAATTTCTAAAAAAATTTTAAATTCCAGTCTGCTCGACGTGTACACCGCAGCTAATAATAGTCAGATCTGCTCTGGAACAATGTTTGAAATTGTAAACTCTATCGACACTTTAGTCGGACCCTTAACAGTCCTCATCTCCAAAACGCATCAAGGTATATGTGGTTAGGCGTTCCTTTCCTAACAAAATGTGTTCAGGATGGGACGAGACAGCAGTTCTTGTGAGTAGTGCAACTGATACAAACGCAACCCAAACTCTGTCAGCAACCAATGGACTTCTCGTAATGCATGAAATCTCAAATCCTAACATGGGATCTTCGCTTCCTGTTTATTATCAGCAGATTTCATTTGTGAGTGTTCTTTGAATAATAGGGCTCACCAAGTATTTACAAATTACAGAGAGGAGACACCGAGTTGACTATTTACGCAGGATGTGTAACCGGAGCACAACCTAATAGATCAGTTGCTATTATTACGTAAGTTATCCAAATGTAAAAGTTTCCACATTTCTTCCTGTTTCAATACGTTATTATTTGGGACTCATTACATAAAATATCAATATGATCCGTATATTCAGACCAGCTAACGCGCATAACTACGAAAACATCGAAATCTATGGTAGATGCAAAACTTTCGTATTAACCAAGGGTTATATTCAATGGCAGAGTGTTCACAACTGTAAGTTTTCATTATCTGAAACTATAAAATTGTTTCAAAATTCTCATTTTCTCAAGATTTAGCAAAAAAATTTCTGATACAATCACTCATGAAGTTTTCATCTATCGATTAATAATTAGTATCGCTTTGTTTTCTGAATAAAATCCATTACTTATCACTTTTTTCAGTCCCCAAAGACACATACCGTTCCGAAATCGGCCGCAAAGGTGTCATAATGAACCCAACTTTCCCATATCCCAGCACGGACAACATCAGTCATAACTACCTGATACAATCTCCAAGTGCTGATTCGAAAGAGAATATTGTGGTGACTTATGAAGTTGCTTTCATGGCTCCGGATGTAGAGTTCAACATTGATCAAGATATCAAAGCATTTCAGGATGCTAATAAAACGTAAGTGATAAAAATGATGCAATAGGAACAGGATAAACCATTTTCAGCCTTACCGCCAGTGACGGAACATATACATCTGTGTCGACTTACCAAGAATTCATTACATATAAAGTTTCGAATAATTCGGATGGGTTTTTGGTTAGGTACACTGTGACTAGCAGTGCGAACTTGATCAATTTATATTTTGTTGTCTTGTTAATTTTGTCTAAATTTGTTTGAATTAATTTTGAGAATCTGATGAATTGTCTGTCAAACTAAGCATAGAGAATACACACCCAAAATGAATATATTTGGAGCAGGGCAATCATTATCAGGTGCAGGGGGTCACAACTGATAAAGAATATTTTAGGGCGTTGACTTTTTTTTATGGTATGTTTGTTTTATTAATTTTCACAGTGTACACAGACTGTTGAACAAAACTATGAGAAAAACCCTGGAGACGTCTGGAAAATCTGATGAATTCCGTGTCACAGTTTCAAATCACAATAATGGAATTATGGAAGTCCAGATTTGTGCCACAAGAACCGTATGCCTGGTCTGAGTGGCATTCAGATGAACCCGTTCAAAGGAGTTAGTGATCAGAAAATTTTACATTTTCGAAAATAGAGTAATTGAAACGGAAAGGGATAGCTTCAGTTGGTTACAGTTATAATCAGATAGAATCGAACTCGCTGAGCAAAGGTCTTCATCAGAACCGTATATGATAATTTTATAAGTCGTTTTGAGATAAAGTTTTCCACAAATGACAATTCAGAAATGAAATCCTTGATTTTCTAACAGAATTAGTTTGCTCGAATTACATCTCAGTATAAAAGGTCTTCTCATGCTAAAACTGGTTTCAGTTTTGCGAGAGATACTTTTCTGAATTGTTTGAAACTGAGTTAAAATGATCAGTTATGCTGATTTTCTGATATTAATTCTCTAAGGAACAAACTTGTTCATCCCTGATATTTGTTATATTCATCAGGTTATATCAGAAAGTTTTGAGATTCAGATTGGATATTTTCATTTCAAAACAGAAAAAAATTTAACTTCAAGCACAGATTTCCCTTCTTTCCAACCTTCCATATATCCTACTCTGTATACCTACTCAAAAATTGTTGCCATATCCCTTCTCTTTTCGAAAAATAAAACTAAAACTGCCATGTCATGTGAGTGTTCAAAAGTGAAATGGCACCAGGTAAAAGAGACGAAAAATAGAGAACTAGAGAAAGAGTGTACACAATTTTTGCAATGAATAAATTAGAGTGGAAAAGGAAGGAGGGAGAAAGGAAGAGAACCACTGTTTTGGGGTCTCTTTTCCGAGGAAAAGGCTATTGAGCTCTTTTTTCTGGGAACCACTTTTCTAAAATTTGTTTGTTTTTTTGGGTAAATTGGGGGTATTTTGGTAAGAATAAGAGTTTAACAACTGAGATAACTTTTAGAAAAAACTTAGTGTTTCTGAATCATTTCAATTACGTAAGACATTTATTTTTGTTAATGGATTTCTTCTGCACAGAATAAAAAACATTCCAGTTGACGAGTTTGTTTCAGATTCTTCGGACTTTGTTGTAAGGTAATCAAATTTTTGAAACCAAAACCATGGTCCTATGTTTTCCTTCCCCAGTTCTAAATCATTTTCTCTTGTTAATTCTACGAAACTCATTCAAAAATTAGAAATCCGATCTTTCCATGATGTGCTCTTTGGTTCCGAATTCACCTTCAGAATGGTTTTGCGTGCTTCCTGAATTTGTGTGCTGCTCCCCCTCCTTTTCGGAGGGAGAGATAGAAGAAATGAGAGTGAAGGTAATGGACCGTGAACCATTTTTAGGTTTTCTGGAGCAATTTTTTGGGGTGTGTTGGATGAAGAAGTTTAGGTTGCTGTCTAACTCTGAATTCGAGTTTTTCAGAAAATTGTATTTTTCGGTTTCACTATATTGGTTTCTTACTAGTTTCTTTTGCTCCGAATTACAGGTATCGTCAGTCGTTGGTTTTTGTTTCTAAGTTATTGAACCGAGCAGAATCGTGGTGAATTTTTCCTTGCTTACAACGAGACCGTATGACAAACTATGCTTTAAGACAAATTAGTCATTTTTTCGAAATACTGAAACTGAACATTTTTCCAAACCGTCATGAAAAGGCGTTGGCTCGGTGCGATGGTTACTTGTCATAAGTTTTTAAAAAATAATTTACTCAATACTTTTACAACTTAGAGTTTAAAAAATTTTTCATTTAGCCATCAGATCTTCTCAATTAAACTTGAATATTTCTGCTTGCTGAAACTGTAAATGTTAGTAAAGCATCACCAAACAACCGTTCAATTTCTTATGCTCTCAGAACATTCATATTCCGCTAACAAATCTATTTTTCGTTTTTTCGAAAAATGAGAATTGTTACTGTTTTGATATTATGATAAACTTGTCAATAAAACGACTCTTATGATTCGTCGTGAACAAACGATTTGTTAATCGGCTCAAAGAATTTACAATTTTGACATGGTTTGATTTTATGTGAGTAACCCGATGTATCTTGTTTAGAAAAATCAACGGATCTTTGTTTAGAAATAAGAAGACTTAAAAAATTTACAAAATTATCATTGAACCCTGGTTTCCCACACTCAGACATCCTTCAATTTCTCAAACTCCTTCTCAAAGTGATGGGGGTGTTCGCTTCTTCTCCTCCTCCTTCCCATCCCTCTCCATCTATTGTATCCCAAGGGACCTTCCATTTTTCCGTTTCTCAAAATGTTTGTGTATATATAAAGCGAAGAGCCTTCAGAAATGGGCTGCCGACAAAGAATTTTTGATGACGTGGCAAAAGTGTTGGGGTAAGTTGGAAAAGGAGGAGGAGAACCTATTATAGGCCGGGTTGTTTGGTGTCCCAGGCCCCGTGAGCGCGCAAATTAAACTTTTCATTTCCTTTCTGGCTCCTTCCTCCTCACTTCTTGCTCTCGTGCTCCCCACCCTTAACATGTGCTCTTTGTGCTCTTTTTCTTGCTCCTTTTTTGGTGTACAGAAGCGGTCTTGAATCGGTTTTGCAGGGTTTTGAGCCAATTTAAAATTCGAAATATTAGATCAGAAAGTTTGAACATTATATTACCAAATAAACCGAACGTCGACTAAAACGTACTTTATGAAACATACTTTTTGATACTTCACGAATAATTCCTGTTCCTAACTATCGTTAATTTTCAAGTTTTTTCGCAAAATTCACTTTCTTCTTCTCCTCGGGTAAGAACCAACAAATTAACTTGATTTATGTGTTTTCACATGCCATCGTCTGTCTCGTTGCCAATTTTTCGTTCCTCTGGAACAAATGTTCCTGGATCCCTCAACTGGACCCAAATGATCATTTAGCAACTGACGCTTAGTCTTTCTTTCTGTAGTTAATTGTGTTTTTGGGATAAATTTCTTGCCGATGAATGTAGCAGTCGAATTCTTCGATTAGAATAAAAACAATGCTGAAAAATAAGTAAGAAAAATGAAACTGGAAAAAATGTTACTTCCCAAATAAAAAACTGCAACATTTGAAGTTCTTAAGAATCATTATAGCCGGCAACTATATAATAAAAGCGATTGAGTAAATGGTATTTTATGAAAATTACAGAACATAAATTTATTTATTGTCTCTTTCGCCTTTTTTAGTAATTGAAAAATACTTTCGTAAAAGAAAAATCAGAAAAAAAAACTACGATTGTTGTGAAGAAAAATTACAAGCACCGACCGAAAACCTAACAAATTTCACAAAAATTCTTAACCCTCATAGGCACGTTGCAACAGTAAAATTATGTCCGTTCTCTATAAAATGTTTAATGTTGACCTCTGAAGCTAACTTTCCTAGAAATTATCTACAGCTGTGAGATTCAAAGTTTTTCATGTCAGTGAAATAACGGAAAAATTGCGGTTTCATCACTATAAGTTCAGGAATGGGTTTATATATGTGTGTTCTTTCTGTTGTCTCTCGAACCTAAAACCTGAGCTCCCTAATGCGATGATTCTAGTCACTCCTAATTTTCCGTTTCTTTATAATCATGAATAGAGTAAGTTAACAGCACTCTATTGATAGCAAAAAGGAGCTGTTCAGATGTTGTTTGGAATTTACTTTCTCTCAAATTTATTGTGAATGCGTCGATTCAAGCTAAAGAGGTTACCATGAAATGTACATCAGAAGTTCTGCCTTCCTCCCAATAAATAAACAAATTATTATGTTTTTTTAAAAAGTTCCCGTAACAGCGAATCTATTTTTTTTTGGTTTTCTTCGATCGAATCTAATAGTGAGGCTATAAAGATTTCTAGCTTTATTCTGATCTTCCCTGCATCCCGATTACATACAAACCCTTCTGTTCAATTCCAGAAAGTGTGCGTTGTTTTGACTTTCGGAGAAATGGGAAACACCGAAAAAACAATAAAATCCAGAAGATGTCAAACATCTTCTAGATTCCTTATTTTTGTGTTCGCCTGGAAAGGAATGATTTTAGGAAGCCGGGAACATAAACTTTGATTTTAGATGCTTGTTCAAAAAATACCCGTTTCAGACAGTTGGAAAATATGACCATTATATTTATCTTACAATTGAGTGTGCATCCTAGTTTCTATTTTTTTTTTAAATCCATAATCCCTTATTCAAAATTCACCCCTCAACAGACAAGCTTTCCTCTTTGATCCCATCCTCCGTTTTTTGATAGTTCAATTGAATTTTATTACATTATATTCCATTCTCTCGCTCTTTTTCTCCCCCCCCCCCCCATTCTATCCCATTTTTATACCACTACCCTTTTAGAGGACACCCCTTCTTTGCTTCTGCTAAAAGCGGCCCCTTGTTTCTCCCCTTTAGTTTTCCAATTTCCTATTGTGCTAGTCATAGTAAAAGGGGCGTACTCATTAGGGTCATCGTTACTTTTTGTTGCTCATGCTTCTTACTACCGACCACTTACTCCCAAAGACCTTTTTAAATGGATGATGATGATGGTTGACGGGAGTGAGTGTGGGTGGAGAGCAAGGGTTTTTTTCCGTATTTTGTTTTTTTTTGTGGGTCGGAGAATTAGGAGGGAAGGGACTTGGGGTCTAATTCTAAATTTCACACTAAAAATGTGACTTTTCAGCTTTAAATAGATATTTGAGTTTTAATGGAGGCAAAGAAAACCATTCCAATTGAAAAGTTAAAGTAACAGTAAGTAATGTTTCATGAAATGCATGTATTCTTTAGGTATGAAGAACATTCGATATGTCCAGGATTCGTATAGCGATTATATTCAAAGTTTTGAAATAGGTAGGTTCTAAACAAGTTGTTATCCGATTTCACCGTTTCAGACAAGGTTCATCAAACTTATCTTTGAATAATTTCAAATTTTAGTTTCGCAGCGGTTAGTTTTGCAAAAGTTCTGGAATCACAGTTGACGTCGAATTCCTAAAACCCAGAAATTTAAAACTACAGACTTGATTCAGATTCTGACAGCGATTGATATTTCAAAATTCATTCAGAAACTTTCCCCACAACCCCCAGCCAAACGTCACTGCTTCAGCCACAAGCTATGTCTCAACCTATTTAAAGAGAACCGTTACTGCTTATACCATGTATAGGTTTCAATCCTACACCCTTCAGTCTTGACTATTTTCCCACACACTCTAAAAAATACTTATTTGCATGAGACAAATACAACATTCAATTCAGTGCAAAGTTCCAATTAGGAATGCGGTGTAACAGAAGTTAATATTTTACGAAACTTATTATTACGTATGAACTTGCGATCAAGTACTGTGAAGAGAGATTTGCGACACCAGTACCAAACTCACATCTTTTCTAAACAGTTTATGTTCTCAGAACTCACGAGAAATCACAATTTCTTTTACAGTGCTGTGATAGACTCATTGACTATTTCACCGCTACAGACGCAAATAATCGACCGGTGGGTAAAATAATCGGTAGTTGTTGGTTTATTGAGATGGTCGATCTGCAATTGATCATGAGTGGTTGCAACCTGAAAATATTTGACTTTTGTAATTTTGATGAAAACTTTGATACTGGGATTGAAAATTATCTCCATTTTCAAGCCAAATTTTTCTGATTCGGACATAAAGTATTTCTTGACCTATTTTCGAAAAAAAATTCCAGTCAAATCTCTGTTTGCGTTCAATTCTACGCCCTCCATTCTTGACTATGTTTCCATATAACCAAGAAAACAATTTATGTCTATAGCACAACTTATGGAACACTTATTAAAATGGAGGAGTCAAATCATGAATGCAGTGTAACAGAAATCAATGTTTCACTATATTTACTAATAGGTGTGGATTTATGGGAAAGCATTGGTATTGTATCGTATCGCTGACCTGTGCAAAATGGATTTATTTTTTCAGAATTTGCTTATCAAATCACCATTTTTTTCTCAAAATAATAGATTCATTTAGAACCCACTGTTCTCGTTACCATGATCTCCGTTTTTCTCTTTTTCCTTCTTTCTCCTCTCCTTCTTCATCTCCGTTTTCAATTTTTCACGCCCCAATGTTCCCCGCTCTTGAATAATTGACTCCCGAGTACCTCTTCTTCTAATTTCCGAATCGATTCCAGGTGTTTGACCTCTACATAACACAATGGCGAGGGTGGTCGGATGGTTCATGACGATCATTGGTGTGGTCATAGGAGCCAGTAAGTTCAAATTTACGGGACAGTGATCAAAATGATCAAAAAAATGTCACTGTTTCATCTGATTCATAATAGTGAGAAACAAAAAATTAGGCTAATGGGATGCCATTGTGCCCAAATGTACCCTCTGAATGACGTTGATTTCTAACCGATTTCAAATGAAACGTATTCAAAATTCATGAAAATCGGTTTTCCAAGTAAATTACATGAATTCGAAAGTGACTTCGTGAGGGTGGAGGGATTGATTTTTGTTTCCTTTACCTTCTTTACATGTTTCTTTTCTGTTTTCAGGAGAGGCATTGATGGATGACTACGGCGAGTTTCTGCCACACATCCGGTTGGCAAAAGATTTGATGGATCCGAGGAGGTAGGGGAGAGTTGGATGTGGAAGAGGGAATAGGAGGGATTGGTTAGAAAAGGAAAGAGTCAGAAATTGAGTTCGATGAAAATTAGAAATATTAAGAAAGTTCCGAAACAGGAAATTTCTTCTCGAGTAATATGGTTTGATGGTGTAAGCTGATATTGAAGAGAAGTTCTATTTCAGTTTTGATATTGACAAGAATCGATGTGGGACACTGAAAACCAACAAGACTAAATACGTTCATGTACAAAAGTTGTTATGTATTACATGAAACAGTAGTCATCAAACGTGACGTTTAGTTCTAAGAAGATAAAAGGACTGATATGATAAGCCCTGTCAATATGATAGATGAAGAAATCCGAAACAAGGCATACAGATTGCATGTTTTTCAAAGAGCAGATGTTTCTACATTCTACACGAAAGCACCAAGAATACACTAATTTAGCAGCAATATTTTGGAGTTCTGTGCTCCAAACTAAATCAGTGTCTGGAACAGAGATCTTGTGGATATCAACTCAAAAAAATTAGAATTTAGATCTAACTAGACTCTTAATGGGTTTAAGGAAGAATTATTACAAGACACCATACATTGTTATCTTTACAATCTTTGTGAATTTGAACCATTCGTCTTTTCACAACCCATTTAACCGATTGAAAACATTCACATTCCACCAACTCTTGAAATCTACCCGAAACAGTTTTTTTCAGTTTCAGTTGGTCCATAACAGACGGATCATCCATTTGAAAATAATGCGACCATGATCTCGTTCCAAAGATAGATTCCTTCTTTCCAGGTACGACAGTCGTGTCCGTCCCGTGATGAATCACTCCAAACCAACAACCGTCTCATTTTCAATGAGTCTCTATCAGATTCTCTCCATCGTGAGTTTTTCAACTGTTTCATGGTCATGTCTTTGGTTGTTAACATGTAAATTGGTCGCTAGTTTGTTTCAATATTTTACAGTCAAACAACTTTTATTAATATCTGACTGCAACATTGACTCAATAATTGATGTGTTTCTAATTCACTTCAAGATGGAATTTTTAGAACGAAAAACAACAAAATGTGGATCTGAATGTGTGGGCGATCCAGAAATGGAACGATGATTTTCTCGGTTGGAATCCGTATTTATACGGAATGATCAACACAACAATCCTGCCATTCGATGCGATATGGCTTCCGGATACTTATCTTTATAACAGGTGAGCTTAACTGTAATAGAGTGGCTTTTAATACAAATTTCGGTTTCACTATCTCATTTTGTAAATACAGAAAACCCAAAATTTGATTTGTTGCTCTCGGTGATTCAGTCAATTCCAGTTGGACATATTCTCATGAATTCCGGTTTCACTGTCCTATTTTCTAAATACAGAAGTGGATAGATTCTGATCTCAACAGTTTTTTGATTTCAGCGTAGTAATGAATCGAGAAGAAACGGAACGCTATATCAATGTGGTGGTCACCACGAACTATTGGAAAGGAGAAAAAGGTGCAGAAGTCAAATTTATGTATCCAGCACTGTACCGGACAAGTTGTTTGCTTGATATCAGGTAGGCAATTTTTCACGGGCATGAGATTGTCAGTGGAGCGAATTCTGTCTTTTGTATTAAGAATTACTGTTTCTTGAACTTTATTTCAGATTAACAGTAATTCAGAATGTGTTGTTTACTTTCCAGTCGCACTTCACTTCAAATTCTCTTACGTATCACGATATTCAGGTTCTTCCCATACGATCAACAAGCGTGTAAACTCACCATATCCTCGTGGACATCCTCCAAATCAGATATCAATTACGAACCTGAATACGAGTCTGTGAATATGGACAACTTCCTTCCCAATGAAGAATGGGTCGTTGTCAGTTTTAATATCAAAAGAGTCGAAGAAAAGTTTGTCTGTTGTCCTGAACCATGGGTACTTCTAGAAGCTGTGTTAGTGGTCAGACGGAAACCACTCTACTACATTGTGAATCTGGTGATCCCGACATCTGTGATCACGTTGGTAGCGGTTACTGGATTCTTCACAGCTGCTTCTACTAGTTCAGAGAGGTGAGGAAAATATGCGCCTAAAGAATGAAACGGCTCAAGTTAACTCATCATTCTTTCATCAACTTCTTGAATCAGAAAAAAATTCTAATTACTTCCAGACGCGAGAAGCTATCCCTGGGAATCGACTCCCTCCTTGCCATGTCTATTCTGATGATGATGGTTTCCGAACAAATGCCAACTTCGTCAGATTTCGTTCCTTTATTCGGAATATTCTATCTGTCTATCATATTTATCATATTCATAGGAACATTATTCACAGCCTTCATTCTGAATGTACATCTGCAAAAAATGTACGCGAAGCCAGTATCACCTATCGTCTCGTATATATTCTTTGGGAGGGTGAGTAAGATTACTGTTTCAAACTGTCGATTTTGAAGAACTCGCAAGACCTTTTGCTAATCTTGGTAACGAATCTATTCAAAAAATTCAGATCGCCCACTGGCTACATATGCGACCTCCAACCATGCTTTTGGAGCTGTGGAATGAGACTGGAGTGACATTTGGGAAGGAAATTCAGAAGAAACCAAAACGGTTGGATATAAATAAGAATCAGAAGATGCCAAAAGTGACGTCATCATCTTCTGGACTGAATCTTCTGAAATCGAGTAGTGGAAGTGGAAGAGCACCATTGGCAGCACCAATTAGTGCAAGGAGTTATATGTGAGTACTTATTTCAAGGGATATAGGA
Organism: Caenorhabditis brenneri; assembly: GCA_000143925.2. Lineage (NCBI taxonomy): Eukaryota > Metazoa > Nematoda > Chromadorea > Rhabditida > Rhabditidae > Caenorhabditis > Caenorhabditis brenneri. The sequence continues at coordinate 97,699 of GL379808.1, forward strand.
CAGTTGAGAGAGAAAACGTAATGAAAATATCTGAAAAGATATAAATTTACAAAATTAGAGAAACAGTGAGAAAAAGATTGACCGTATATGCTTGAATAGAAGCCCACCTAGTACTGCCTGTTCAGTTTTTAATTGACAAAGTGCTTAAATCATATTGGTAAAATTCTTCAAGTTGGTCACTTTTTAAAAATTTCGAGGACCATCAGGATATTCTGTTCTGAACCTACAGAACTGAATTGACTACTATTACAGAAAATCTTTAAAAAATACAGTTTCGATGTAACCGTAACCGATTTAATCAAAGGGAGTAAGTAATAATCCGCTATACTCCATAACTGTTAAGAATAAAAATTACTGGGAAACATTTGTGACACCATACTTTTCGATCTGATGCACACGAAATGTAATGTGATGAAAAAAAAAACAAATTTTTCCTTTAGTTTAAATTCAATAAATACTGGTAAAAACTGATGAATTTACCATTTTGAAGAAACAGAAGAACTTTTTAAAAAAGTGCATAAACTTCTGTTTCAAACACTTTTCAAATCCGTCATCGTTATTCTACCATAAACTGAACCGATGACTAGATGATTTCTTCAACATATCTGTTTCAAATTACCGATAAATTTTGAAAAATAAAATCTTAACACTAATTTGATCACGCCTTTTACAGCAGCATGGACGACATGAAACGAGAGGCAGCAAGACGAAACTGGAGGAGACTGGTGAAGAAGATCAATTCGAATAAACAGAATGGTGTGAAAAGTGAGTTTACATACTGCCGATATCAGTAGTCTTTAAAAAAAATGCATGAAAATCGAAGGTGTGAAACAGGAAATATTTTTCTGAAAAGAAATTAAACTACATTTGAAACCTCATCTTCTGATTCATCAATCATTTTTTTTTGAAAGTTTCGGACATAAAAAACTAGATGAAACAGAAAAATATTCGAAGTAGCCAGAAAACTATTTTCCAGATTGCGGCGGAGGAGAACGTGGTCAGCTCCGACAGGCTGGTCGCAAGAAGGTCCCAGCGGCCATCGCAGTCCCTCATGGAGAGCCTGGACCTCTTATGCTCAGTGCATCTGCAATATCAGCATTCTCAGTGACTGGTGATTCCACCATCCTTGAGAGCAAGTTGAAGAGAAGGTATCCTATCTTATACCACTGCTCAGGACCACATATCCCATTTTCAGATACGCATTGGAATGGGAATATCTCGCATCAGTGTTGGATCGTGTTCTTCTTATCGTCTTCTCCCTTGTCGTCTTCACAGTCACCTCAATCATGATCCTGGTAGGAGAAGCTATGCATTTGTCATACGAGCTTGCTGCTAAGGAGTTCTGAAAAATGTTCTGATAGACATGAACACCTTTAACCCCAATTCGTCCTTAATTTTGTCCTGTCTCATCATTCGTCCTGTCGCTTCTTTAACCATTTTTGTTCCTTCTCCCCATAACACTTTTTTTTGTACTTGTCCATGATCGTTTTGTGTGCTTCTTCATATACATTCCCACCGTTTTTTTTCGAATTAATTCGCTTTGAAATGCTGCTTTTTTTGAGTAACTGATGCTTGTTTTATTTGAGTATGTACTTCACTAAAAATAAAGGTCTTTTGAAAATGTGATTGTGTAGTTTATCGTAGGTTTTTTGTGTTTTCTTAGGAGTTCCATTCTGTGTTTTGTGAGCGTTTTGGAAAAAGTAGGCGGAGTTTGATTGGGTTTTTTCCAGGACCTCAAAATCATCCATCTCCTTGTGTATGGCACTGTTGCGGAGCACAATGATGGCAATTAATTTTTTTTTCGAATTTTATTTCTTATATTTATCATTTTTCAAATTATGGGTACAAATATAGTAGCAATAACAAAAAAAAAAGATTTTGACAATAAAAATTGAGAAATTATCTAGATCTTGAAATGAGTTTATCGACGTAGTCTATGAATTTCAGTTCATAGATCTGTAAATATCGAAATATAGTTTCAGAATACAAGAACAAATAATAAAAACATTATGTAACATTATGACATTTGAAAATTAAGACTTTATGAGAACTATTTAGAACAGGAACAAATGAAGGAAGTTCTTTGAGCATAAGCTTTGAATTTTGATTCACAGAACTAAAACTTCCAAGATGGGATTATCGGAAAATACGTTGAGGAAGCAGTGATCTGTTGCACAAATGGTCATCATTATGTAATTTGAAAATGAAGACATTACAATAATCACTTAGAACGGGAATAGTTGGAAATCGGGTACTACGAAACAACAAGTTAATGAATCGTAACTTTACTTATGCACTAACTGAAACAGGATTTTTCAAAAACTCTGTCCACACCCACTTCCTCCAACCATCATCTTCATCATTTCTAAGGAGACCTTGCAGAACAAAACGGAGCATGAGCAAGAAAAGTAGCGATCACTCAAATGAGTACGCCCTATTACTATGCCTAGCACTAGAGGAAATTAGAAAACTAGAGAGGAAAAGGAGGACGCATTTGCAGAAAGAACTGATGACTTTCGAAAGAACAAGGTTATAAAGATAAGATCAAATGGAACTTAGAATAGCAGATGGCATGAAAGAAAAAAAAGGTTCTGATCAAGGACAAAACATTACTGAAAAATAAATGTGGCTTTTTCCATAACGAAATGAAACTGAGTTATTTGTGTAAAAACAAAAGCAATGCTCAATAGTGCTTCTCATCCGAGTGACACTTTGGAATTTTCTAGTGCCTTTCGAGATAGATTAGATGAAAATAAACAGAAAAACACCATAAAAACTATAGGGAAAACACCACTATACACCTGTTTCCATAACTATTATTCACTTATTGCTGGCCTTTTTACTACACTTTGTTGGAACCGATGGTTCTTGCACCTCGCTCTTTCTGGTGCACATTCTCTTTGGTTTCTCTTCAACAGGCTCCATAACAGCTGTGGCCTTTCGGTTACGTTTGGCGATTCCGGTGACATCATCAGACGTAGATGGAATGTCATGGATTGAAGTTTCAATCGCTTTTTGAGATTCATTATCCTTGGTGACACCTGAATCTGAATTCTTGGCAAGCTCTTTCGCCAGGTTTCTACGCGGTTTGGTGTCATGTTCTGGAATACATAATTTACTTACAGCAAAAGATGGGAAATGCTTACTTTGTTTCTGACAACCTGCAAAAATGTCTCTAACTTTTGGAGACTTCTGAATTCTTGGCGTCACACAGTCCGAAGACAGTGGGATCTCTTAAAATACAATGGTAGACAAAATTCATGTCTTTCTATTCAACTTACTTTCTTCACTCTGGATTTCCCAGTCGGGGCAATCCTTGGTTGGGAGAGGAGTTTTTGTCTCCCATTCTCTTCTTGTTACATCTAAGCAGATGGATATAGACGGAGATGGTGGTTCAGAAGAAATACATTCATCCGACTCCGACTCGCTGTCACTGCTCAACGTGATCACCTCTGGATCACTGTCCTCCTCATCACTGCTCTCACCGGTGAGATCGATGATCTCAATTTCTTTCGTGATGATGGTAGACATGATGGTTACCTGAAGAATGAAAGATATAAGGATTAAAAAAAAAGTGTATAAAATAGAACAAAAGAGGGAAATCGATTAAAAAAGGTCTCAACGATGGTCGTTTAGAGAACAATTCTTTGAAGACAAACAGGAGAGTCTAACGGTTGCTAAAGAATTCATTTGACATGACAGATGCACAAAGAGAGAGGAGATTAAGAATAATGAGACAAAACAATTAACACTTGTCACTGACACAAACTATGATTGATAGTGGGTGGCAATTATGTATAAGATAGTGACAGGAGAGACTGGTTCTCTTGGGATAATGTCATCCGAAAATTCTCAAATCTTCTCAGTAGATGTAGGTTACGGTACAACAATTTATCAGATGAACATTCTACCAAAGTTGATAACTTCGAATAAACCAGGGAAATTTACCCAACTTGGTTGTGAATGAATGGAAAGTAAACCCCAATACACCTGTAATGCAGAGGTACACCTGCTGTTAAATGTTCAGAGCAGCATATCTCAGTTGTCCTGAAAGCTACAAAAAAGTGAGCAACTAGTGAAATGTTCAGAAAAGCATTTTGAATATTTCACTGGTTCACAACTTTTTGATAACTCTAAAGACGAACGAGATATGTTGCTCGGAAAACATAACTTAAATCCTGTGTTAGAAGCCACACAGTTCTTTATGTTCGGTGCAGTATATCTTGGTTGTCATAGAAGCTATCAAAAAATGTTCAATTAGTGAATTGTTCAAAATGTTATGCTCAACATTTTATTAGTTTACAAATTTTCTGTCACGCTGAAGACAACGAAGATATGCCCCTCTGAACATTTAGGCCTGATTGACCCCTTTTTGATCCTTTTTTCCTCTGTACATTGGAAATTATGTATATCATCCAATAAAAACACATAAACATTTTTAAAAATTCATATTGATTCATATTTTACAATCAGCAAAAAAGAAATACTTGAGATATTTTGAGGAAAAATGAAAATTGATAAATTATTGGATTTTCACTTCTGAGCTTTTCCATATTTTGGAATGACCGGTGGTGGATTGATCGGCGGCAGAATCTCTCTCGGTGGGTAGACGTGGATTTTGGCGCTTCGTCGGAGATCCTGGAAATGGATTTTTAGATTTTCAGATTCTCAAGAGAAATAATTTACCTTCCAGACATTGTTCCCAACTTTGTAGGTTCTCAAGAACACTTCAACGAGCTCCTCCTCGACTTCCAACTCAGCAGCTGCCGCTTTGATGTTTCCAGGTGTTCGGGAGATAGCCGCAACGAATCGTTGTTCCTCCTCCTCCGAAAATTTGGTCCTCCCGAAATTCGGAGTTCCTACCGGGATACTTCCAGAGTATTGGCATTGGCAATGGGAGAAATGTGGGAGTTTGAATGGCTGGAGCATTGATTTCACCTGATCTCCAATATTCATTTTGTCCTTCAGACGAATCTTCTCAAAGTTGAGCATCAACGCCTCCTCTTGAGTCAGCTCCAATGCTTGGTACCTTTTGTTCTTCCCGTTTTGAATCCATTTTTCGAATTCCCTCCTGTCCATCTTCTTACATTTCTGATCCCACAGACTAATCTTCTCCATATCCTCATCATCAAATACAACCTTCTTGGCTGGTCGAGTATTCCCAGTGATCTCTTTGTAGGTTCGGCAGATCAAGCATAATTTGTCAGATGCCATGGGATGTTTCCGAAGAGATTTGGTGCAATTGAAGCAACCATACCGAGGCTCAAAGTCCAACTGTCTGCACATTGGCTCCATGCAATTGCAGGCAATTCTTCCGTTGAGACCTCCTCCTCCAGACTCTCGTTTATCGTTGTCGACGCCAAAGAATCGCTGGAACTTCACATGGTAGTTGAAGATTTCTCCAATGTGGAAGTTTCGCATCTGTAAAAAACTTTTTTTGTTGGGACTGAATAGACATGTCAAACTTACGCTATCATCCTGAATCTTTCTCAAATCAAACCAATCTCCTTTCGTTTTGAGTTCACGACTTAGAACTTGAACTTGAGACATACTAGGATCCTTCAATTTCTGTGGAAGAACCTTCAGGTATTGATCGATAGTGTCCAGAGCTTTCGGAATTTTGTAGTGGCGTTTCATGAGATTCTGAAGTGCAAACTCTGGAGGAATGTGTCCTTCGAATTGTCTCCAAATTGCAAACAAGTATTTCTCTTTGACATCCCTGTAGAACTCATCCTCTTTGATTTTCTTCGAGCTTCGCTTCACGAAATCTTCCAATGCATCAGCTGACCACATCAACTCTTCCTTGTCCTTCTCCTTCATATAGTTTTGATCCGGATTTGGTCCAAGGTACTTCTCAAGCTTAGCAAGACCTTTAGGGCAGTTACCAGAGTCATCCGGGTAACCAACGAATCCAGAGGCATCCGGTTCTCCTTTTCTTGAATATAGAGTTCCTTTTTCAACACTTTCTGGGAACTTATTATCCTTTTCGATCTTCAATTTGGAGAAAATTTCAGAGAATTGTTTCTGTGGCAGCTCCACGTGGAATGGGACACGTGTCAATCCAGTCGGGATAGTTGGATCTCGAGAAACGTAGAACTTCACTGTGGATGTGTAGCTTGACTCAGGAACGTCTTCTTCAGGAGCTTCTTCGCCATCAGGAGGAGCTGGAGAGGGCTGTCTTGAAGATGTTCTTATGCTGAAGCTTCTTCTCTTATCTTGTCGCCACACAGTTGGATCAGGAGCCGAAACCTTTGGAGCTTTCTTCGATGGAGCTGTGGAAGTGGATGCTGCTGGAATTTCCATCTCCGTAGCTGTCTCATTGAATCTGACGCATCTACGTTTCGATTTGATCTCTGTCAGTTTCTCGGTATTTTTCTTCTTGCTAGATCCTCCTTTTTTGATGGATGCAGTTATAGGAAGTGGTGCACGGAACAGTCCTTCCTCCTCCGGCATCTGTTCCACGGCGACTTCTGAAGCTCCCGGTGTGGAGTCTTGTTCCATAAACATCACTGGAGTAGGCGCCTTCTCAGTTGGGGTTGCTGATTCTTCTGGCATCTGCTCATCGAAAACGATGTGTGAAGACGTGGCAACACTTCTGGCAGGTGGTTCTGCATGGTCGGTTATTCCAGGTGACATTTCGAGAAGTCCTGGTTCATCGACTTCTATTTCGATTGGTGAATGCCCTCTAGCGAGCTGAGGAGAAGAGAGATGAGGAGCGAGCTGGAGAGCTGGAAGTGGCGATGGCACTGAAAAATATTAGATGAGAAAAATTAAAGTGAAGGATGGGAGACTAACCGAATCTCGTAGCATTCGATGAAGTCGATTCTCTTTTTTGTGAAAGCTTTTCCAGGATAATTTGACAATCGTTGTCATCACACTCCATATGTTCATCTCCCCTCTTTTCGAAAATCACTTCGATATCGTGATCCTGTGCGCTTTGGGCTGAAAAATTAGAACATTTTGATATGACTCAAGCCCCTCAAATATTCCATAATAATCATATTTTCAGAATTATTTTTCAATTTTACATTCCGATTTTCGCAACTGCTGCAACGCCGCGTTAAGAGAATCATTTTGATTTTTTTTGAAAGGTACAGTATCCGGCAAAGTTTTTTTTTAAGGCGCACGCATTGTTCGTCGCGACAGCCTATGCGCCTTAAACTGTGCATACTGTACTTTTACAATTTCTAATTTTGCGTCGCAGAGCAAAACTCAAGTTAATACATAGTGCTCTCTGGTGGAATCGAACCCGCGTTGTATTTTCGGAACATCGAGAGCTTTACCGCCTGCGCCACGCTGTCACCGAAAAGCGCCGACTATTTCCGCCTCTTAATCTGAGTACATACCTGGTTTAACTTGTTCCACGTGGTTTTCCCACAGCACGATCAGCTCGTCTTCCTCGTCTTCAGCGGTCAAATCGATGAATGCATCTTCTTGAGATGGTAGTTGAGTCATCGCTGACTGAAAAATTTAAATTGAATGTTGGGATGTGAATGAATGAAAAAAAAACAAAAGAAAAAAAAACTATAATGAAACAGAAAAAAAAATTTGAAGAATAAAAATTTATCGAGATTATTGCGCAGAAAATTGTAAACAGGCGCGCGAAAAAATACACACAAGAAAATAAGAATTGATCGGTCCCGCTAGTATATGTTCGCGATGGAGCGCGCTTGCTGTTTTCAAAAAAAGAGAGACATGGAGAAAAGAGAGAGAGGCGCGAGTTGGTAGGCATGCGTGCTATTTGATCTACATTTTGGCGGGATGAAAATTTCATGCGTATTCTCAGCGGGGAATGGAACTTTTTCCTTATGTCACATAATGGCAAGTCTAGTCCGCGTCCTTTTCATGCAGCATGGCGAAGTCGGTAGCGCTGTTGATGATCGGGCAGACGGATCCTGGGTTCTAAACCCATCAGTGAAGTCTACCATAAAAACTAGTAAGAAATTGGTGAGATACAAACCAAATCTGGTGCACCAATTGTCATCTTCATGTTTTTGTATGTCTACAGTATCGCTCATAAAAAAAATACGATTTTTTACGCTGTTTCTCTGAGTCGTCAACTAACAAAGTATTTCAAGTCTATCAATTTTCGAACTTCTCGATTACAACCTTCAAATGAACTAAATCTGGATGATTTTCTACAAAGTTTCATACATTTTCATCGTTAGTTTCGGTGCTACCCCGCATTAGAACTGGCCGCATTAGAACTGTCCCGTATTAGAACTTTCCGGATCAGAACCGGGCCATATTCAAGCTCCCAGCTGCTACTCGAGGTTGATTTTTTGCACAGAATATGACATTGTGGCCCTAAACATTTCCTCATATTTTCGAGTTACCAGATGCTTCGAAAGTACCCGGTTCTAATCCGGCCATTTCCAATACGGGTCAGTTCTTGTGCGGCCAGTTCTAATGCTGGGTAGCAACTTAATTTCGGATCAACATTTGAAAAAAAGTTAGAAAACCTGGTCGCATATGAGAAAAAGAACTGGAAGAATTATATAGCGAACATGTAAAAACTGTAATAAAAATTATCAATGAATAAAGTACTGTAATAAACATAATCAATGAGCAAATCATAGGGTATTGAAAGAGCGAATAAAGTGGAGAGATAATTATGTGAAAGACAAAAAACACATGTTGAGAAAGTGCCCGAAATTTAAAAATAAGTAAAAAAAATTGATAATGTGATAAATAGTATGAATCTGACTAAACCTCACGAATCAAGATTACGAACAACCGATTAGAAATAAAAATAAACAATGAGCAAATCATGGGTGATTGAAAGAGAAAATAATATAAAGAGAAAATTATGTGAAAGACAAAAAAAATTTGTTGAGAAAGTGCCCAAAATATAAAAATGAGCAAGAAAAGTGATAATGTGAAAATTAGTATGAAACTGACTAAACCATACAAATCAAAATTACGAACAACTAATTAGAGATAAAACAACATAGAAACAGAGGTATCTTTCCTTAGTTCATTCCAGACCTGGAATGCTTTCAGGAGCATTAATAGGCGGGAGAATCTGGCGCGGCGGGAACTTAGCATAACTTGCCAATTGCTTGTTTTTCTGAAATATTGAAATTAACTATTACCAAACCATTGGAAAAAAAACTAACCATCCAAAATCTACTCTTCCTACTAGACCCGAACATCAGAAGCCTCTCCACCAACTCCATCTCAACTCCTAGTTTTGTGGCTGTCTCCAAAATGTTCCCTTTGTTGGCAATTAGTGTTTTACAGAATAGTTCAGTCTCTTCAGAGGTAAAACTGAACTTTTCAAAGTTTGGAGCCAATCTTGGAATACTTCCACTTTTCTGGCACTGACATTGCGGAAGATGAGGGAGGGTGTACGGTTGGAGTTGGTCGGCTACTTGTTCTCCAAGGTCTTCCAATTTGAGAAGGTCGAAGTTCAGCATCAGAACCTCTTCTCGGGTGAGCTGCAGCTTCAGGTGTCTTTGACTCGCTCCGGTTTTCAGCAGGTTTTCAAACTCCTCCCGGCTCACAGAACGCTTCAGCTCGCGCTCTTTTCTGGTCCAGAGCCGAATCTTCTGCTTTTCTTCCTCATCGAACACCACATTCCTGGTCGATCGTCGTTCTCCAGTGAGATTTTGGAAAGTTTGGCAGATTAGGCAAAGTTTGTCGGGGCTCAATCTCTTCAGACCCTTGACACAATTTGAGCAGCCATATCTTGGCTCAAAGTTCAGTGGTCGGCATTTGGGCTCCAAGCAATTGCAGGCAACTGATCTCATTCCGCCATCATCCGGAAAGAATCGCTCCAGGTTCCATTTGAAGGTGATGAGCTCTCCGAGATGGTAGTTTCGCATCTGAAAAAAAACGGTTGTAGAAATGAATTCTTTGTTTTTCCCAAAAAATTATTGTGTTTCTGAAAAATGGTAAATTTAGTGAACTTTTTATCTTTCAATTTCGTTTTCACAAGTCCTGAATTCACTGAAATTGAAAGTATAATTGAACAGCATTTGTTGGAACCAAATCGTTGAAATTTAACTTGGAGAATTTTGAGATAAAAGTGCATCAGTTTGATTTTAAAAATTCAGTTTCATGTTTGGCATAAAAGATTTTTGTTTCATTTGATATTATTAATTCATCTTTCGGCTGTTCTGTAAAACGTCTCTTCAGAACGGCGTATCTTCAATGTTTTCAGAGTTATCATTTAGTCTTCAACTGATAAAATCTTCAAAATGTATTGATGAACATTTTTCTAGTTGACTATTTTCCAAGATTTTCATAAGCGACCGAGATATGCTTCTTTGACCATGCAGTATTAGATGTACCTCTATTGTACGGAGTCTTATATGTTTATAACATCATATCTTGATTGCTTGTGGAAGTATCAAAAAGTGGTGAACTAGCAACTTATTTGTTAAGCAATTTTACACATTTCGTAAGTTGGCAACATCTAGATATCTTCACAGGCAACCTAGTTATGATTCTCTAAACATGGGTCTTTCCGAGAAAATCCCCTTCACACTTACCCCCATTTTCTGAATCCATCTCATTGACTTCAGCCCATCGAACATGTACTTCTTCATCATCTGAGCTTGAGCCTTACAAGGGGCCTTCATTTTCTGTAGGAGCTCCTTCAGACGTTGATCTATTGTGTGCAGGCTCATCGGGATATCAAAATTGTTTTGATGAAGATGTTGAAGAGCGACTTCTGGTTGGATGTGAGACTCGAATTGTCTCCAGATACTGAATAGGTACTGCTCATCGACGGTCTTGTAGAACTCATTCAATTTCTTCTTATCCCCTTTGAAATGAGCTTCAACATCATCCGACGACCAGACTACTTCATCTCGATTTTCTCCTGTCTCAGGCAATAGTCCAGAAGGCTCTTCATCAATTTTTACTTGATACTCCTCTCCTACAAGAATCCGTCCAACCCCGTTGGGGTAGCGTTTATTGGTGGCGGCAACTTTTTTCTGAACATTCGAATCTTCTTTTTTGAAGACCTCTGTTGGCTCCACTGCTGTTGGAAATTCTGGACTTTCCTGGATATTCAACTGTTCCAGGATAGCTTTGATATGCTTTACAGAATGCGGCAATCGATTTTGAATAGTCTCATGTTTTTTCAATAAAGGGGACAAATTGAATGGAACTCTTTGAAGACCAATTGGAATGATATGGCCACGTGGGATTGGAGGAGGTAGTTCCGAAATGATTTCTTTGATCATCTCCAATGGAGTTTTTATCGGTTCAGTTGGTTTTTTGATTTTGACACACGATCTTCTTGGTCGAGCTTGTGGAGTAGAGTCTTCTACTTCTGGTAGCACTTCTGGATCTTCTTCGTCTACTAAACTGTTCATGATGTTTTGAAGACATCTAAAGAGACTTCTTCTAAGATCAGCTTCAAAACCCCTAAGAACGTTTCCAGTGGAAGCAACAACAGATTCTGGAGAAGATGAGGAAGTAGATGCCTTTTTTTCGGTCGTCGATTTTGAAAGTGCATCAGTTTTTAAATGTTCTGAATTCGCATAACTTCTTTTCTGACTTCTGATATTCCTAGCTGACATCACTTTTTGGGGAGCAATTGCTGTCTTATTGGCAGACACTTTCGGAGATTCTGAACCTTGCACTAATCTTTTTTGAGCTACAGAAGATTTGGATTTTTGTGGAGAAGCGACGCTTCCTTGCTTCTGCTGATTTTTGTGCTGCTCAGGTGGCTCAGCTCGCTCCTTTCCAGAATTAGAGACATCTCTAACTCGTTGTTCTTCCACACATTTTGCAAGGAATTTAGCCATTGCTGATTCGTAATTTCCAATTAACTTTGGCTTGTCTGCTTCATTCACAACCATATCTTCAGGCTCCAGGTTTCCGATTTGTTGAACATCACCTGGAAATGTTTAGATGACACTTTTCAAAATTAAACACTCCTGCTCACCTTCATAATGTTTCCTAATCTTATTTGGTACGATGAAAAGTCGGTCATCATTTGGAGAAGCAGAATTTTGGGGAGAACGTTTTGAAACTGAGTTTGGCTCCTTTTGAAGTTGTTGGCGGTTTCCTGAAAAATACATTTATTGGGAAGTGAAACAACAGCGTAGGAGGTGAATACCGAAACAGCATTAGTTTCGTCACGTATCTAATATTGTTGAAACGGAAAGTTCAGTTGCCAAAACATACAAAATGAGGGAAGAAAATGGAATTTTAAAAAAAAGCCAATAATATTCTGGGTATGTTTTTGTTCAATACCTTGTTTTCAGGTAGGCTCTGATTCTATGAAAGTGATTTCCTTTCGTATTTCTGTTCTCAGAAGACAGATTAACTGTTACTCGGTTCAAAAAGATATATGGAAACAAAGAAGCAGAAAAATTTGAAGTGTTGAAAAAAAATCAGTTAGAGCTCTATCGGATACCTCGTTCTTAAATCTTTACGTAATTCTTGTGTTGCTGAAACGGAAAGCTCTTTTATCAGGATCAGATTTCCCGCATATGACTAATGATGTTCACCAAAACAAACACATATAGTCGTTTTGCGTTCAAAGTAACATTTTTCTCAATTCTAGGTCGATTCTGATGTCATAAATGCCTATTAATAATAAATTCGCGAAGCTCCCATTAATGAAATTTTCACTCACTAGGTATTTTTTGCAGTTTAACATTCTATACGCCTTCCTGATCGAAACTAAAATTCAGAGGCATCCTAAAAAACTTTCTCAAAACAGACAATTTTCAAAAAGTTGACAGCAAATTTACACGGATCTACTTTTAAAAAATCAGAAAACCAGAATGCCTAGAAAAGTGGCTATGAGAAGAAAGCAAAAGCTTTGGAGGATGCCAAAAATGTGTAATGAATAACTCTTGCCATTCGAGTGAACAAACTTCGTAATTTCTTGTTTTTGTAATTTGACGATTTTCACAAAACCCATAGTGATTGCAAAACGAGCTAAGTGCGAACATTAACAGTTCGAAACTGTAATTTTTCTCACTCAACTTATTGAATTGTTTGTTATCAAAATTGTCAGAAGAATGAATGCTACTCGGTTCATCAAAATATAACAACAAGGAAACAGTAAAAACTCTAACCCGTCTGATGCTCGCTTTCATTGTCTTTGTTGATTGGAGTTGCCAATTCATTTGATTCGCGGCGGACAGAATCCATCAATGGTGTTGATGGCAAGGATGCTCAAGCCTTCAGATGTTACTGGTCTGATCCTGCACTTTTCGGTTGGATGTCTGAAAGATTGATAATTGCGACAGTTGCAAATGTGTGATTCGGGCATGAAAAAGAAAAAAAGCAATAGAATTAATTCCCAAATTAGAATGAACAACAAATTGAGAGAATAAGAATTGTGAACAATTGATAAAATCGTGAAACAATAAAAAATTTGAAGATGAGTTATAGAATTATTAGTCAAGCTGAGTTCAGACAGGGAAAACGAAGAAAATGAAGAATACTAAACGAACCGAACTAAAAACCAATATGGGTATTTTGAAAAGGTGAAGTTTAATAAGAAAAGCTCAAAGTTGCTAATGTATAAATAAACTATTACTGTGTATTTGCCAAAACAACATTTTAAGGGTGCATAAACAGCGTTAAGTTGCGCTCCAAATGAATCTCATTTCGTATATCAAAAAAACCTTTTGTGTAACCAGACCCTGGAGTTATTTTGACTTGCGTAACAAGAAAAGCTTATTACTAGTTTTCATTATCTCCACTTCTTTTTTTTTAATTTCAAGAGATATTTCCAAAAAGCATTTGTGAAAGTTCCAGTGAAACGTTCTGATGTTTGAATAATAATCACGTGTGAGAAACTGGTACTATCAAGATCAAGAGTCCGCACAAGCGCATTGCTTAGGTATGCGTCGCGGTCAACAAGATGAAAAGAGATAAAATCGATAAGAACTTCTACATAAAACACCATAAACACTATTTTATATAATTGAAAACAAGTTTATTCAGTGGTAAAAACCGTAAATTCAGATAAAACAAGTGTGAAAAGCAAGTAGAAACTGGTCAATGTGACCCAGCAAAAACAAAAAAGTACCTGGAATTATTAGGGAAATGGAGCAAAAAAGTGTCACAACAAGTAAAAAAAAACAGGAAATTGGGAATGGAATAAAGCAGAAATACCATGGAACGAGATAATTGAAAAATTATTTGCAGAAAATTAGAAAAATGATAAGGAGATAATAAACAAAAAAATTAACGGTAGTAATCATTAGAAGAACATGGGAACTCGGAGACTGGTGGTGGTTGGAAGTCTTCTTCTTCCATCTCTTCTTCCATCTCTTCTTCCTCTTCTTCTTCCATCTCTACTTCCTCATAATCCACTTCATCTTCACTTTCATCACTAATCCACTCAACCAAAACACTACTATCAGAGAAATCACTCAAATCACTGTCACTGAATGGTTCCGGAGATGACACATCAGATGGAGTACAGGAAGTTTCAGGCGATTCAAAATATCTATCTTCTGGAGACTCTGACTCCTCCTCCTCCTCTCTTTTCTTTCCAGCTCTCTTTCTCTTCGTCCATTTCGTTCCCCTGCGTCTATGCCTCTTCTTCTGTGGTCCCTCCTCTTTCTCTTCTCCTTCTGGCTTCTCAACTGGATCATCCTCTGGAATCAACTTTGGCATGAACCATGGAACCAAGAGTTTACGAGATTCATAGCTGTGGAATGATTTGTACGGGAAATCCTGGAAAAAAAAAGAGAATTTTGAAAATTGAAAAATTATTTTCGATTGCAATCTGTGTTTACCTTCCACATTTCATGATCCTTGTTATATTTTCTCAAGAATATCTCCACCAATTCCTCTTCTACAACCAGAAGTTTAGCAGCGCATTTGATGTTCCCTTTGGAGCAAATCAGGGCGCGTCGGAACTCGACTTCCTCTTCCTTAGTGAATGATCTCTTTTTGAAGTGTGGAGAAAAGTAAGAGATGGATCCATTCTCTGCACAACGACAGATTGTCAAGTGAGGGATTGGGAATGGTTGGAGGAGAGCCGCCAATTTGAGTCCACGTTCCTCTTTCTCTTCTGGAGTCAAGTGAGCTTTCGATGTACGATTCAGAAGTTTGAGCTCTTTGTAGTTAACCATTTCCTTTTCCTCAGGAGTAAGTTGGTTGTTCCTCCATCTCTCATTGTTATCCTCCTGGATCAGCTTCTCCACTTTTTCTCTATTCAACACTCTTCCAGCTTCCTCTTCCTTCTGTTTCCATTGCTCAATCATAAACTTCTCAGAGTCAGTAAAGTAAATGTTGCGAACTGGACGGGTTTTATCAGTCAACAATGTATACGTCTGGCAGATCAAACAAAGATCGGAAGGATCCATGTGCTTGGTGTTTCTTTCGCTCTTGGTGCAGTTATGACATCCATAGCGGGGTTCGAATTCAACGTGGAAGCAATTGTAGAAGTTGCAGGTGCATGGAAGATATCCTTTGGTGAGCTTGTAGAATCTTCGGAACTGATAAAGGTAGTTCTGGACTTCTCCGAGGTGATAGTTGCGCATCTGTAAACTTAGGAATGAACTAATTAGAACAAATCAGAGCTAGTTAATATAGAAGTATGGAAACCGGAATTTTTCGTTCGGATACTAGTTTTATAGAGAGCCTCACTTCCCCAGACACCCCACTCACCGATTTCTCTTGCATCATTCTAAGAGTCCTCTTCTTATTCTTGAACAACTTCTGGAACTTCTTCACTTGAGAAACACAAAGTGGCTTCATCTCCTGTGGCAGATCCATCAATGCTTCATCAACAGTATCCAAACTATAACTGATAGAATAGTTATTCTGCATCAAATGCTGAAGTGCTCGCTCGTAAGGAATGTGACCCTTGAATTGACGCCAAACGGCACGCCAGTACACATTATCAACTATCTTGTAAAACAAGTCGTCCACAGTTTTGAATTCCTCTGTGTGGGCGATTTCTTTCATCTGTGGAATTTGTGCAACAGCCTGTCGGGTTATCGTCTCAGTTGGAGGAGCCCAAATGATCTCATCCAGGTCATCTCGGTAGGTTTCATGCGGCGCGGTCTCCATTTCATCAGGAATAACTGCTTGGTGATCTTTTCCAATCATGATCTTGGCACCCTCTTTTGCTTTGAGTACCTGCTTTTCCGATTCCTCTTCCTCCTCCTTTTTCTCTTCCTCCTCCAGCTTTCTTTTGGTTGGTTTCGGATTGTAATATGAGGGTTCAACGGTCTTGAAGGTTGGCTCCATGGCAATTAGAAGTTGGTTATTGAGACGTTCTCGAGTCCGATCAGCAAATTGGAATGGGGTCCGGGAGAGTCCTCTTGGAACGATTACACCGCGATCTGAAAAAAATACATTTTCAAGAAGGTCATACCAAGTTGATTCTCAAAAATGTTCTCGTTAAGAAATCAGCCAAAAAATTCAGCCATAACTAAATCAGCCTATAACTAAAATGCTCACCTTGATGTTGAGTTCCGGTGAAATTAGACACCAAATCCTCCACAAACGGCGTTTTCCCATCCTGCTCCTTATTGATACGTGTACTTTTTCTCATCGGGACATTTGGAGACTTTCTCTCGTCCACCTTTCTCCTTGGAGCCTTTTTCTTCTCATTTGGAGGAGTTTGAGCATTATCTTGATTTCCTCGAGCCAAAATCATTTCCTCTGCTTGAGCCATCAATTCAGTGTGCTCCTTTTGTTGTCTCTCTGCCTTGGCAACCTCCATTTCAAATAGTGATGGTTCTTGAGGGGAAGAACTGTCATCGACAACTTCCATCTCATTGTGGTTGAATTCTGATGACTCATGCTGGTCCGATGGCTCATGGTGGTCAAAGTCTGATGGCTCATGCTCGTCGAAGTCTGATGGCTCATCGGGGTTGACGTCTAATGGCTCATGATCGTTGAAGTCTGATGGCTCATGAGGGTCAAAGTCTGATAATTCTTGAGGGGTCAAACTGTCATCGGCAACTTCCATCTCATGGTGGTTAGAGTCTGATGGCTCATGGTGGTCGAAGTCTGCTGGCTCATGATGGTTGACGTCCAATGGCTCATGATCGTTGAAGTCTGATGGCTCATGGTGATCAAAGTCTGCTGGCTCTTGAGGCTTGAGGTTTGATTGCTCATGGTGGTCGAAATCTGCTGGCTCTTGAGGATTGAGGTCTGATGTCTCATGGTGGTCGAATTCTGATGGTTCTTGAGGGGTGACGTCTGATGGCTCATGGTGATCGAAGTCTGATGGTTCGAGGTGGTCGAATTCCGATGGCTCATGATCGTTGAAGTCTGACGGCTCATCGAGGTCCGATGGCTCATTGTCGTCAATTTCTGATGGCTCATGGTGGTCGAATTCTGACGACTCATGGGGGTCCGATGGCTCATGTTGGTCGAAATCTAATGGCTCATGATCGTTGAAGTCTGATGGGTCATGGTGGTCGAAGTCTGATGGTTCTTGAGGGGTCAAACTGTCATCGGCAACTTCCATCTCATGGTGGTTAGAGTCTGATGTCTCATGGTGGTCGAATTCTGATGGTTCTTGGGGTTTGAAGTCGGATGGCTCTCGAGGGTTAGAGTCCTCATCAGCCACATATTTAGAATTTTGGGAAGATGATCTAGAATCGTTTTCTGCGGATTCGGAACTTCTGGCATAGTTCGTCTGTAGAGCTTGCAAGGCTTCAGAAGGCTCCGCTTTCACAGCTGAGAGTTTTTTTGAGGATTTCGAGGATTTCGGTTTGGGATTCGCAAATGGAAGAACCGCAAGAGGATACGAATTGAAAAAGCTTGTGCCACTGTATGACGAGGTAGGGAACACGACTTCTCTAGTGGGATCAAGATAACTGTGTGATAAAACTTCAGCTGGAACCGACGAGGCTCTAGATGATTTAGAATCTGGAGTCGCAGGCTCTGTTCCGGGTTTCCTCTCAATTGATTCATCTCGAATTGTTCCATGCGATGATGGGGTTCGAGATCGCCTGGATTCTCCATTCTTTGGCTCACTCGATGATTTTTGAGTCCAAGTTTTGCGCTTTTCCTTAGCCTCTTTTGACGATTTTTTATATAATGGTTGAAATTTCTCCTCAATCTCCATTGACATTTCCGAAGCTTTCCCCTTTGATGATGTGGGTGGAGATCTTTTAGATTCTTGAGCTACAGGCTCTTCTGATTCTTGCTCAAGATGCTCGTCAACCTCCATTGGCTCATCCGGAGGCATGGGTGGAGACTTTCTTGATTCCTGGGTTTCAGAATCTTTTGATGATTTCTTGGATACTTTTCGAGGTTTCTCCTTTTTATCAGATGATGTGGAAGTGGACTTTTTGGATTTCTGGTTCGCAACCTCTTTTGAAGATTTTCTGGAAACTTTCCCAGGTTGCTCGTTAACCTCCTTCTTTATATTCGAAGACATCGGTGGAGATTTTCTGGAAGCTTTTTCCTCAGGTTCTTTTGAAGACTTTTGAGATCTAGTTTCACGTTTTTCTTTAGTCTCCGCAGATTTTTCCGGAACCTTTCCATTGGGTGGTGACTTCCTGGATTCTGGTTCTCTTGAAGACTTCTGAGACCTAGTTTCACGTTTTTCTTCAGGTTCAATTGTCTCTTCTGGAGCTTTTTTATCAGATGATGTGGTTGGGGATTTTCTGGAGTTTTCAGCAGGTTGCTCCTCAACTTTTACATTCAATGAAGTAGGTGGAGATTTACTGGACTTTCGATCTTCTGGCTCATTTGATGATTTTTGAGATCTTGTTTGACGCTTTTCCTTAGGGTCCGTCGAATGACTTTCAGCTTCTTTTGAGGATTTTCTGGATACTTTTCCAGCCTTAACCTCCATTTGTTCATCTGAAACCTTTTCATCTGGTGATTCGGGTGGAGTTATAAGGTCTTTTGAGGATTTTCTGGATCCTATTTTAGGCTTCTCTTCAACTTTCGTTAGTTCATCTGCAACCTTTCCATCTGAAGACGTTGGCGAAGACTTCCTGGAAGCCTTATCCTCAGGTTCTTCTGACGACTTCTGAGATCTAGTTTGACGTTTTTCAATAGTTTCCATCGGCTCCTCTGAAGTCTTTCTGGATTTACATTGAGGTTGTTCTTCAGTGTCTTCTTCTGGAGCGGTTCTTTTTGACGAAGTGGGTGGAGATTTTCTGGAAATTTTTTCCTCAGGTTCTTCTGACGACTTCTGAGATCTAGGTTTCTCTTCAATCTTGATTGGCTCTTCTGGACCCTTTTCACTTGATGACGTCACCCGAGATTCTGCAGATTCTTGAATCACAGACTCTTCTGGAGATTTCGGTTTATCTGAGACCTTGTCATCTGAAGACGTTGCTGGGGTACTACTGGATACACAAGCCACCGGATCATCCTCAACCTCCATTGCCTCTTCCGGAACCGTCTCACTCATTGAAGAAGCTGAAGATTCATTCTGAAGTTGTTCCTCAACTTCCATTGGCTCGTCTGGAATTGTGACGGTTGAAGACGTGGCTGGTTCGTCAGAAGATTCTCTGGGTTTGAGACAAGACAATGAACCACAGCTAACTGAATCATTTGAAACTTCTTCATTCTCTGGTTCAGATGCCAACGACGAAGATTTGGAGCTTTTTTCCACTCCAGACGGTCCTGGTGACAAACAAAGGGATGCTGTCTCGGGGTCTGAAACGTGTTAGTTTGAGAAAACAATTCAAAAGCATCTAAGAATAATCAACTCACTTTGTCCTTCTTCTATCCCTTGAATCTTATCATCTCCATCGGAAATCGTCAGATTAACTAGATTCTTGACTTTATCATCCATCACACCAAAAGCGTGAGAAATGGTTGAATGTTTTAAGTTGAAAATGGGTTTCTGGAAAAAAAAAAGATTTTTGAGAATGTTTCAGAGCAGTTGGAGTAAAAAGAGAAACATTGAGACAGTGAAGTAAAATGAACGAAACAGTAGATTTAGGGACGTGTATGAAAGAGAGGAGGTATTTTAGAGAGGGAATTTAGAGGGGTTGGAATCAATAAAAAGATTAGAAGTTCTAGAAAATCGCAAAATACCGTTTTCAAAATCAACGAGAATAAGTTCATTGTGAAACAGTAACTAATAAGTTCAAACCTAAACTTGAATTGTAGAACATACGCACCTCATTGAAATTAATTCTAATTGTTAGGTCGGAACAATTTGAAAAAAACAACACGTAGAAACGGAAAAGTAAAGAGAGATAATAAAATAATAGGTCAACTTTTCAGGAACACCTCTTTGACTCTTCACACTACTGTTTTCTTTCCCTTCGCTCTGGTAGAGAGAGAGAGAGAGAGAGAATTTCAGAAAAAGGAGTATAATGAGATTCTGTAATGCTCAGTGAATAAAATGAGAAGAAATGATCAAAACTCGTGCAAAGAAATATTTACTTCTGAACTGTGAGAAACCGAAATGTATGTTGGCGCACTTACTCAAAGAAACAAGTAGAATGAGTGGATGAAAGCGAAAGATGGAGTGAGTGATGTTTAAAATGAATCCAAAAACTGATTTGAAAAAAAATGATCGAAAAAATACATCAGTGAAACGGAAAAAATGTGATGCCAATGTTGGTATGTTTCGAAAATTCAGAAGGTTGAGAGCATTCTAATGGTATTAGAGGCAGACAATTGTGATGCTTCAAGTATGGTTCAAAGGCTTGTTTCGCAACTAACCACTTAAAAACTGGGAAGTCTCAAAACTCGTTAGTAGCTCGGATCCGAATATGCGTAGTAACATCTGACCGTATAATCGTTTTGTTTTTTTCTATTGTTTTGGATGAACCTCTAAATTTATAAACAATTTAGTTCCACTATGACTGGTTGCAAAACGTCAATGAGAAAAATGAATCGTCAGACAAAGTTTACCTTGTTGATACTGAACTTCAAGACAGGTAAAATGATTTGAAAGATGTTTGAAAGAGTTCGAAAATCATCTCAAAACTGCTCACGAATTGTTGATAGGCGTTGTCATGCATGTGCAACAGTAAACTACTTTATGGGAGCTTCAAAAAATAGATAGTTTTTTGAAAGTGTTAATGAAAAACTGCGCACAAAACTGACTGAATTGGGACAGGGTTGGATCAAACCGATAACAAGTTCACATTCTCGGCTAACATTCATGAGTATATGATCATGAGTTCTGGGATTCGTTCTAAAGTTGTCACCATTTCCTTCCTATCACCTGTTTCAAACTAATTGCGAAACATTTCTAAAATGATGACGTGTCAACAAAAAATACCACGACTAGAAAATCAATAATCAATGAGTCACTGTTACTGTTTTTGCTTATCACGCATTCTCCTCTTGCTCTTCTCTTCCTTCTTTTTTTTACTGAAGTAAAACGAGAAGGAAACACTTCTCTTCCTCTTCTTCCACTCAAAAAACCAGAGAGGAATCAGACGACGAGGGGGAAATCAGAAAGAAAAAAAAAGAAGCAAAACGAGAAAAAAACCGAACTCCATTCGTTTTTTGTGAGGTTGCGGAATCGAACCAACGTTGTGATGGTGAGTAGAGAGAGAGAAATATTGGGGAAAGAAGAGGCGAACGCGAGATACGCAGCAAGAACAACAAATTGTGTGTGGGGCACACACACACACACACACATTTGCGCGGGCAAAAAGAGAAAGGTCCTCTTCGTCCTCTTCTGTGGTTGTGTGACGCAGTATTATGACCACATTTGATCGGAAAGGCAGTGGAGACAGTACTGAAGGCAAGGAGGGTGGAAGAGAGACGAGAGGCTTTCTAGAATATTCTTGGTGAAGAATATGTGGTCGATAGATCTGAGGGTTTCCATGTTTAGAGGTGCCCTTGTGATAGAGGAAGTGATAATGTAGAATGACGGATTCAGTAGAGATGAATTCAGAACACTGAGGAAGTTCGGAGTATGAAACTGTGAAAACTTCATGAATTTTGTAGCATTCCTAAGTTGATAACTCTATGGTCCGTACAATTTTTCGAACGGAATTTGTGATTCTGAAGCAAACTCATCATAACCAAAATCTAGCAAACGTTAAAACTGGTTCTATTCAAACTTTTTGATTTTGACGTTACAGAATAACTGGTAGCTAATAAAGTAAATTTTTACCTCAATCAACGGAACTTCTCAGGATCACGAAACAGTAATTATTCGTTATCTCACTTCAGTCAAGTGAGTATTCAATACAAATCTCCTCCTGAATTTTGTCATGAAGTATCTTTCACACAAAACAGTTGGTAAGAAATCATCCACGTCTGCAGCTACCTTAACAAAAAAAGTTTCTGAAACTGGAAAAAGACCCAGGCGTACCCAACTTTTTTCGGTGGAGTTACTCCAAATTTTTGTGTTTCTGAAAGTAGGTAACTTTAAAACAAGTTCCAGTAGGAAGTTCGTCCATTGTCTGCTGTGATAACAAAATAAGAAAACCTCAGAGCTTCAAAGAGTGTGTTGGAAGTTCTTGAGAAATTGTCTTGATAAAATACAGTGTGGTTTTCGAATAACAACTACAGAGCCCAAATCAGCAGTTTTATCTGAATCGAAGGAATTTCACAAGATTCCGAAACAGTAATAACTCGTTATGTTGCGCCAGTCAAATGAATATTCAATGTTCATGTCATTCGAAATTTCATAAACGTTGCTGAAAATTAATCACGGCCTACCGAGTTCAAACATGATAGAATAAAAATATATCTGAAACTATAAAAGTTCAGTCTTATCTCACTTTTTTAATTCTAGATATTCCTGTTTTTAGTTTCAGGTAAGTTGAAAACATGTTTCAGTAGGAAGCTGTGTTGATTCCTCTGGTGATTACAAATTAGAAGTATTGGAGTTTTGATTTCAAAGCGTCGGAAATGATTTAAACCCAGAAATTTATCAACTGAGCTCGGAACTTTAAATTGGATTTTGTGAAACACACACAAGCGTTTGTCAAACTCCCCATAAACTAAAGTTTCATTAATCGAAGCGATTCAATTTGATGATTTTGAGAAAACTTCAAGAAACAGGGAAAACACTTTCCTTTGACGCTTTCCGAAAATTTACCAAAACCGCTTGTAATCATTCACTTGACAGATATAATCGGCAAATCACTGTTTCCAATTTTCAACTTATTGGTGATTAGATATAACTTCTATTGTGAATTTTCTAGCCTTTGGAAAAGTGATGAATTTTGAAAATATCATTTCCAACAAATGTAACTGCTCAGAAGTTCAAATGTAAACATTGAATAACAGTAAACACTACTCTAAAGATAGGTGCAACGATAGTCCAATTGAGAAAAACATCTGAAGGGTCATCTCCAAGTTTGAGAGTGGAAATCCGAGTTTTTCAAATGGGTTACAGTATTTGACGTATTGGGAATCCAAGAAGACAAGACATCGTACGTACGAATGCCATAAATTTGGAAACCCAAAGGAATACATAGAAAGTGTTTTCGTTTAATGATGTTTGAATTAGAATCTCTAGAAATAAAGTTATCAAAACAGAACTTTTTTGTTGAGGAATGTGAGTTCCAGCCAAAAAACTATGAACATATCCTAAACTTCTCTTTTGGAAACTCAACAGATCCTCAACAACATTTGAAAACAGTTTATAGTTGATAGATTCAACGTTTCCGATTACGATCAATTTAGAATAAGAAGCTAGGACTATGAAATGGAAGATTGACTAGCAACTATGACATATCTACCCTGCACTTAACGGTAGTCACTAATGAACGGAAAACTTGTGCATATTGTGAAACGGTATTTGATTACGCAAATTTCAACCGGCATTATTTTTCTACAATGTATAAAAGAAACTCTCGAAACTGCCCTATTCTAGTTGCTTAGTCACAAGTTTTTCACCTTTTGTTCCGAAAACTGACATTTTATTACCCTGTTCTTATCTTTCAGTCTCCCCAATCTTATCAGTACAAACGGAAAAAAAGGTAATAGAACACAGACCACCATCTCTACCGGCTCCCTACCCGAATGATTGATAACGTTATTACTATGGTTATTGAAAACATCAGAGTAATCGGTTCAATCTCCATTCCCAACTTTTGAAAAGTATCTAAAGTATCAGATGATTATTCTAAAAATTATGGAGCAATCTGATGGTCCGGTTGAGTCAATGAAGATATTAGTTGAATTATTTTTTGAGGTAGAATAATAGACAACCCGCCAACCAAACAAAAGTTTAAAAATAGTTTTAATATCACAAGAGTGAAACTGTAATCAATTCAAACAGAAGAAGTCAACTATTATATTTCTCGAAAACTTAAACGTCGTCTATTCAGACTTTGATTCGATACAAAGTGCGCTAAAAGTTTTACACAGCTTCAGAATCCAACTTATATGTAAGTGCATGAAGGAATTTAAAAAAAACTACTGTTTCCACTTTATGATTTATTCGAGATAATACCTAAAACTAATAGTAATCTTAAGAGTATAGTTCTTAATGATTTGTTTGCCACAAATTTAAAGATAAATGCCACGGATTTGGGAAAGTGATAATTCTAGCCCGCAAATTCGATAACGAGACATTTTGACAGTGGCGTACAAAATTGGAGATCCTATTTCATTTCAAAGCATGTTTTTCTAAGATTTTATCAAAGTCTCAGTTTGTTTCATGTTTTCAGAACTGATTATCGGTTTCACTGCAAGCATATAAGTAATTGGAACAACGACGAGTTAATAAGCAAGACGAAAGAAAAAGAGAACAGTGAAATGAAGAAATGCTCGCAGCACAAACGGATGAGTACCTTGATGGTTTTGACTAGGAATCAAGATAAAATAATAGAACGGCTCATCATGTATCGGCTTTCGCACTAGAAACCATCTCAAAACAAGATAACAAAACGTATAAAAAAACTGTGTTTTTTTTGTTTTGGGAATCTGAGCAAACAATTCGAAATTGACACAACTTATCAAAAGATAATCTCGGAACGACGCACTGGATTGATGTACTTTAAACTTGAACGTGTAGCAATTTGGAAGAACAACTTAATAATGGATAAGGAACAGTAACTAGTACTGATGCCCATCAAACCTATCACCAAACACGTATCACCAAACAAATTAGACGCTACCAATCGTCTAAGAAAAAAGTTGTCAGTTAAATTAAAATAACGAAACAGGACATTTTCAGTATTTATACAGTGATGATCATCTGACTTTTTCAGCCAAATGCACTTCTTGCTTTTCCCACTAAATTCATTAATACTCGCTAACTATTGAGAACGTTTCTAATATGTTCTCCCACCACCTATCTTACACGCCTAACATAGGCGTATTGCTCAAATGAAATGTTCATAATGGCCTAATTTGCATTGTGTTACACTAATCCCACTGGTAGTGCATTAGAGGGGAAAGGTCGGAGTGCGAATCATTTTAGTGTGCGAGAAGGAGAGACAATTAGGTGAAATGTGACGGTGGATTGTGGAGATATCAAGATGGTTGATTGGAGCGGGTAGTAGCCGTAAAAAACAAGGAAAGAGATGAGTGAAAAATTTTCAGATTGGTTTAATAATCCTAAATGAGAAACAGTAATCGTTTACCTTCAACAAATGGAATGGAAAATCGAAATCTTAGCTTCTCACGGTCTTAAGGTTCTTGAAAATGAATGAATAACCAGCAAATAACGCAAAAAACTTTAGGAGATAGAAGAGAGGAAGGACATTAAGACAGGTAACAATGAGTTACGGAGAAATAACATTAGAAGACTTCTCTAAAATTATAGAGTTCTACGAATTCAATCACGATCAGTATAATGGCTAACGAAAAAACTAGAAGACTAATAAGAAAAGCTATAGGAGAAACGGTAATTTTTTCAGATCAGAGAGACATTTTGAATTTTTCGCCAAAAATAATAATGGACATTTGTATTGAACAGATAGAATGAGTAATCGAAATTTTGATTTACTTATGTATTTGACACCATTCTAAATACCCGACTACTGCGAAAGGTAGAAAACTCGAAAAAATGGATGAAAAAATTGAGATGAAGACAAGAAACAACGAGTGATGAAAACATGGAATAGAAAGAGTTACAGTTAACTTTATGGGGTTATAAATTTAGATCACAATAAATTTTCGTGGACTAACAAAACATCTCAAAAGTTTTAGAACAAAAGCATTGTAAGAAACTGTGAATATTCTGAACAGCAAAGAGAGTTTCGAATTGCTTGTTGAAATCAAGAGCAATAAGTTATCTGTCGAGGATTATAGTCTATGATCTTCGCCAGAATCTTACATCGATTTCTTCAATGTCCCGAAGCTTTTCAATTATGAGATCCTAATAACAGAGCTGTGAAATTTGATTCAGTTACAGATAAAGATTCCTGTTAATGAGGAAGGATCAGATGAAACCAAAAGAAAGGCAGATGTAGAAAAAAAAACGAATGCGCAAAACTGAGATGTGAATATAAATGGAATGGATTCAAAATCATGAATGCTTGCACCTTTCACCATCACCGGGGCACCGTCAAACTGCGAAAGTTTCACAACACCGAGACAAATAATATAGGTGGAACAGGAAATTATTGTAGGAGATTTTCAAATTCCAATACTTCTGACGCAAAGGTGTAACTTTCAGTAGAATGATACAGGGAGGTATTGAATAAGAGACATTCTAGTAGACAAATAAGCACTCACCGTTCTATAGCAATGTCATTAGGAATTATGAGATGGATGCAAAAGAGAGACGATTGGAAAAAAAAGGAACGCGCAAAATGAACCTATAAATTATGAATGGAATGAATTCAAAATCATGGATTCCTATATCTTCAACATGCAGAGTCATATACGAACTGAAAAACAATTGCTACTCCAGAATATGAAACAGATGAAAAACAGTAACCTTTTTTTCAATTCATAATCAAAATCAAAACTTGAAGCTTCTGGTCAAATTGTATACCAATCTCTTCAGCTAACTCCGTCGAGTCCAATGGTGAAGTTCTCATTGCCAAACTCCAAAAACTCACCAAGTTACATACAGAAAAAGGAAGGGAACCCCTACTGTTTGGCAATGAGGGAAAACGAGAAAAAAGAACGAGGAGGAGGAGGCAAAGAGGAGGAAAATGAGATGAGGAACACGCAGAATGGAGATATGAACTTGGATTGTTATGGTTGGATATCGACAGAGATTTCAGTTAATACCGGTAAATACGCACTGGATCAATTTCAAAATGATGAGATAAAAAATAAACATGATACAGTAAATTTTTGTAACTTCTCGACTCGAAACCTTTTTTTCAGCCAATACTGCTGAAAATTTTACTGGTTTCTAAATTAAATATCAAGGTCGGAGTGTAAAAAAACTAATAACAACAATGTCAATATTGCAAATTTAGATTTGCAATCGACTTGCTCAGATTTAGGACTGTAAGTTTTCAAATTTTCATATCTCAGTTCAAAATTGGTTCCGTCCTTTGGAATTTTTTCTACCACATCTTCAAACTGTGGTCTATTGACTACTATACTCAAATTTTTAAAACTCTGAAAATTTCAGGAAATTTTCAGATTTTTCGGCGAAATCAAATTTGAGATATGCAATTTAAAATTTATATGAGTATTTTCGCCATTTCATGACGAATCCGATGGTGAAATTCTCATTCGACAACTCCTAAAACTCACCGAGTTACAGCAGCGCAAAGATTCGCAAATTGTTGGGGCGAGAAAGATAAAATAGGAGGAGGACGAAAGAAAAGAGTCGAGCGGCTGCAGGGTCGGCACATAGAGGACAACAAGAAGGCGAAAGTGACTCAGACGAGGGGAGACGGGAGGTTGAGACGGGGTAGAGTGAGGGTAGATGAGTGTTGTATGGAGGAGACGAAGATTAGAGAGCCCAGCAATTGAAGAGAGACGAGAGAAAGAAAGTTGAGGCCGAGGAGAGAGTCCGAAACACGCATTTAGTCGCTGTCTACCGTACCCTGAAGGGTATCGATCCGAGTGCCCGCCTCCAGAAGACGATGATTGAAAACGACGGAGCCTAGGGCCGTTGGGGGAGGGGCTTGGGGGTGATATTCTGAAAATCGGGTGATTCGAAAACAGATTTGTTAAGAATTCATAAGAGACTGTCAATCGAAAAAATTCAATGAATAAATTCCGGTTTTATTCAGATTTCTTTGTCGAAAGCATTCTTCCAATAGGATCACCCCGCAGAACTATGGCTAGAGAAAAGCTTTACAAGAAAGTGGTACGGTATGCAGATGGTTTCATAAGTCATCACAAATCATTCGTACAGGAATATTCTAGAATTCACAGTTTTGCATGCGATATTAGGCCTATTTATTGTGAAAAAACGCTACACTAATCATCTCAAAAAAAGCTTTGCACATTCTTAGGCTTGCTGAAACGGATATTTTTTCTGAAATCAGTTTGTCATGTTGAACTTTGTTGAACGATCACGCAAAATAATGAGCACCACTGGAAACCCACACTCCGAAAAATTGGATGAAGAATAACAGATAATTTCCGCCTAGCTACAAGAAAGCGTTATGAAACCGTAAACAACTTCCGAGTCAACTCAAACACATATTAGAAATTTTCAAACAGAAGAATCAGTGTTTTTCCCTAGTTATCTATTCCCTGTTTTTTTTTGAAATGCGATCATGCATTGACTATCCGCTCTCTCCAATAGCTATGGTCATCTGGGATTATAAATGGTTTAAGAGAAATATCCAGTAATCTCCGATAAGTTCACCCCAGCTTCAAGAAACCGTGATGAAACTGTCATTTCTCAAAGAAATAAGAGCAAAATGCCGGATAGTAACGAACCGGCAAGGCTGACCAAATGCACGGCATTTGGCGATAACTTTCCTGAATTGTCTCCGAAACATTCAAGTCTGCTCATTCACACATCAGAACTGTTCAAACAGACGAATCACTTTTTATCCCGAGTGCACAGATTTTCCCATTAAGTGATTTGGAATCTCATCAATCATTGACAGTCTAAACTGTAGTTTTCATCTCATATATGACAACTTTAGAACACTGGTTTTCCTGCAATTGAACACACTGTTATCCGCCTTGAAGAATTTTATGGAATTAGATGTTCTCAAAAGTGTTACCAACAATGTCAACTTATTTAGTATGTTTCACATTTTTACTTCCTGCCATTAATCTTTTTTTCATCATCATTGTGAGGCCGCTTAACACATTCATATTCATCCGGATGTTTGCGACATGGGAGTGTAATTCTTCATCAGAGCAGATAGAAGTAAATACTCTGAAACGGTAGTTTTCGAGTCATAGAGAACGACCACCCCAAATTCGAAAGAGGCGCATATCTTGAGCTGAAGAAGCTTCTATTGTGATCCTAGAGTGTATCATACGTTGATGTCTCCAGAAGTCTTTCCCAGTGTTCTGCACTCAATGTTTCAAACTCATGTTAATAGTTCTCTAGTGGAAATTTAGATACTAGGATCTGTTGTATTCGAAATTGCAAATGTCTTGTAAGTTCGTGATTTGAGTAACGCCAGACCATCGACTTTAATATTAAGAAAACGGTATAACTGGTGTAAGCAAAACAGTAAATTTTGAAGAATTGGATAGTCCTGGCATACAACAAGAATTTGATCGAACAGAAAACATATGGAAAGCTTTTTTCAATTGAAGTTTTCTTAGTCATGATGAACACACTGTGAGAATGCGCTTTTGATGGAATAACGACAATCATGATGACAATGCTAACCATACGTTCTTAACAAGAAAAGTATAGTCTGTTACAGAAAGTTTTCACAAAATCTCCGTGATATCTGTTCTACTGATTTTCTGATTTCTCCATATTAAATTTTCATACAGTTGGGTTCCAAAACTCTTAATTTCAATCGACAAGTATTCATTTTTTACATGTCATTCCAACTTTACCCTTATCTTCACCTTGATAATTCCATATTTATGCGTTCACTGACTCACACCGGGACGGAGTAAATAAATGTTCGTCTCGTTTCTCTCTTTTCTCTTCACATTCGTTTCTTTGAACACGTCATTAGAAGTGAGGAATGTATTGAAAACTCTCATACGTTCCCTTGAGCGTCAAGGTGATTATGACGTTCTTTAGTTTATTTATAGACAAGAAAAGGTATTGAGGAGAAACAGAGACTGGGAAATGGTTAATGATTTCATTTGAGATCTAAGTGAAAAATGTGGCAAAGATTTATTCATCCAAGAAAAGCCCGAAGATTGTTACGAGTTGTGAAGTATCCTGGATAACAAATGATTAGAACAGAAATATATTTATAAATCAGTTTCAGCTGCTCCATATTCTTCTGCTACGTTTCAAGATTCAGTGAAACTTTTGATTTAGGTTGTGAAACTTTTCTGTTTATCTTAATATTTCAATCAAGAGTTCTTTTTTTCAGAATTGCTTCTGATGCGGACGTGAAAACAGTAGCAGCTGTAATTTATATTCACTTTATTGGGCAAATTCAGAAGTAATCATTCCTGTCTGAAAGTATTTTTGATACCATTTTATCTAGTTTCACCAATACTCATTTTCAATTTTTCAAACATAAGAAAACTGTTTCACAACTATAACTTCTTCGATTGCTAAGTCTTGAATTGTTCAACTCGTTCAATTTCCTTTAGTTGATCAGGTAATCACAGACTAAACAATTATGATTTTATTAAAGGCATTTTATTTTGTATTTATTGTTTTATGATGAGGAAACAAGGCGAGATAAAAATAAGAAGAAGATTGATCTGCGACATCACCGGGGTGAGAATGGCAGCCAGCTGCCGTCTTTTGTTCGAAGATGGTTTGAGGTTTTTACTAAAAACAAGATAAATTGAAATATACAGTGTCATATTAACGACTACTCTTTTCAAAACACTTCAAATAACATCGGTGCAGCAGTTATTTTGTGTTTTTGATTCCACAACAAACATACTGAAATTCTTTCTGAATCATGACAGAATGAGTTTGAGTTAACAGGTTCAATGTAATTCTGACTTACTCACAGAGTAGGTAGAATAAACCAAAAAGAAGAGAGGAATTACCACATAAAATTGTTCTACATTTTCTTTCTTGTAATGAAATGTCATTCTTACAAATAATAAAGAAAACTCCATATAACAGTAATCATTTTTGTTGGCAAGTTTTGAGAACCGAACTTCCCAAATCAGATCTTCCTGACCGCCGATTTACTTATTTTTGAATCATTTGACGATATTAACAAGTCTGGATACTTGCTCAAGACACTCCGTTACC
The DNA here is from genome assembly GCA_000143925.2 of Caenorhabditis brenneri. NCBI lineage: Eukaryota > Metazoa > Nematoda > Chromadorea > Rhabditida > Rhabditidae > Caenorhabditis > Caenorhabditis brenneri. The sequence goes on from GL379808.1 coordinate 128,783, forward strand.
GTGACTATCCTGTAATTAGATCCAAAAATGTAAGAAGCAAAACTTTCGAGCTGGAAACAATAGTCTTACTGTTTTTTTTTCATAAGTATTCTATTTCGTCAATGGTCACAAATTTACTGACTTCACGAAAAGCTAGCACTGTTACTGTAAATTTTATGTAGTATTGCAGTGATATCAGTTCTCGGTTCTTGACAGATTACCGTAATGAAATTTATCTGCCGATTCAAGATTTCCACAAATGAAAATTTTAGATCAGCTTGTTTGATTTCGCAATGTTTTACCCGAATGTTTTTTGTTTTTTCACCATACAGTGAAAGCGAATATGTGTTCCTCTCGTTCATTTCCTTCTTCATTCACTATGACATGTCAATGTTCACTTCTCTCATAAAAATGATATAACAAGTTAGAATTACCTTGAAAAAGTGCATCTATTCTCATGGGTTCCAAGTTTATAATGAAGTGGTTTGTAAGCGTAATTATGGCATTTAGAAAATATTGAGGAAAATAAAAGAAAGAAGCTATTCGCAGAACAGTGGGTGTTTGAAAAAAAGTGAAATAAATGAAATAGTATTCAAACAGAAAAGTATTTTTCATATGTTTCAGCTTGGCTATAACTTTATGTATCGTCTTCAATTTTATTCACACTGAGAGCAAAGACGTGTATAATGTCCCAATATGTGTTTCAGTAATACCTTGGTCCGAAATCCATCTGGTTTTTTAATCCCTATTGATGAGAACGTAGCTATGTGTGTGTGTCCACAAAGGAAGGACCTAATAAATATCCTTCGTTTCGCGTTGTTCTTTTTTTTTCTCGCCCCTGGAGGTTCTTTCTCATCCCTTAGCAAAGCTAATACGCAGTTTTAAAAACACTCAAATGGGCTCGGGAGTCTGAGTGATAACGCTACTGCCTGCTGCAACTGCTGCCTGAATTGTGCTACTGTCTGCAGGGTTGTTCAAACGAGAACCATTTGAAACGGTGATTTTCAAATAAATAGCTGTTTCATTCTGATCACAACTATGCATTCAATCGGCGTATTCAATTCCTTTAACATCATTCTCGTAAGGCAACTGTCTATTTTCGTGGAAATCCATTGGCGAATCTCAAACAGACAGTCTTCTAGAGTAACAACTATTTTTTGACAGATGAATGAGCTTCAAAATACTGAATACTGTTCTGAGAGCAGAAAGCTTAAAAGGAAACAAAAGGTATGGTAACAGCATTTTCTAAAACAACTCCTTGAAACTGGTGTTTTACAAGAAATTTTCTCTGTTTCTGATACCTTGTTTCAGCAATTATTCTGGACCTTATCAGTTAGTACAAATTAGCTTTTTTCTCTGGTTGTCTTCCCCATTTCACTTCGAAAGATCATTCAACAAAAGGTCTTGTCGTCTTCCCTCCTCTTATTTCATCAGATCCATCAAAGTGCGGGAAATTTGGATGAGGGAGAGAGGGAAGGGCAATGAGAAGACAACAAAAAAGGAGGTAGGCAGCTGTCTCTATTTTTCTCCAAATTCTTCTGTGTGTTGTGTTTGTTAGCAATCATGGTTGTGGATATTCCTAAATTCCAATAAATCAAAATGGTTTGGAGTTTGGATTCAAACCCAACTGTAGTCATGAAGCTCGAGTTGAATGATTGAAACCCGATCATTTCTTGACAAATTTCAATGAACGTTTTGAAGAAAACTATAACTGAAGAAAAATTGTACAGGAACTCGCGACTGAACTGGCACTAATGGAAAATCTAAAAATTCAATTCGAGAATGACATGAAGCTGTGAAATTTTGAGGTCCCAACTGATTTTCAGAGCCAAAGTAAATGTCTTCAAATAGACAAACCAAACGAAGCAGCAATTCATAAAAACTTCTTCAAGAACTTCTTCACAGAAACAATTATTATGGTAATAGTCAGAGCCATTCAACTTGCTCTGATCTTCTAACCCCTTACAAAACATACCAGTAATTTATCGCTAAAATAACATTTGGCTTTCCAAATATAACGTTTCAGCCTTTTTATCGACCTATTGCTTTTATTATCTCACTACATTTTCTACGGTTGCACAACTGTTATACATGTGTAGAGTTCAATGAAGTCCCCATTAAATTCTGATATGCAATACATGAAACAAAAACTAGTTGAAACAGAAAAGTGTAAGGAAAGTATTTTTTTTTTCAAATTGATATTATCCTAATAATCTGGGGTTGTTCTAATGGAAGTTCCATAACGTTCCATTTTGTTGAAAAATGGTCTTCATCTATAAAAATTCATTTTTTCAGGCCATTCCAACTTTTATTTTTCATCTTCCCTTGACAATTACATATTTATGTGCTCACTGACTCACACCGGGACGGAGTAAATAAATGCTCGTCTCGTTTCTCTCTTTTCTCTTCACATTCTTCTCATTGAACAGGTCATCAGGAGTGAGGAATGTATTGAAAACTCTCAAATATTCTCTGGGATTTTAAGTTGATTTTGATTTTATTTATGGATAAGAATACTGTCTTGAGAAAAAACGAAGGCTGAAAAAAATTCAGATTCTATCTGCTATTCACCAATGAACATCTGCATGTCGAAACGATTTTGTTGGTCGTCGTCAAGAGTCAGTACGAAGAAGCAATTAATACATAATTTTTTAATAAACCAGTTTCAGCTATTTCATATTCTTCTGTTCTTCTTCTGTTTACAATGGGACTTTTTTGTATCATAATGAGAACGAAGTAAAATAAAAAGCGAATGAAGGTTCCTTAGCGAGATCACCAAAGTGAGAATGACTGTCAGCTGTCATTTTCCATACAAAGATAGATTGGTGCTTTTTTAGAAAATTGCAAAAAAAAACAAAAAGAAACAGTCAAAATATTTCTCTGACACCCTCAAACAGCCTGATTGCAACAGTTATTTTTCAAACTTCCGATCCAAAAATATGACAAACTTCCTTTGCAAGCACATAGCAGAATCAGTTTCAGCTAACAATTTCAATTTATTACTAAACTTCTAGCTGTAACAGATCTGAGTAAACTGAAAACGAGAAGAAGGAAGGAATGACTATATAAAATTGCCAAAAAATTTTTTGATAATGTTCTCGCATTCCTACAATGCCTCAAGAAAACTTCATAAAACAGTAATTAGTTTTTTTGGCAAATCCTGAAAATCGAAGTCCCTGAATAGGATCTTCTTGATTTTTCATGCTGGTCTATTCATGTTTGTTTGGTGGAAACAATTGGAATTGAAACGAAAACATTCAATTAGTGTTTTACGAGAAACAGGAAATATTCTCAAAAATTTCCAATTAATATTGCTACGAATTGCATATCAAACTGATAATTGTTCCCAAAAATCACAGAAGCAAAACTTTTGAACTAGAAAAAACAAACGTTTTTATGCTTTCAATGAAAACTGTAACAGGAGCCCTTTTTCCTTATTAGTTGAATGGTTATATACTCATTGAACTCTAGAAAAGCTATCACCTTTGTTGTAACTTTCGTAAAGTATGATATCCGTTCTTGGTTATTGACCAAAGTGAAATTTATCAACCGTTCCACGATTTTCATAAATGAACTTCTCCAAACACCTTCTTTGATCTTGTCTCTCCACAAATTCCGCTTGTTTCAAAATACACTCTTCCAATTATATGAAAGTGAATACAAATGTTCCTCTCGTTTTTCTCGTTCCTCACTTATTATGATCTTTCAACATCAAAGTGTTCTCTTATATCTAAAATCAACTAATAAAACAGTTTCAAAACGGAAAAAAATTGTTTATTCTGTTTCAGCTTGCCTATAATTTTATGTGTCCTTTTCTAACCTCGTTACACCCTAGACAAGAAAAGCAAGAAGTGTGAAATACCCTATGAATGTTTCAGTAATACCTTCACTCACAAGGGACTTTAAATAATATTGGCTCTAAGAATCGTTTAGAAAGTTGTGAATTAGTACTTTCGACAAAAAGTGAGTTCAAATGATGCCATAGCTATTTTTGTGTGTCCACATAGGAAGGAGGTAATAAATATCCTTCTCGTTTCGCGTTTCTTTTTTGTTTTTTTACTTGGTGGGATCCCCGGGTACCGAGCTCG
>GL379808.1:132859-163719 GCA_000143925.2 Caenorhabditis brenneri
CAGATTGGCAAGTGAACAATACAGAAACTGTTAAGCAGACGACCCAGCAGTAATGAACCACTAACACATCGACACAGCGAAAAGGATACGATGAAATAACTTCGACTAATTTGACACTCTTGGTTTACTCATACGTTCGGATGTTTACTAATCAGAAGCAGAAAAACCTAGGAAACGGAGGACCAACAACTAATAAATACAATATTTGACGACTTAGATATCTTCCTGTTCATACGAACATTTTTAAAAAATTTAAAAAAACTCACGGCTTGTCGTCGGTTCGTTTGCGTAGCTGCCGATGTTGCACCGTGGCCGGTCTGAAATTTCAATGTTTTTCAAAGACGAATTATTTTTTTTTGTAAACGAAGGTATGAAGGCCTCTCAACTTTTATCAATTATTGTACAGCAATAACATACGCATGTGTAGGCCAGTTTTTGAAGAGTTTGACCAGAGCGTTTGCGAGAAATGCATTTTTTTGACTATTTAGTAACCATTTTTTGACATTTTTCCGACTATATGCTAAATATCTCGAGAGCGAGGGCATGAGCAGCATATAAAAAGCTTATCAAAACGTGCCGAAAAGAATGGCGGATCTTTTGAGACATTTTACAGAAGGCCTGACCAGATAGTTTTCGAGAAATTGATTTTTTTGTGTGATTTTCAACGTTTTTGACGGCGTTTTCGATTTTTCTCAGCAAAAAGTACATCAACATCTTTCTTCGGCTGTATCAAAAAATGGCAGACACCCATTCGGTTATTTTTGGAAGTTTTTAGAACACTTGAGCATGAGGTTTGCGAGAATTTGCTTCATTTCACTTTAAAAACATACCGATTCTTTGCGATTCTTCCTCCGCAATCGCTGATGCGCGCTGTGGCTGTAAAACACCTGAAATAAATTTCAATCATCATTTGTAACCCATAAAAGAAGAAAAATGTAAGAAAAACACGAAGAAAATAAAGAAAAAACATAAAATTCGATTGAAAATAAATGCAACGCTTTAAAAAACTGGTGGCCGAGTTTCAGAGTTTTCTAGGCCACGTGTATTTTTTACGGCGCCGTGAAAGCGTCGGCGAATGCAAGCGCGCTCTATCCACAAATGTACGCAGCCAAATGAATAAATTTACTTCCTACTGTAGTATTTTTCAGTTTTTCATATTGTTTTCGAAGAATTTATTGAAAAATAAAGAAAATTTACAACAAAAAACGAAAAATTTACGAAGAAAAAAAGAATTTTAAGAAAAAAAGTGAGAAACAGTAAAAGTTTACAAAACAAGTGAAAAATTGACAGAGAAAAAAGTGAAAAACAGTGAGAATTTACAAAGAAAAAAAGAAAAATTAACAGAGAAAAAGTGGAAAAAGAATTTTGAGAGAAAAAAGCGAAAAACAGTCAAAATTTACAAAGAAAAAGTGAGAGATTAACAGAGAAAGAATGGAAAAAAAGAATTTTGAGAATTTTTCCACAAAAACTAAAATTTCTCCGTCTCAGAATGATTCAATCATGACAAATCTTTTTCCAAAACAATCAGTAGGCTTCTGCGATCATTTTAAGACCGAATTGAGAAAAAGTTTTTAAAGAAATTTCGAGAAATGAATTTTTGAAAATCGGGCACCACTGATTTTTGAGAATTTTTCCACAAAAACTAAAATTTCTTCGTCTCAAAATGATTCAATCGTTGTAAATCTTTTTCTAAAATAATCAGCGAGCTTCTGCGATCATTTTAAGACCAAATCGAAAAAAAGATTTTAAAGAAATTCCGAGAAACGATTTTTTGAAAATCGGGCATCACTGATTTTTCGGAAAAATTCCACAACACATGAAATTTTTTCGCTCAAAATGATTCAATCGTTATAAATCTTGTTCTAAAATGATCAGCAGGCTTCTGCGATCATTTTAAGACCAAATCGAAAAAAAGATTTTAAAGAAATTTCGAGTAAAGTTTTTTTGAAAATTGGGCATCACTGATTTTTGAGAATTTTTCACAAAAACTGAAATTTCTTCGTCTCAAAATGATTCAATCCTTATAAATCTTTTTCCAAAATGATCAGTAGGCTTCTGCGATCATTTTAAGACTAAAATGAAAAAAAGATTTTAAAGAAATTTCGAGAAATGATTTTTTGAAAATCGGGCACCACTCATTTTTGAGACATTTTCGCTTAAATTTGAGAATTCTATCAAAACAAACTTGGGAATTTCGATGAATCGGCTGAAAACTGTGTCAGCAATCTTTTCCGATCCATTTGGTGCCAGATTGACCGGTCCATTCACTGAATTCAACGACGTCGACATCTTTTTTGTTGGGAAATCAGTTTCTTGCCTTTCTTCGAGTGTTAAACAGAAAAAGAGAGTGCAACGAGTGATAAAAAGATTTTTTATGATGTATTTTCACTAAATAACATCGAAAAGCGGAGGAAAAACAGAACGAAATCGAAGAAAAAAGGAAAGAACGAAATCTACACGAAAAAATTAATTTTTTTTGCGTGGCCGAAGTGCGTGGCCGAACTTTCTCCACTGCGTAACTTGTAGCCGGCCGCGGTCGTTTTGGCCGTACCGTGATGCAGTACATTTATGCGTGAAGAAGGCTAGACTAGCTGTAGATTCAGCCTCTTTCAAACGGATTTTAGAAAAAAACTGATGGAAATGTGCCATATTGATCGAATTTTTTCACTTTTCAACCTAGAAAATCCTAGTTTGCACAGAAAAATAGGCAACCATTACCTTTATCTTTGGCTTCAAATACTGAATTTCGAGGAATTTTCTTAGTGACCTCTTATGTGGCGGAAGATCTTCATCACGGCATCTGATGTCATTGGCGTATTCATGATTGAGAATGAATTCCCCAGTCAAGGATCGACGCAGTTTCTCCACAATGATCATTGTGCCAGAGTGAGTGGGGATTTTATTGAAGAGCTCTTGAACTGTGAGGTTTCCATATGGGGCGAATTCTCTGATCAGTTGCACCTCCGTCTCGTGTCCTTCCATGTCGTGACGGTTCTGAACTTCTGATGGAGCCTCTGAGTAGTCGAAGTACGGGCGGAAGTCTTGATCAAAGGAGGGACATGGAACGAGGACCGAGTCCGTGAGTTTTTTGGCCTCATGGAATTTGTCGGAGCATCTTCGTCAATTAACTCAACGTCAGAGTCAGATTCAATCATGACTTGGGATCTAGTGGCACATCTAGTAGCCGTTGATAGATTAGATAAAATTCGAAAAAATCAAGGTTGTGAGTAGTCCCATAATACCGAAGGAACAGATGGATAGGAAGCCGGGGTTTCTGGAAAATAAAGTAAATGAATGGATATTCTGTTCGAAAATTCTTACCATTAAAAACAGAGAATACGAAACATTCGAAAAGTTTTGGAGGGATAAATCCCAGACGGTGGAGTCGTCAATCATCCACATTTGAATATCTGAAAAAATCGTCAATTTCTGGCCTAGAAAACTAGAAAAAGAAGCAAAAAGAGAGAGAAAAAAGGAAGGAAGGGTGGTCACCACATGTAACAAGTGAAAATGAATGAGGGGTGGCTTGAGAAGGAGGGAGACTGCAGGTGAGTGTGCGGCGGAGACACAACTGGTGGCATAGATGGGGATCGAGAAAGTCACCACATGCGCAGAGAAAAGTGAATATGAATGAGGAAAGAAGAGATGCGATCGGACAGGCGTACCTTGAAGTAGTGAGTGCAGTAGAGACGCAGACACAACTAGTGGTGCAGATGAAGGAGGACGGTAAGATTGAGTCATAAAATACCTGAACAGTGAACAGAAGAAAACTAGCGTCTAAGGTTTTGTAGCCTGTAGGTAGAAGCGTTGAGATTCGGGAAAATGACGACGTGCTCACCATTCACCTTGAACGGAGCAAATTTTTCAACTAGTTATAAGGGTTTTGATGAAGGTAATAAAACAGTTAGTCATTACTCAATTAATGACGTAATTGAAACAGGAATCGTTGAATATGCATTGAAATTAACGGGGGACTGCTTTGTGGCTCCTTAGCCCGACAGTTTGTTTTGCACAAAAATCATAAAAACTGATTCAAAAAACGCATAACCTTCCCTCAACATGCTACAGGTAGTAGAAAAAGTTAATCTGCCCTAACGATAAACGCTGCACCTAGTACGTCTCCTGCCGCATCGAATGTGTCAAGGTCTGAAAAAAAAACTGAAGAAAAAAACTTCTGAAGGAGTATATCCCAGGTGGTGTAGTCGTCGATTATCCGCGTCTGCATATCTGAAAAAATCATGAGATTTAGGCCCCGAAAGCTAGAAATAGATGCGAAAAATGAGAGAAAATAGGGAGGACTGGTAGTCATCAAATGGCACGAGATAAGTGGATATGAACGAGAGAGAGAGAGGCGATTGGACAGGCGTGGCTTGACTGCAAAACAGACACAGACACAACAAGTGGTGCCCATCTGCTCCATTAGGCACATTAAGTCGTTCCCACAGCTTATTTAACCCCTATGGAGTGTGGAAAATGGCGCTCGTCAGGAACAGCTGACACGATGAATGAACAGATGGTGTACAACAGATGGTGCTAATGGAAGCAAACAAACTTCTGGGAAATCAGAGACTAGAGTCGTGGATCTGGGACATTTGAAAAACTGTACTTGTACTTGTAAGACACATAGGAATAACAAACAAGAACGGGGAAAAGGACAGTATCAAGATTAGATCACGGAAAAAAGAATAATGTGGGGAAACAAAAACGGATAGAACAACTTGCAAGAGCAACTAAGAAATCGGTTTCAGACACTTCGAAAAGAAATATTGAGAAGCGTTCAACCTGCGCAGGTATCAATGTTTCCATGTGGGGACAATCGATTTCGTCGAAAAAACTGAAAAGGCATTTTGTGGCTGAAACAAAACAATCATGACAAGAATCTGTGTTTTTCTTATCTTTTGACTAAAGTTCTGGGTCGCCTGAGCCGAATAAAGTTTTTTGCCTTGTTCCATATTGAGCTTGTCCGAGATTCGTGAATTCGATATCCTTATGATATCGGTCATCCAAAAATTTTTCCCAATCTTCGGTCACGCTCGAGAACAAAAACAGGGCATCCATGATTTCCTTTTCTTTGTAACCAAGGCTGTCAGACGGCCGGCCGCGGCTGGCCGCGGCTAGCCGTCAAAAAGACGGCCGCCGGCCGGCCGTGAAAATTCAACTCAGTTCAAAAAGCCGCGGCCGGCCGGCCGGCCGCGGCTTTTGCAATAAAATTTTCTGAGATTTCAGAAAGAACTAGAAATGCAAGTACCGCAACATAAGAGAATTAGAAAATTTGTTCGAGATGTTTTGAGGCATCAGAGCACCATTTTTTAGGTCAATTTCTTCGAAAAATGCCAGCCCGGGAAAAAAAAAGAAAATTTCACATGAAAATGGTGTTTCTCTTCTTTTTATGTCACGAAACCCGGAAAAAATCTATCCAAAGTATAACAGAAGTAAAAAGTGACCCAGAAAAAAAATTAATTTTTTAGGTCAGCAACCAAAATTTGAACCATTTCATTATTGGAAAATAGTTATGACGGATACCTAACATGTTTCCAATTGAGTGGTTCAAACAGGTTGGCGCTCTGAAAGCAAAACTTCAGATAATGAAAAGACTTCACGGCTTTTATGAAGCCGTGGCCGGCCGGCGGCTTTTGGAAAAGCCGTCAAAAGCCGCGGCCGCCAAAAAGCCGCGGCCGGCCGGCCGGCCACGGCTAGCCGTCAGTTTCTGACAGCCTTGTTTGTAACCATCCTGTTTCAGCCTGACGAAAAACACTCACTTGATCGTCTTCTATTCATTCACCATTAACTTATATTTGACCTCGATCGTATCTCTAGGGATGCACTTTAGTTATATTTATTGGATTCCGAAAAAACTCAATGAAAAAACAACTGATTTGACACCAAAAAACAAAATGACACCATAAATACTTTAAATCAGAAAAAAAGTTAATCGAAAGGAATGGAACAATAGAAGTGGGTTCAATATATAATACCACAGTTTCTGCTCGCCCAATAACTGTTAACAACTGTCAACTCTCGTCTGATCTTGTCAGCATGGTCCCAAGGAATTTTGACGTACTGCAAAAATTCTGGTCTTCTTCGATCATCGAGAAGAGCCGTAAGGACCTCTCCTCGAATTGCCTCTTTTCGTAGAGTTTCCCGGGTTTGAAGTAAGAGCTCATCGTCATGCAAAATTTTTCCGACAAACTCGATCACTTTCTTCGTCTGGAAAAAATTATGAAAATAGGCAATTTTTGATAAAACTTACAGTCCACGTGACTATTTGAAATTCCACGTCTTCTTGCAAAGGCCATTCTCCATAATTGACAAACCCTCCTGCTAATTGAAAAGCGGAGGCAGGACGGCCCATTGAGTCGGCTTCAGGATCTACAGGGAAACGTTCGTCGAATCATATAGCTCGTTTCTAAGAGTTCCAAATGTCTTGAGGAAGCATCAGACGCTCAAGCTCCAGATTTGGTTCCCGGAGGGCTTCTGAATTGAATTGGAATGAATCGTTTCCAGAAACTTCATCGTCTTGAGGAAGCATTGGACGCTCAAGCATCTTCTTCGAACAATCGTTTGTACCAGTCGTTTGACTCTCCTTCCTCATAAGCTTCAGGTTTGAAGTGGCGGTAGATTGTTTTCTTCATCCCTCTTGTTTTCCGCTGCTTTCGCACCATTCTGCACAGTAGTGATCCTTCCCATTGACGTAGCACGAGTCTCCATCTTGAATATTGCATGTTGTTTTGTGTCCTTTGCTGTCAATATAAACTTGAGTGGCAGTGTGAAACTTCCCACAGCAGAATGCCAATGACATCTTCCTCGAGAACTCTCGGAAAATCTGAAAACAAAAGAATTTGTGATTAATAGTTATTAACGGTAGAAGAACTACTAAAAATCAAAAATCTGAAACAAACTCACATCAAGTAATCTCGATTCTTCCACTCGTTGGTGTCCACATCTGGGTATATTTGTTCTGAAGACTTCAACTGCCTCATTATAGATTGGCAGTGGTGATGTGAGGAAGCTTCTCTTGTTCAGAATATTTGCAACTTTCTTGAGAGCTAAGTAGACAATATCCCACTTTTCTTCTCCTTTCTCCTCTTTGTTCTCGTTGGCATCACTTTTCTTGAGCATCTCATCCCTTTCCGATTCAATATATTTCTGTACTTCTTCGAGAATAGCTGATCTCTGTTCGAGAGGAATGATTTCGATGTTGAGGTCATCCCTTGCAACCGCAACTTCCAGTTCTACAGTAACTGGATTGCTACTGTTTTCCTGTTCCTCAACGATGTCCACAGCAATCTTCTTCTCGGTCTTTCTTCGTTTTTTCTGGCTTCCATCTTGATTCTCATCAGTGGCAGTTCTTTTTCTGTTCGATTTCTTTTGGTGTTCCTGCTCCATTTTCGATTTTTGTTATTTAAAGCTCTCTTCTTAATCACCGGGGCGACATCAGCATCAGCGACAACATCACTAGATCCAACTTCATCAGTTCTAAGATCAGTTGATATTCCGCGCTTTCCATTTTTTGTTCGGAGTTGATTCTTCTTGACTGGAACTTTTCAACTTGAGTGGCAGTGTGAAATTTTCCACAACAGAATGCTGATGACATCTTCGTTGAGAATTCTCGGAATATCTAAAACAACAAAATTGTACTATTTGTTATGAATGGAGGATGAACTATAATTACTTGCTCTGAACACTTCAATATTCCGCTCCCGGTGCGATTCTGCAGGAACTATCTCCAGCACACGCGGCTTCATTCAGTGCGAAGGAATGCTTTTCTTGACTGCAGCATAAATTCAGCGATTGGGGAATTTCTTCTCGTTGCTGATTAATTTAAATTCGAAAAAAATCAAAACTGTGAGTCCCATAATACCAAAGGAACAGGTGGATAGTAGGCCGGGGATTCTGAAAAAAATATAAATGAGTTAAAAACCTTTTCGAGGATGCTTACCATTGAAAACAAAATATAGAAGACGTTTGAAAACTTCAGAAGGCATAAATCCCAGACGGTGGAGTCGAAAATCATCCGCCTTTGCATATCTGAAAAAACCTTGAATTTGGGGCCGAAGAACTAGAAAAAAAGAGAGAAAATTGAGGAATGGTGGTCACCACATCGCACGTGAGAAGTGAGTATGAATGAGGGATCGGAAAGGCGTGGCTTGACTGCAGAACAGACACAACAAGTGGTGCCCATCTGCTCCATTAGACACATTTGTTCGTTCCCATGGAATATTTTAGCACCTATGGAGTGTGGAAAATGACACTTGTTAGAAACAGTAGACACGGTGAATGAACAGATGGTGTACAATTGATGATGCTAATGGAAGCAAGCAAACTTCTGGGAAATCAGATATCAGAGTCGAGCTAATGGCAGCGCTTACCGTGTGGCCTACGTCTCAGTTTGTTTGCTTCCATTAGCACCATTGGTTGCACACCTTATGCTCAGTTAACTGCTGCTGACGAGTGTCATTTTCCACACTCCATAGGTGCTAAAATATTTTGTGGGAGGGACCTAATGTGCCTAATGGAGCAGATGGGCACCAATTGTGTCTGTGTTTCTTCTGCTGTCAAGCCACGCCTTTCCGATCACCTGCCCCTCATTCATATTTACTTTTCTCGTGCCATGTGGTGACCACCGTTCCTCACTTTTTTCTCACTCTCTTTCTCTCTTTTTTTTCTAGTTTTTCGGTCCTAAAATTAAGGTTTTTCAGATATGCAAACGCGGATGATTGACAACTCCACCACCTGGGATTTACTCCTGCAAACGTTTTCAAACGTCTTCTATTCTTTGTTTTCAATGGTAAGCATCCTCGAAAAGGTTTTTAACTCATTTATATTTTTTTCAGAATCCCCGGCCTACTATCCACCTGTTCCTTTGGTATTATGGGACTACTCATCATTTTGATTATTTTGAATTTTAACGAGATGAAGAATCTACACTGCTAGATGTGAGTTTGTTTGTGATTTTTGATTTTTAGTAGTTATAGTTCATCCTTGTTTTCATAACTAACAATACAATTTTGTTTTTCAGATCTCAAAAATTTCCACTTTCCAGGATCCAATTGTTCGTAATCAGGCTCCGGTGCGCCAACGGCAGGCTCTGCCACGTCATGTAAGTTTTAAAGTAATACTTGATCGAAATTATTAAAATTTTCAGTTGAGACGCCGTGTTCGCAGAACTACCGATTTCATACAGCAAAGACCAGCTCGCCGATCCTCACCAGTGCCACTCCCCCCGCCATCGAATCGCCAAAGACCACCACGACGTGACGCTGGGCTTCTATCTTGGTTCTTGTATTTCATGATCGTTAGTTAACAATTGAATTCACTTCAAAGGAGATTTCATCGGCATTTTGCTGTGGAAAATTTCACACTGCCAGTCAAGTTCATATTGAGTGCAAAGGACACAAAACAACATGCAATATTCAAGATGGAGACTCGTGCTACGTCAAGAGAAAGGATCACTACTGTGCAGAATGATGCGAAAGCAGTGGAACAACAAGAGGGATGAAGAAAACAATCTACCGTCACTTCAAACCTGAAGCTTGTGAGAAATGTGGAAAATGTAAGATTGTTTGGCACCAGAAATGCCGAAAACTCTGTCTTGTAAAAAACGGAATGGACACCTTTGCCAAAACAATCTTCACCACGCCATTCCAAAGAAGACTCACTGAAATTCACCACCACAACCGAGGAGATCTACCGGAGCTGAATTTCATTCACTCGAAATGCATCAAAAAAACTCCTGACATTGCAAATGCCCTGCCTGTACCAGAAGACTTTGAATATACTGAAAATCAAATTTTTGTCACCGTCTTGATCGATGATTTTTTTGATGAATACTCAAGAATACAGAAGCGGACCAAGGAAAGGATTTGTGGTTATCGAACTCTCGGACTCTCTTGCACTGTTGGAAGGAATGAGATCAAAAATTTACAAAAGAATTATTTGGTCCTACTTGAAGAATGCTAGAGAGTCTGGATTCAAGATTGCCCATTTGTATCCATGTTCTGCTGAAGGAGGAGTGGATTACACTTTCGGCGGACATCCATTGAATCAAGTTTTCCTCAAAAAGGCAGCGTTGAACGGATGGTACAAAGGATTGCTCGAAGAAGGCAACAAAGAATTTGGAAAGATGGACATTGTATATGCGAAGAATTTTTTCAAAGAAGCACTGAGCAAATCCAGCTTCTCCGAGATGTGTCGCAGTTTGGTATTCGGAAATAGATTTTTGAATGATGGAATCGAGAAAATTCTGCAAAAAATGCCACAAAACAAGAACGACCAGGCGATCCAAAACTTTGGTCAAAAGATAAGAAAAAACACTGATTCATGTCATGATTGTTTTGTTTCAGCTACCAAATCTTCAGTTTTTTCGACGAAATCGATTGTCCCCACATGGAAACAGTGAGACCTGCGCAGGTTGAACGCTTCTCAATATTTCATTTCGAAGTGTCTCAAACCGATTTCTCAGTTGCTGTTGTAAGTTGTTCTATCCTTTTTTCCCAGATTGTCCTTGTTCCCATATTTTCTACTGTCATTTTTCCCGCTCTTGGTTGTTATTCCTATGTGTCTTACAAGTACATACACCATCCGATTTTTCATATGCCTCAGATCCACGACTCTAGTCTCTGATTTCCCAGAAGTTTGCTTGCTTCCATTAGCACCACCAGTTGTACACCATCTGTTCATTCCCCTTGTCTACTGCAGCTGACGAGTGTCATTTTTCACACTCCATAGGTGCTAAAATGATCTGTGAGAACGAAGAAATGTGCCTAATGGAGCAGATGGGCACCAATTGTTGTGTTTGTGTCTGTTCTGCAGTCAAGCCACGCCTTTCCGATTACCTGTCCCTCATTCATATACACTTTTCTCGTGCCACGTGGTGACCACCATTCCTCATTTTTTTCTCACTCTCCTTTTCTCATTTTTTTCAATTCTTCGGCCCCAAATTTAAAGTTTTTTTCAGATATGCAAACTCGGACGATTGTCTACTCCACCGTTTGGGATTTATTCCTTCAGAAATTTTCAAACGTTCTCGATTCTTTGTGTTCAATGGTAAGCATATTCGAGAAGGGTAGCAATTCATTTATATTTTTTCCCAGAAACCCCGGCTTCCTATTCATCTGTTCCTTTGGTATTATGGAACTCAACGGTTTGATTTTTCTGAATTTGATTGAGATGATGTTGTTGATGCGGTTCTCCGGTTGCTGCGGATGTGCCTGGTCCAGGCTTTCCTGGCTCAGTTCACGACAAATGAAGGCCGATAATGAGAGTGTGTTCTACAACGACTATCCGGAGGAGGCGACCATTAAGTGCAAGAAATGTAAGAGCGTAGTTCACTGAGTTTGTGAACTCTACAATCCGCTCACTGAACGCCACCATAAAAGCGAAAGGTCTCACAAGAATCCATCACGTTCCACGAAACTCTATATGTTTTGATATCGTTTGTTTCTATTGTCGAATTCTAACCCTTTTTTCTTTTTTTCATCTTACTTTGTTTCAGACAACAATGCCATCAAATTATTCACTTCGCAATGGTTCACGCAAGCGTCCACACGCTCAAAACGCCTGGAAACCAGAGTTCCAACCAATCTTTGATGTCCTAAGGAGCGGATTTTTTTACAGTAAGGGAGAACAATGTATAGACGAGGATAAGAACACATATGTGGAGGAAGTGTTGATGAGCGAGTATCTGGAAGTTGGTGAAGACATGACAACTTTTGAAACATGCGATCTCGTTCTAATTATCCAACCAATCAGAGATTTTGAAGATACGGAGGGAGTACCACAGGAGGCAAAAAGACGAGCAACAGAGGTGAGCTCAAATTTTATTGCTGAAGTCCATGGAATGCACATTTGGGGCCTAGTTTGTGGGTAGGGGTGTAGGTACAATGTGTTCCCTTCACTTTCAACTCACGATTCAAAAAAAAAGAGGTGTTCTGTTCAAAATTAGCAGAATTGTTGAAAGTGATCTTGAATTTCTCGGGGTGATAACTTCTTGTGAGCTATTTTCTGATTCCATCTAATTCCGTGTTAACAAAAGCTCTTTCATGATCATGGTTTTCTGTAGTACTAAAGAAAAAGCTGCGTAAAAATCTTGAGATTTAGAGGGGACAAAACTCCTACTCCAGTGAATTCCTCTTCAAAAAATTTAACTGGAAATTTTTGTCACCGAACAGCGGTTCTCTCTATCTCTCCTGAAAAAATTTGATTGTTCGTTAGAAAATTTCATCCAGAACATTTTTGGAATTATGTTTTCTCTTTGTTTGTTTTGAAACTTTAACCAAAATGTTTTTCATTTTCAGATCCGCGAGAAAATTGAGCAAAAACTAGAAGAAATCGCCCAATCGCGGAATTTATGTTGTAGTCAAAAGAAGCATTTCTTTGCACTCAATGAAGCCGCGTGTGATGGAGATAGTTCCTGCAGAATCGCACCGGGAGCGGAATATTTCCAAAGCATGAAAGATGGGCCATTATGCACGTCTCATTATAAGATTATAAGAGTGAATATGAGAGATTGTTCTACAACGACTATCCGGAGGAGGAGACCATCAAGTACAAGCGATGTGAAACAGAATTTCACAAAGTTTGTGAACTCTACAATCCGCATATCGATTTGCCAGCAGCGAATTACCTTTGTAGTCGTTGTCGAGAAACAAGACGCAATGTGGGTGTTTCTAACTTAAAAACGACACCAAGTTCACAAGCTGTCGAAGCCGAACTAAACGCCACCATGAGAGCAAAAGGTCTCACAAGAGACTTTTATTTCCGCACTTTATGCTGTGAAGAAAGAGGTGGACGAGTTTCTGAACATGAGGCAAGATATTTTTCAAACGTGCAGAAATTGATCGCTCGAGATTGTGCACATCGGTTCAAGATGTATGGACTCTTCGACCATATTGGAGGAAAAGATGTGCTTATTGCCGTCTTGGCTGTGGACGAATACAGAGGATCAAAACTCCCTGAGTGGAAACGAGTGGTTGCAAGCATACAGTATTTCGACACAGCCAAGTACTTTGAGCCAAGAAATCTCTCAAGAGAATTGAACCAAAGTTTCCTTCGCAATTATTGCGACCATGTCAAAAAGCAAGGATTCAAGAAGATTCTCGTCTATGCTTCTGCTTCATCCACTCCCGGCTCAGATTACTTGATCAACTGTCCTCCTTTGGCCAAAGCAAATTTGAGTCAAGATGGGCTCTTTTCATATTATCAAGAAACATTCAGAGGTCTCACTGACGCTTCGAATGCTCAGGGGATCTTAGCGGATGTCTCGAATACTCTTGTTCTGGATAATAAGAGGGAGAGCGTGAAATCTTCCTGCCAGGAGTTGTATGTGAACAGTGGATTTTGGGCAGACCAATTGGAACAATTTTTAGCGAGAAAGAACAAGGAGAGCGTTGGATTGGATAAATTCAAAAAGTTCGTTGAAAACAGATCAAGAAAGTTCTCGAAGTGCCAGTTTTATGTAACATTCGAACAAGCAGGGCCACCTGTATGAGCTGAAACTCGTCATGGCGGAACATTCAAATGCTATCCCAACAAGAACAAAAAGAGAGGAAACAGAGAGTGACCACACGAAGTAACTAAAGCTAGGACACCATGGTTCAATTGAATGTAAGTGAGTTAGTTTAGGAAGATTTTCTTTTTTGAAAGTGTGATGAAAAAACACGACCATGTATCCCATTTTCAGGAAGTCCCACTATCAGACTGGCGTATCCCACTCAATGAACTTTCATGTCCACCCAATCGCCTCGCCTCTATTTATTTTTCATTTTTCAATACTTTTTCGACATGAATGATGTTGTTTCCTAAATAATTTTTTCACTGTTTTGTTTTCTTTTTATGAAATATCCAACACGGTTTTTGCAATCAGCATGGCGCTCAAATGTCTTTATATTTTGTGAAATACCCTCATCGGTTGCACACAAAATTTGGAAAAAAAGATAGGGAAATTGTAGTTTGGATTGTCATGAGGACGTGTTACTAGAAAAGGCAGCATAAGAATAAGTCTCATTGAGAGTAGAAGAAAATAATGAGTACCCAAAGTTCTAGACCGAAAAAAATTAAGGCCACCTCGGATCAAGCTTCATGAAACTTGTACACTCTTTCTGGTAGTGAAGACAGCCTTATCGAAAACTACTGGATTTTCTTCTATCAATTTTTTCATTACCACTAACGGTTCCACCCATTTTTTGGAAGGTTCTGATTATCTTCGTCGCATTTGTGGTAGTAGTGCAGATGGAGAAAAGAATGAGCCATAAAACATCTTGACAGTAAACGAAAGAAGGCTCTATGTCGGCTAACCTTTTCTGTTGGTAGGAGCGGCAATTGCCGTAAAAATAGGGGCGTGGTCTTCATCAATCATGTGCTCACAATAGCTGGTTTTGAGCCACTCAACAGTCACTAATTCTTTCCGCTTCAAGGTTCTGATGTTCTGATTTCAAAAATAGTATCAGAATACTTGATACGTTGGTTTAAGAAATTTTAATATAGTTGTTTTTGTGCCTCTTAAAATTCACCTATTTTTTCAGTTTCAAGGTTCTAATAATATGGTTTACAAAATGATATTCCAATGCCTTGAGCATTCGTTTTGAAAGTTTCAAAATTTTGATTATTAGTTCATAAACAAATTTCGAACAATTCGAATTAGAGTGAAAAAAGCTAGAGAATCAAAACTGATCGATATTTTTCTTTCAATGCCAAGTGGTCGTAGCAGTGAAGTACATGAACATTAAAACCAAACGTGATTCAGCTATTCCAAATAATATAAAACAATAACGAAAACGTATAATAATGAGAAAATAACTAAGCTCTTCATTTTCATAAAACAGAACCCGCAGCTTTACTGCTTTCCGAAATTGTCTGTTTCAACTTCGCCAGAAGGCGGACAGAATGAGTCATAAAACATCTGGACAGTAAACGAAAAAAGACTCTATGGCGGCTGACCTTTTTGTTAGTCGTAAAAATGGAAGCGCGATCATCATCAATCTTGTGCTTATAATAGTTGGTTCTGTACCACTGAGCGGAGACCTATTTTTTCCGTTCCGAGGTTGTAATATTCTGATTTCCAGAATAATTTTCCAATACTTAAAGCACGAGCAGACCCTTTCAAAACTTTAATCATTGGTTCAAAAACGATATTCAAAAAGTTCAAGTAATTAGAGTAAAAAAAATGGCGAATCAAAACTGATTGATATTTTCCTGTTTTCACAAGTCGTCTTAACAGCTTCAAATTTGCCATGAGCGTTTATTGCCTGTTGTAGTTTATTACACAATTTCAAATACTCTGACGACAATTAGTAACGTTTTCTTGTTCAGTTTTCTCTAATCAGATTCCTCCGGTAGCTCACTCCGTTCAGAAAATGTGATGTTTCAACCGCACCATAATCCGAAATAACAATTTTTCAGTCAATGACTCCATACCATCTCCCCCATATACTTACTTTATCACTGACAAATTTGCTATCTCAAACACGATTACTATCAAACTGCACAAAAAACTGACTAATTTCTTGTGAACACAGAGAAACGGTAAATGTAATATGCAACATTTCATATGTATCAGCAATATTGTGAGCTGGTGATTTAAAAGACTAAATTCGATCACTTGTCAGAAAAAAACCGAAATCGTTTTAAATTATTCTGTCGTTGGTGGGACCTGATTGTACATGTTCTTCAGAATCTTAGTTACGGAGTTCTTAAAACAGAGATCTACTGAAAATTTTGTGGAGAAAAATCAAGTGACTCATTCAATTTTCTCTGTTTTTGCGAGTCGTGTTAACAATTTTCAGGTTTCTTGTAAAGTTCGTAATAAGAGACATCGATATTCGAATTTTAGTTTACTGTAACATCGAATGAAGAAACTTTAGATAAACACTTGGTTCTATTAAAAATGGAAAGTTTTATAATTATGACTTGTTTTGTCAGATCAAAAGCGGTGACGGGTGTTATTCTTTTTTGAGAACTTTTATGTTCCCACAACGTCGTAAATCAAAGCACCACATGTTGTATCTCCGTCTCTTCTGCAGTCTTCCTCTCGAGCCACGCCTTCACGATCGCGTTCTCTCTCTCATTCATATTCACTTGCGTTCTCGTGCAGCTGGTGACTACTCGTCCTCCCTTTTTCTCTTTTTTTTTTGTTTCTTTTTTTTATGCTTCTGGGCCTAAATTTAGCATGTTTTCCAGATATGCAAGGCGGATGATTGCAGAATCCGTCGTCTGGGATTTATCCCTTCAGAAATTTTCACACGTTTTCTATTTTTTTAATGGTAAGCATTATTGAAAAGAGTAGCAATTTTAATTAAAATGTGTATTTCTTTTCAGAAATCTCGGTCTTCTATCCATCTGTTCCTTTGGTATTATGGGACTCACACTCTTGATTATTTTGAATTTAAAAAAATGTAAGTCAATAGATTCAATTTCGATCAGAAATGGGGTACAAATGTTTACAAGAAAATTTTTTAATTTCTTCCCAAAGCAAACAGTGAATGTCTCTCCTTGTGATTCAACCACTTTTGACCCTTCTCTTAGGTCTTTCGGACTTCTTTTTGTGCGAGTATAGCAGGTCCACAGATACCCCGTTTCTCAATATGCAACAGAAGTGTTCAACATAAAAGAGAAGGGGATGAGAAACCGCTCCTTACAGCTGTCTGCTTCTCACTACTCCACACCTTTCCGAACATGTCGTTCTAACACTATTGCGTTTCACACTCTTTTTTAAGGCTGTTTCAGTATTGTTTCTTAGTTTTTGAATAGTTCCTGGTTATGGTTAGTAAGAAATTGAGGTAGGAACGCGACGGATGAGAGTTAGAAAGCTTGGTTTGAGCATCTCTACTCTGCGGGCTCTAATTTTCTGACTTTTTCGTTAAAAATCCGTTAATTTTGCAGCTTGCATCAATTTGGAAGAAATGAAATGGAGCGTCAGCATCTTCGTCTTCAAATTCCTCGTCATCATCTTTGGATGCTTCTGATTGAGAGAGAGAGAGAAGTATAAGTCCAGTTCCTTCAGCAACCAGAGATGTGGTGAGCTGGAATCTCGAAAAAACTTCGCAGATTTACTAATCACATAACTGTAAAGTTGAATGGAAAATTCTGCTTTTCTTCTGCTTCTATAAATGAAAATTCAAATTTTCAAAAAAAAAATCATTTAGGGCAATAAAGTTTGATTGAATGGTTTGCAGGCTGTTCAAGTTTCGGAGTACAGTCTTGGACAAGGCGATCTCGATTTCAAACCCGCTCTAACCAGGTAAATTTGGTCTGATGATAATCGAACTGATTTTTTTTTGCAGCTTGCTGTGGAGAACTATGTTCGCCACGACGAAATCGCAGTTGGACTGCGTCAGGAGGACGACGACACTCCAACTCTGGCAATGCCCACGAACAAGTATCTGAGAAACGTTACGGAGGTAAATAATAGTTATTATTTTCGATGACCAAAAAATATTGCTTGAATTTTTTCAGCGTCTCAGAGTCGTGAGGGAACTAGTCGATGCGATCGTGGAGCAGGCTGATGGCGGAAAATAAATATTGTTAAATTATCTTGTTGACTGAATTTATGTTTTTAATTGAATGAAAAAAAATTAAAATTATTCTAAAAAATTCTTAAAGTTATCATAAAAATTTAACAGCTGTTAGCGTTGACTCATCAAATACGCTCTAATGACAACTGCACCTGTCCTATTATACGAGAACAAGGGGGCCACTGCAAACATTGATCCATTTTCCTTCGTCTTTACTAGGTCGCTCAACACACTCATTCATTCTGTCAAACACATACCACACAACGTCGTCTATCGACCTGTTCTCTTCCCGTTCGGTTTTATTTTAATAATGTCTCTCTCCCGTCCTATCAAATTTCCATTGCTGAAGCTCCCATTTCTCTGCATTGAATGCGTTATCAAAAGCTGCGATTTCCCCTATATGTGAGTCCCTAATTTCAGAATCTTCCTCTAAAAGTCTATATTCCAGAATATTCCTCGCTCTCACTTCCAAAAGAACACGTCAAATCGTGAAATATGTTACACCTCTGACCATAATCAGGATATTCTTATCAGAAGCAAAATGGATAGAGATTGGCAGAAAAAGTTGGTATTTTACGAGAACAGATTCCCAATCACCAGTTGATGAGAATCAAAATTTGAGAAAAATGCCTCTTTTGCTCAAAAACAATGCGATTCCGTTATATACCAGGTAAGTATTTCAGAGTGTTTCAACGTCTTATTCTTATACAATCCACGTAATTCTTACAATGATGAATGAAGAATTCTCTTAGCTATTCATTGGTAAAAATTCCATATATTTTTTAATTTGTTCCAGGAAAACAAACTATGGTGGTCTAGAGTCATACACAGATGAGAATGAATTTATTGCGTTGAAAATGGCTTTGAAATTCTTAAATGAAGCGTTCAAGTGCTCAATTGAACGAGTCCAGATTGATGGGGACAACTTCCCGGAAGCAGGAGATATTGGTGTCAAGTCTGCTGTAAACCTATGTATTGACCATGACATTGTTTATGCTCAAAGCCGAAAACTTAACTTATTGCTGGAGAACCTCGAAGTGACTGGGACATGCATCTTTCGAATGAGGAACATAGAAAACGGGTTCTATTGCGACCCGAAACTTTTCAAGTGCAAAAAGCTGTTACTCTCGTCGGATTCAACTACCTGGCTCACCCGTGAGATCCTAATGAAGTTTGAAGTACCTCAATTGAATATTAATGATCGCCCATTTTCTGTGGATGACATCGTTGCGTTTGTCACCCAATGGTTTCATTCTAATAACAGGAAATTTGAATATTTATATATCTCCGCCCATAACAGACAATTTCCCTTGGTGTCTTTCCAAACGGATCATTTGAATTCATTACCATTTAATGGGAGAAATCGTGTGCCATCGTAAGCTTAAGTAATGTTTTACCTCACTAAATTTGATACCAATTTCAGATCAGAACCATTCAGTCTTATTGATTTCTCCGCGGGACTGGAACTCCGTCGTAACGACGACTTAGTAGCAACTATCCATGTCAACAGAGGAGAATTTCTGTTCTACGTTTGGCATGATTAATGAACTCAGTGCAGGTTCTTTAAAAAATCATTTTAATTTTTTTTTGATTGTTTTTGTCTTTGTCCCTTGAAGAATGCTTTCAATAATAACCATTCTCGAACAAATTTCATGCAGCTTCATTTTCTTTTGTGACTTTTTCTTCATTGATTCAATAAATTTTTTGTTCTGAAACATCTGGAAGTTTTGATAAAAATCTAACAGTTATTATCTTTGACTCATCAAATACGCTCTAATGACAGGTGCACTTGGCCTATTATTCAAGAACAAGGGGGGTCACTGCGCACATCATTCAACCTTTCCTCGTCCTGAGTAGGCCACTCAACACACTCATTCATTCTTTCAAACACATACCACACAACGTCTTCTATTGATCTGTACTCTTGCCATTCAGTCTCTTCTCATTAAAACTGAGCAATGTCGCTCTCCCGTCCTATTAAATTTCCATTGCTGAAACTTCCATTTCTCTGCATCGAATGTGTTATCAAAAGCTGTGATGTTTCCGACATGTGAGTTCCTAATTTCAGAATCTTACTCTAGAAGTCCATATTCCAGAATATTCTTTGCCCTGATTTCCAAAAGAACACGTCAAATCGTGAAATATGTGAAACCTCTGTCTTGCATTAGAATTTTCTTGACAGAAGTCATACGGATAGAGATTGGCAGAAAAAGTTGGTATTTTACGAGAAAAAATTTGCAATCACCGGTTGATGAGCATCAAAATTTAAGAAACATGCGTTTTGTGGTCTTAAACAATGCAACTTATTTATATACCAGGTAAGTATTAGGGATATTTTGAGTTTTTTCTGAGTTTTCACATCAGTCGGTAGAATTTTCTGAACTATCAACAGAGACATTTCTAAGTTTCTCTATTCGACTTGAACGGTCCCTTCGAAGTTGAACGGTCCCCTGAGAAGAATATTCAGGAAGACAAATTTTTCACGTGTTCTCTTCTTCCCTTTATTAGTGTTCAATGTATTTTGTAATGTATAACATTTTTGTCTCAACAGATAAGAAAAGAAAATTATCAAATCTTTCGTCAATTTTATGTCGGAAGACTACATTTTCGAGTTTATGAGTTACAGCAAGGACAAGGAAGCTTTCAAAACATTACATCTGAAGCTGGGTCTCCTCCACATACTGGAAATCGAGACAAAACTGAAGAATTTAGTCGAAAAATTTCTTCTACAACTTGTTCTGATTTAAAAAATTATGGATTGTAATAATCGTCAAACAACAATGAGAGGAAGAAAACAAGTGAAAAATTTGTATTACTGAATATTCTTCTCAGGGGACCGTTCAACTTTGAAGGGACCGTTATTTTATTTCTAGGGTCTGAAGAGACCGCTCAACTTTGAAGGTACCGTTCAAGTCAAATATTGCCCAAAGTTCACATAAGGCTGTATCAGAAAATGTGTCTCAACAACTGGATGTTTGAAATTTTTTCCAGAAAAACGAGTTTCGGTCTTGAGTCATACACAGATGGGAATGAAATAATTGCTTTGAAAATGGCTATGGAATTTCTGAATGAAATATTCAAGTGCTCAGTTGAAAGAGTCCGGATTAATGGAGGCAACTTCCCGGAAGCAGGAGATATTGGTGTCAAGTCTGCGGAAAACTTATTTATCAACCATGAGGCTGTTGATGCTCAAAGCCAAAAACTTAACTTATTGTTGAAGAACCTGGAAGTGACTGACACATGCATCTTTCGGAGGAAGACAGAAAACGGTTTCTATTGTGACCCGAAACTTTTCAAATGCAAAAAGCTGGTATTCTCGTCGGGTCCAGCTACCTGGGTCACCCGTGAGTTCCTTATGCTGCTAGAAGTTCCGGCTCTATCTGCTTTTAGAGGTGCATTGACAAAGTAGAGGTGCAATGACAAAATGGAGGTGCAATGAACAAAATGAAGGTGCAATGGACAAAACCCAGGTGCAATGGACAAAATCCAGGTGCAATGGTTAAAATGGAGGTGCAATGGATAAAATCCACGTGCAATGGTTAAAATGGAGGTGCAATGATCGGAATAGAGATACCATGGTTTGAATGAAGGTAGGATGAAGTAATCATGTTACAATTACTCAAACAGTTGTTCTGGCATGAAGTAACACTCTATGAGGCTCTTGTTATTTTTTACCTTCCCAAGCACGAGAGTTTTTTTTTCATCCGTTTTATTTTCATTCTATTGATCTTCCGTAGATACGTAAGTACTTTTCATAAGTTCGTGAGGATTTTCATTAAACAACAATCTGAAAAAAAGTGATGTCAATGAAAAAACTGATTGAATCTTCTCCATCATCGTGTTAAGCTAGACGATTTACAATGTCTCTTACCATCTTCTATAAGAATCATTCTTGCATCATTCTTTGATTACTAGAATATGGATCATTCACATAGCATCCAGTGTTTAGTTTACATTAGGTTAGAGCTTATTATTAACGAAAAAAATTAATTTTAGATGCGGTTCAAAAAAATACAAAAATAAATTTTGACCATTTTTGATATTTTTTTCTTTTCGTTAGAATTTTTGTGATGGCGAGGCTACGTTGCAAAATTCTGAAGCTGCCTTGAACGCGATTCTCTAGTAAATTTAACAACGTTTTGGCAGATATTTGGTCCTACCAGGAATAAACTTTCAAGTCAATGACATCATCCGAAAATTTTTATGAACACTGGAATTTAGAAACGCCTGCGTGTTGTGACTGTTTCAAAAGTCACTTTGCTCGAAAGTGATGAGTGGGGAAAAATTTAGACCACTCCATAATGAAACTGGGAAATGTTCATGAATGTTGAACCAGTGTGAGTCGAGTTATGTCATGCACCTATAATTATGGCACACCCTGTACTTCTGTTGGATGAACCCAAGAGAAGGGTCTAAGAGTTAGGTCGACCCAAAAGAGGGGTCATGAACTTTAATATGCGAGTACCTAAAAATTGGGTGGACCCAGAAGTTCCAATAACGGGTCCATCCAATTATTAGACCCCTCCCTTAGGTCCACCCAACTTTTAGACCCCTCTCTCATCCAATTTTGAAAATCAGGTTGGGCCCATTCAGCTCAAATAGAACTGAAAAATTTTGCAAAGTTTTCCAACCTAATGTAAACTAAACACTGGATGCTATGTGAATGATCCATATTCTAGTAATCAAAGAATGATGCAAGAATGATTCTTATAGAAGATGGTAAGAGACATTGTAAATCGTCTAGCTTAACACGATGATGGAGAAGATTCAATCAGTTTTTTCATTGACATCACTTTTTTTCAGATTGTTGTTCAATGAAAATCCTCACGAACTTATGAAAAGTAACTTACGTATCTACGGAAGATCAATAGAATGGAAATAAAACGGATGAAAAAAAAACTCTCGCGCTTGGGAAGGTAAAAAATAACAAGAGCCTCATAGAGTGTTACTTCATGCCAAAACAACTGTTTGAGTAATTGTAACATGATTACTTCATCCTGCCTTCATTCAAACCATGGTATCTCTATTCCGATCATTGCACCTCCATTTTAACCATTGCACGTGGATTTTATCCATTGCACCTCGATTTTAACAATTGCACCTGGATTTTGTCCATTGCACCTGGGTTTTGTCCATTGCACCTTCATTTTGTCCAATGCACCTCCATTTTGTCATTGCACCTCTACTTTGTCATTGCACCTCTAAAAGCAGATAGAGCCAACTTCTTACAGTATTGTAATATTAAAAAAATGAAAAAAAAATGTCAGCTTACACAAAATTGGCGCATTATGGACCTGAAAGCAACAACTATCTTATCATGAAGTGTGAAGCTTCAAGATACTATCCGCATGAGATAGAAGTAAAAAACATCAAATTAATGGACTGGTCTCAGTTTCGAAACCAGGATTCGATTCCATTCAATTCTGCATTGATGCATCGCTTGATCGAAATTTAGAGGAAACGTATTAAAAACAAAACCCAGCGCTTCGTAAGACAGCTCATTGAAACCGGCATTTTCTAGAAAGTTTTTCGGTTTCAGATAATTTGTTTTACTGATTCTTCTTGAGTTTCTTTGTGTCAATGTGTCTTGCATTCGTTGCCTTTTACTTTTTTCTTTGAAAAGTCATGTCG
Source organism: Caenorhabditis brenneri (assembly GCA_000143925.2). Taxonomy (NCBI): domain Eukaryota; kingdom Metazoa; phylum Nematoda; class Chromadorea; order Rhabditida; family Rhabditidae; genus Caenorhabditis; species Caenorhabditis brenneri. The sequence continues at coordinate 156,001 of GL379808.1, forward strand.
TCTTCCTTCCTCTTATTTCATCAGATCCATCAAAGTGCGGGAAATTTGGATGAGGGAAAGAGGGAAGGGCAATGAAAAGACAACAAAAGACAACTGTCACCAATTTTCTTAGGTTTCTATATTTGTGTTGTTTGGCAGCTATCAATGTTGTGAATTTTTTGGATTTTCAAAAAACCAAAATGGAAATTTGAATGATGAAACTTGAAATGATTCATTAAAGAGCAACTATTTTTCGAATAGTCTTGGTTCAATGGAAGTTTTGAAAACCTGGAAAAGCTCGCTGAATTTTGCGAATGTGAAAAAACTTTAGGAAGAACGGAACCTGAAGAAGTCCCGGGTAACACGTTTTAGATGTGGTCTATTCTTTCACTGCTACATTTTACACATATTTCAAGTTGCCTTGTAACCAACAATGGTACATGGTACAGGTCAAAGCGTAATTTTGTGTTACTCAGAAGTTGTTTGAATAAATAATTTTGTAAGGCTTCTCTACCAAAAGTCATGATCCTCAGCAGCTTAATAAAAAATCAGTAAAATTTAGTAACTACAACGTTCGTCACAATAGAAACCTAAAACGGAGCCAACTTACGATAGTGCTTTGAAGCAGTGAAACTTTGGGGTTTTAACTAACGGAAACCATACATGTCCAAACTTGGGCCGTTCAAAAAATTTGATTTTTCGGAGCCAAAAACTTTGAACTTTTAGTGAAAATTCATGATTTTTCTGACTGAAAAATGTATTAAAATCATCAAAAAACACACTTTCTCTCTCAGAAAACCCATAACTAAAAAAAAAAACTACCGAGATTAACTAAACATTACAGTTTTGCATCGAAACGGACCATTTGGTCACTGAAATCGACTCTTTTCAGACAAAAATTCTTGTTTTTGATTGAAATAAATAGAATTTAGTTGAAAACTATCCCTAATACGCGAGAAATGAACATTAATAACAGAAAAACAATAAATTCGCCGAAAAATGGCTTGTTTTCTTATACTTTCAAAATTCAGTACTGAAATTCCGGGCCTACCGGGCCGGGCCGGGCCCATGAAAATTCTGGTTTGGGCCAGGCCCGGTCCTGGACATGTATGACGGAAACGAGTTTTCAGAGCTCCAAATAAAATTTAGTAGATTTACAATTCATAGTGCCAAAACTTAAACTCATCTCAGTTACGATACTTATCACATCGAACAAATTTATACAGAAACAGTTATAGGGACTGATTCAATCTGGTCTAGTTGTCTAACTCATTTAAAAATAATATCAGTAACTGATACTCGATTTTCAAACAAAACTATTCAGATTGATCGAATCAATGTCCTCTCTTGTTCAGTGTTTTGTTACGATTTTGATGGTTACACAAATGTTATAGATGTCTGGAATTTAGTAGAGCTCTATTGTTTCTTGTTATTTAGATTTTTGTCGTCCTTTGAATCTTTCAACGTACCCAGTTTTGAAAATGGTTGCAAGAGTTCACATTCAAAAGTGACATGATAGAGTCAGTCGTCCCGATTATTGTTAAAAAAAACTTCGGTTACGGGTTAAGCAGAAATGCTTAAACTTGGAGAAAAAAAAACGGTTTTCCTTCTATCTAATCCTCCTAAATCTGTGTGTTTGTCATGGAGTGAGTTCCTCATCAAGGTTAGCTCAATCAGTTTTTGTCCGATTTTCATGGAGTCTTCACATGAGAGCTCATTTCGACTATGAAGCCTATGCTTTTCATTTTTCATCTGGATCGCCATGGGCCCTGTAGTAAGGTAGGGCTCAAACTCACTTCAAGACACCTAAAAAAAATCAACTTATCCTAACCAAATCAATGTCTTATCACGTTCAGTGTTTCATTACATTTTCAACGGTTACACAAATGTTATACATGCCTTGAATTTAGTAGAGTTCTATTGAGAGTATAAATGTAAAATATCTTAATATTCATATTTTCTTGTCGTCTTTTGAATCTTTCAACGTCTACAGTTCAGAGCTCATTCCCAAAAGTGGCGTGCTAAAATCAGATGTTGTAGAAAAAAGATTCGGTTACATGATGAGCAGAAATTCTGAAACTTCCGATGAACGATATTGATTCTGAACTCTATTCTTTCAATTCATTAACCTATACAGTTTTTAGTATGCTTGTAGAATGACAGAAAAATATCCAGGTGGCTTGTTTATTTGAAGTTCTCCTCGAAAATTGTGCCCTGAAATTTAAGATCCAGATAATAACTTCATGAAACAGATCATTCTTACAACCATTTTCAAAGAAGCATAACATGTTCCCAAAGTAATCTACATCTCAAACTAATTCCATACTTCTATCCAAAACGCGAGTGTTTTTTTCCGCCAACCGTCATCACTTCTCTCTCATTGCTCCCTCGTTTCCGTCTTTTTCTAGAATCCAGTCGCCTTTTCTCCTTCTTTTTTCATCTGTCGTTTTCTCTGCTTCTCCTCTCTCAACTAGATATTTGACCGTCGTGTTCTCTCACTGGCCCTCATGATTTGTAGTGCTATTCTGACCCTTGTGACATCATTGTCGAGTTGGAACGACCGACAGGAAGAAGAAAAGTAATATTTTGGGAGGAGAGGGACCGAAAATATTGGAAATAAGTAAAACGAAAATCTTTGGATTACAAAATGATATAGGGATGGTGGAACTGTATTTTTGTTCAGAGTTATGACGATGTATCGAATATGTCGTAAAGTCATGAATGGATCACACAGGACAGTGGTCATCCACAAGTGTTGTAATCAGAATAATAGAAAGTCTTATATAATTTCTAGCTTCCAAACGCTCATGTCTTTTCTATACATCCGTTAAATATCAAATCAGTAATAAACGATGCAAAAAAGTATGAGATATGAGATGAGTGGAACTGCAGTTTTGATAAAGTTTCATGTTTAAAAAACCATATCCTTATTTTTGAACCCGTTCAAAGTGTTCTGGAAGAATGAACAGTTCGTGAAACTGCAGCTGAACGTCCCTTGGAACTTATAGGTGTTGATAAACTGCTATTTCAGTTTCTAAGTTTCCTTAGACAACTCAAGGACGAGTTTTTAACCAAGTTGTGTTCAAGCATTCGAATTCATTTTTGGGCGAGTTCTTCTCGTGTACACTTCCGAAAATTGTATACAGATAGCAGATACCAGATACATTTTTATGGTAAGGCCAAACGGAAGATGTTTGTTTCGGAACATATTACAGAGAAGGTGGAACGGTATTTCCGTGTTAATATACACGACAACAAAATAATCTTCGGAGTATCTGGTGATAGTTTTGAATCGTTCATAATGGCCATCCATTAGTGTTCAGTCAGAATGATAGAAAGTTAAAAGAAGTTCCAGCTTAGTTTTTCAAAGATTTCTAAAACTGATATCGTTTTTCTTTTCATCTCAACGGGTGAGCTAACTTTTGAATTCATTTTTGGACATCTTCTACTCGTGTATACTTCTAGAAAGTATTCACGAGTAAGAAATGCCAGTTGTTGGAATATAAGACAGAGATAAACAGTGTTGATGAAACAGAAATTTTTTTTACTTCTGAACTAATTTTTGTAAAACAAAACGAACGTAACTTTTTTTTATATGACATCAACCAACCTCTTGAGTGTTTACTTTCCTAATTTGGAAATGAGGTCCAACGGTAAAAGTGAGTAGCAAGCCAACTATAACATTTCCAATTAGTCCTGTGAGTTCAACAACTCCGTTTCCGATTTAAAGTTAAAAAAAAAACATGTTTTATGTCATTCGATTGTGTGATGAATTTAGTATTTGTTCACCACCAAATATGTTTCATTATCCTCTGTCGATTTCTAACCCTCAGTGTTCTCGCACCCATTTTTCTTCATCCATCTTGACATCCTCTTGATAGCTCTCAGGTAGTTGATCGAGTTGAAACAGCTGAAAATCTAAGATAATGAAAGTAGGAAACATAATAAAAACTGCATTTGATCAAACCAGAGTGACCAACATAATACATCTGACGCCATCACGAAAAGAAGAAGCTATGATCGACGTACCACCTCTCTCACACAAGTGAGGATGGTTGCGTTCTGCTATTATAAACAAAGTGGAGAAAACTATTAGCAACGGAATTGTAATAGCCCCCGCATGAAGAAACTAAAGAACAAGAAGCCATGAAACCCATCTTCGGAAGAATGGGGGGTTCTATGACAAGATGACTTCCGCTCGTGCTCGATAGACAGAAGACAAGCAAAACTAACGTCGATCTGGAAAAAAAATAATATTCCCTGAGTATCATGGGATGATTGAACTTGATAATGAAGTATCCGAACTCATACATCATTGAAACAGAAGCATTCTAAATTTATTTCATATACCTCCGGAACCATTTCTTTTCATTCTTTTCATTATTTTCATACATACATTTCATATTTCATACAGGCTAAAAAAATCTGTACTATTGAACTGATCTCTTTCTTCTCAATTGTGAATTGGGGTCTTCTTTCCCTGTGACTACTTCCCCCCCCCCCCCCCCCTTCCTTCAAAACTAATAAGCTCATTTATTTTTGTTAACTGAAAACTCGTTTCTTGAACATGGTAAAACTTGTGACAACCATAAATGTGTCATTTGATATATTGAAAATCAACTATTCATTCAATAAAAAATCAACAAGAACGCAAATAAAATTATGAAATGATAATGAAAAATAACAAGAAATCAGAAAGAGTGCAAAAAAAGAAAACAAATACCTTAGACAGTCTTACTGGGCAAACTTTCAATTATGTCGATTAGAACCATTTGAAGGAGATCGAATGGAATGAACTTCTCATTTTTGTCATCGCTTTGACCATCGGTCTTCCAATTCTGATGAATGCGCATCAAAATTTTGCTGGTTCCACACCAATGCGAAATTAGGTAATAAAAGTCTTCCAGAACCTCCTTCACCAAAATTCCATTTTGATTGGCAGCAGAGAATAAATACAGATTTTCCTTGAGAGCGCTCATCATCATATCTACTGCTTCGGGAACCAGATGATCGAAATCTTTCAGGCATAATGCAAAAAGTTTCAAGAATTCGAAAACCTTGTTACGGTTTGTCGAAGAGTTAAAATTTTTCATCTTGACCAAAGGAGTCTCTTTCACTGGAGGCAATTCAAGTGGTGGTGGGGCGGGGCTTGGGGTCTCTTCGAATTTTGGAAGCAACAATTGCTCGTGCTTTTCGTAATTTTGTGAAGTCGAAGAACAGCTGGGACTGGTTGATGCTGCATTGACTTCAGCGATTTGAGTTGGAACTGGACCAGTAACCGCGTCCTCCTGGCCGAAAACTTCATCGGAAACTGGCTCATCATGTCCAGCAGCACCAACGAACTTGGAATTTGAAGTTGTTGCCGATTGCCCTTCCATTTCTTGAACCCAACCATAATAATTATTGAGAACTTGGTTTCGAGACTCGATGGGAATGGAGTTGTAGTCGGTTGGGAGCAGGTCTATTTGATTGGTGGAAGCGGAATTGGAGCTGCAAATGAAAATAGGATAATAGGTAACTATGAAATTTTTACGATTGAAAAGCAAGTGAAACATAAATTTTTTAAACTTACGAGTGCTGGTTCTCGTTGGATGTGGAGGGACATCCAGTTGGATCACTTCTGGCCTTCTTAGCTCTTGGTTCCTGGTTCTCCAACAAGAAGTCATGGCTGGAGTATTCTTCGAGAGTTGCTCTCTTCTTTGCTCCTTTATTCCTGTTCGGATCGGGTGCTCTGTAAGAATCAAAATTTGGAAGTGAGATACTGGCTCGGCTCAGAGAAACCGGAATTCCGGCTATCAATTTTAAATTTTTCACTTCTAGGCAGCTTTTATAGAAACATTAATTGTCCGCTGACAGCAAAGCATCTGTGACAGCCAACAGTTCATCAAATAAAAAACTCACCTAATCGCAAGTTTTCTCATTTCGTTTCCATGATAAACTACTTCTCCATTATTTGATCGGAACATCCAAATTGTGTGGTCGATTGGTCTCAATACTATATTTTTGTCCTCCTTTCTCAGCCTGAAAAAAGATAAAATCATTTTTAGAATATTTTCAAACATTACGTTTCCAACAGCCGTTCATCCTTGATAGGAATATTCAGAAAGATGAAGAGTTTTGCCTTCTTAGCAACGGAGAACTCAGAAGAGGCGTGAATCATTTCAGCCATCTTTTCCGAATTTCTGTAAAAATCCAGAAAAAGTCATTTTCAAAAACTTGAACCAAAAATTACTTCCGGAAGTTATTGACCCTTTCTTTGAGGTGATTTGCTTCTATGTACAGTTGATACAAAAGCTTATTTGACAAGTTGCTGTACTTGTCCAAATCTTGTTCCGCCAACCAACGGAACATGACTTCGTATCGCGCATTAATCACTGGTTGCATTTTGTCTGGAATTAATTTTTAAATTAATTTTAGAAATTGAAAAATATGAAGAAAAAAAGCGTGTTGCGATTCAAAAAAATATTAGTTTTGAGAAAAAAAGTGCAAAAAATTATTGGACCACTGGTGAATTTTTCTCGAAAGGGCGTGTTTGCATTCCTTCGATTCTTTTTGCATGTGCGCATGCAGGGTTTTAGCGGAGGCAACGAAGGATGGAGAGAGAGAGAGATGAAAAGGCCATCATGCCCACGCCGTAAGCAGGCAACATGCAGTGTAAGCAGGAGAAAGAGAGGAAACCCTCGTTCTCTATGTGAGTGGGTCTGAAGAATGTGTTGAGTAAGACTGGTAATGTAAGATGTAACCTAGAAATTTCAGGTTCTTTGGTATTTTTTACTGTTTCCAGAACTTTTTAGAGGTATTAATTTCAGAAATTCGTAATTTATGTACGTAAACATGTCGAAAAACAACATACTGTTAACCCAAGATTCTGGTGACGCTACTCAATTTTTTTGAGACTTTTCTGGAAAAATTCATTTCAGTATTATTTATCCAACTGCAGTTAGCACCACTCTTCGTATCATTCACATTAAATCTGATGAACCCAATAAGGAAGTCTCCTTCCTCTGTGGCTTCCTGTGACCCTGCACGAGTACACTCATAGGTGTTTGTACGTGCATCGTTCTCCCGCCGCTCTTGCTTTCCAAAAGAAACGCCATGTCTACATGTCTACTCCTTCCCCGTTTTTTTCTCTTCACGGTGCAGGCATGCAATCTTCATCGGTTCTTTAGCGTTGTTTGACACCGGTTGTAGGTGCGTTGGAACGACGGACAGCAGTTTTGCTGCAGTACGCAATAATGAATAGCTAGTACAAAGTACTCTATGATGTTCTGAGTTTTACTCTTGGTTTATAGAAGCATTTGTTCATTAAGAGGAAAAAAAGTTACAAAGAAGAAGTTTCTATAAAAATTTTGTTACAAACTTCCTACTATTTTTGTGAAAATCCTTTTTTTCCAATAAACCTTCCTCGTGACTACAAAACGTAGACCATCATCCACCGGTCACTACTGCTCAACAAAATGAATGAGACAGATCATTCTCGCTATGTTTCCTCATGAACGCGGTTAATCTCCATCTCACAAAATATGAGGTTGGCTGCTGCTTCAGATTACCTCTTGGTGACCAGCTACCTACTGCGAACAGATGCAAACGCTCACCAAGTAGTACAAAAAACTCTCGTTAGCATCTTCTCTTACGTCATTAATCTCCTGCCTATATGTCAACAGATATGTACAGCGAATGAATATATTAGCCTCTTATAACAAGTCACTGTGCGCTCCATTGATGACCAGTGGCCGCCCC
>GL379808.1:183347-228905 GCA_000143925.2 Caenorhabditis brenneri
TCTGCCTATATTCTATTTCATATATTTCACATTCTTCACAAAACCTCTAATCTACAATGTTGATGAGTCAACATTCCTACTGAACCCAATGACTTCTGCAACAAAGAACTTTGATTCTTCGCTGGTGAGTTCACTGACAACTAATTGGGTTGAACTCAATGAATATACTGTTTCTCATAGTTATTTTAAAAGTGCATTGTATTCTACACTTATTCGTCCTACGGTTGTAGCTCTTCAGAAATAAAACATTTCAGTACACGGTCTACGGATTCATCTTCAACAACTTCTTCGTTATGTTCTTCATTGGCTTCAACTACTTCACAGTTTGTGCTTACCTAATCCACCATTCCTGTTCTACCAGTCTACAAAAGGTTTCAAAAGTTTATCGACAAGTTACATTGCAATGCTTGGTAGTGTGCACCTGTCACTTCATTGGGTGCTTCCTGTATATCTACATGCAATACAGGCAGTTACCAAATGTATTTCATATTATTGCTCAGTTAGCATGGATTGGGAACCATGGTGAGTATCTGCAAATTTTTTTCCTGTTTTATACTCATAATAAGAATTCTGGATTTCAAAACTTGTTCAGTGGATTTTTTTTTTAAAAACGATAAAAGCGACAAAAGTGATGAATTTCAGGACTTCCCCCACTGGTCTACATAATTTTTAACACCTCAATCCGATCGAATGTCTCATTTTGCAATATTCGAATCGTTCCTCTGTCAGCCATGTCAGATAACCATCAGAATACTGGGATGAGCAGCAAGAATGTGCAGAAGCGGGTCACTACTATTGCATAAGAAGGATGTTTCATCAATTATTTTTTAAATTTGCATTTTGGTAGTCAATAAAATGATAGATGCTTGCATGAGACACTTACGACACTTACACTAACGGCCAAAAAAATTCCCTCGATTTTCTAAGTAGTTGATGAAACAGAGGGAAGTTCTTCGTCAAATTCTAGAAAAATGAAACGCACATAATACATGTTTACCATTTCATTAATGTTGTAAAACTTTGAGTAACTTCCTAGGATTTAGTAAGAATGAACTTTCTTCCGTTATCTTCCTTCTTTTTTGGAAACAATGATTTCTGTCTTTTGGACACAAAGCAAATTAAGCGAGTCACTATTACTTTGGCTGTATACTCATTACTTTGTTGGTTTGTTTTTGGATAACCAATGAAATGATAGACGTTACACTAGAACTTATAGAGTTATCATAAACATCACAAGAGAAGATTAATTGGCGAAGAATGCAAGTTGTGTTACTTCCTAACTGAAACCGAGTTACTCGTGTGAAGCACTTGCAAGAAGTGCTGACTGAATGCACACCAAATATTTTATTCGTTTTGTTAGACTTTTAAATGTTCACTTCTTTTACACTTTCAATACTGTTTGGATCTTTCAAACAACTTTTTCATCAAAAAAATCTAACGGAGTTTTATTAAAAATCTAGATAGTTATCAAACAAACAACCTCACATGAATAACTGACTAAGAGTCCAAGTGTTGATTATTCCTAACTAAAACTGGGTTTTTATGAAAAAAAAGTGCTATGAAAATGTAACGCACATAGAAAATTTTGACCGTTCCATTAATGTTGTTAAAATATGATTTTCTTTACATGATTTCGATAAGAATGGAGTTTATTCCGTAATCTTCTTCTTTTCTTGGAAACAATAATTTCTGTATTTTGGACCCGAAGCAAATTAAGCGGGTCACTATTAGTGTCGCTTCATACACATTACTTTGTTGGTTTGCTTTTGTGTAACCAATAAAATGATAGACGCTTTCCCTGGAATTTACCAAGTCATCGTAATCAGCCCACGGTTTGAATAATTGGCGAAGAATGCAAGTTGTGTTACTTCCCAACTGAAACCGAGTTAATTATGTGAAACACTTGCGAGGAGTGTTGAGTACATGCACACCAAATATTTCCTCTGTTTCGTTAGTGTTTTTAATTTGTGTTCTTCTTTTAATGTTTCAATACTGTGACTCTCCTCGGTCGTCCACTAGTGATATTGGAACTGATACGTATCAAAAATAATCATCAAAACACTTGAATGAGCAGGAAGATATCAGAAAAACAGTTTACCACTATTTCATGAAATGCGTAAACTTCATAAAACTTCATGACATCAAGACACGCAGCCAAACTTTTCTGAAGGCGCATGGACTTGGTTTCCTGACGAAAAGTGACCACTACCACTGCTAGAGTGACGAAAAGTGACGAGACATTTCCGCGAAAATTCATGCGCCTTTTTAAAATTTTAGGTGTGTACTGTACCTTTATAACATACATTTTTCATCAACTATACCCAATAAAATTGCATTAGTAACTCAGAAAGCTATTACAAAAAGAATTGACACAAGAGCAACTGAAACAGGATGCAAGTTTTATTAATGGCTAACTGAAACTGGGTTTTTGCAAAAAAAAAAAAGAATTCGCAAAGAGAAAGCGCATTGAAATCGTAGAAAAATTAGAAAAATAAGCATTCTTATGGAAGACTTTACCCCTCTCTGTAGAAGTTTTTCAAACGTTTGATGATTTTTTTTTCCTCGGTTTCACTCAGCTTTCTTTTTGGCACCACAATGTTGATAATGGTGTTGTTTGTCTTTTTTTGATAGGTCTAAAAAATTCCAAAGAATTCGAGGAATTCATAATTCCCAAATAATCCTATTCGGTAACCCCTGCCATCTCCAATCTAAACTTTAGACATTGAAGTGTTCAATCGCGGAAACTTGTTTACAAGTTTCCATTTTGTCTCCTTCTTCACCATCATCTTGACCACAAAAAGAGGTAAAGACTCAAAAAACATTTAGAGACGCAAAGTAGAAGACGTCCTTCAGATGAAGATAGGGAGGCGTTGACATAACAATTTTCTGATTTTGATTTTAAAGAAAAAAAAAAGTTTTCGAAACAGAAAAAAACTAGTTCCTATCTGGTTGTGGTCATCCAACTGCCATCACTTTTTTGATTTGATTACTTTTTTGTTTTAGATACGATTCCATTTTGTTTTTGCTGTTTCATTCGGTGGTTTTGAGACGGGAACTATTTCATTTTTCAGTTTCCCATTTTTTCAGAATTCAAGATGAGTAGGACAAGGACGCTAGTTGGATTAGTGGTGATTTTGATGATAGTTGGTGGGGAAGCAGCTAAGTTTTTGGATACGGTAAATGTTTTTGGATTCTGAAGGAGGGAAAAAATTCCGAAAAGATCCTCAAATCGACAATCAATCGAGTATAGGAAATATTCATGAAAAATACTAACTCTGTGAAACTGTATTTTCTGAAGACATCCAGAAAATCTTTTTTGACTACAAAAATTCACAAAATCATCGAAGAAAAACTTTTGAGAACACTACTGAATGAGTAAACATTTTTTACGACTCATGACTCTAGTGAATCAGTGGAAGTGTTTTTGTAGCTTACAACTGTTAGAGGGAAAGTCAAAAACCATAAATGTCCTACACAGATGTGAATAAAAACGGCCACCTCGAATTGAGTAATGAAAAAATTCATCAAATTTTACCAACTTTGTGAAACCGTGTTTTCTAAACACATCCAGAACATTATTTATGACTACAAACGGAGAAAAACTCACAAAAACGTTAGGGGCAAAAATTATTTTTACTGAATAGTTAAACGTTTTTCACTGCGATTTATGACTTTAGTGAATCAGTGGAAATGTTTTTGTAGCCTACAACCTTTTTGGAAGTTACGTTTTTCGGAAGTTAACTTCCAGTGTTGTAGGCTACTCTGATACGACTAGATTCACACAAAATGAAAATTCAGCTTCATGGAGTTCATATGAAACTTATACTTTGGGAAATTTGATGTTGCGTTGATCTATTAATACTGTTCTAAAAAAATCACTAGAATTCTATCAGTCTGAAAAACTTATGCACTTTGATATGAACTTATGGACAAAAATTCCCGTTACATGATTATGCAATCTTAAGTTATGAAATTAGTCTACACTGAAATTTTAGTTTTATTGGTCTACAATATAGATGTTGTTGTTTTGTGACCTACAACATCAATTGAAAATCAATTTGTTTTCTGTTCCTCAAACAACACAAAGTTACGTAATATTGAATCCGGAATTAGACTTGCCATTCAATAAACTTTTCTGAAAAACTTATAATCGTTTATAGAAAAGATATGGCTAACAACTATGACAATTGTTGTAGTACTCAATATATTTTTGTTTTGTGACCTACAACATCAGTTGAAAATCATTTTGTTTTCTGTTCCTCAAACAACACGAAGTTACGTAACACTTCATCAGAAACTTTATTCGATGAATTGTTCTGGAAAACTTATACTAATTGTAGAAAAACTGCGGCTAGAAAATGTCAAAGTTGAAAAAAAAACTGTTACACCACAATGATAAGTAATTGGAAAATTATTTCGGTTAGTTTTCCAATGCCTATTTGTGACAGATTGAAAAAAAACTTCCTTGAAACCCCTATTCGATCTCAAGACTCACCCTAAAAACCTAACTTTCAGGTATCAAAACAAGCAATCTCTGTACTCCATGGCTCTCAGAGAACTGGAGAAGTTAGACAATGTACATGTGATGAGATGAAGGACTGCTATCATTCATCCAAACTTCAAGCTTTAGACTGTTTTGAGACGTGTTGGAAGTCTGAAATCAAAAGAGTTAGTTCACCAGGAGAATTTGAATTTTCAATATAAACGGTTTCAGTTCAAATTAACCGACAATCCTGATGATTTGAAAGCCTGTTTTGATGCCAAAAAACCATTTGTGGATCAAGTGATTAACTGTTTCCAGACTAAAGTTAAAGCGTGAGTTTTTTTTTGGTTGTTGGTCTCAACAAGTAAATAATTTTTCGGAATTCAGATGCACTGAGAATGGGGAACCAGGTGTTCGTGTTAAAGAATACGACTACAAAGACATGATAAAGCGGGTGGAGGATGCAGTAAACTCTCAAATTAACGCGTTCTTGAGATCAATTGGAAATGATAATGTTAAGGTTAGTCTAATCAAAATTACACTTTTTTGAAAAAAAAATTACGGTTTCCAATGCATTTTATTAGTGCTTCTCATATTTCTTTATTACTTTTGACTTTTGATATAATAAATTATTGTTCAGGCCGTAGTAACCGCTGGAACTGCCATTGCCCAATGTGTGAAAACCTGCTTCCTGGAAAAGAACAAAGATGGTTTCTGCTTCAACCGTATTGGATGTGAACCACAGATTGAAGATAAAAACGCCAGGATAGCCATCCGACAGTGTTCTCGATCGGTGGCATGGAAGAAGGAGATGGAGACGTTTTGTCATTGTTCAAGTGCGGCGGGAATTAAGTAAGTCGGAACAATACACACAAATATCCATGTATATGAAAACGAAAAAAAAAATTTTGAATAAGCGAAATAAACTTCCTGAAACTGTAATAATTTTCAGCGGACTCTCAAGCTACTGCGGAATGCTGAATATTATTGGGAAAGTAGGCGGGATAACTCACATTTCTTTAAACTTTTTTCTATGTTTCATATACTTTTCTTCTTGCAATGAATTTCTTATTTCCTGGTTCTTCGATCAGTGGAAGGCGATTGGCGTGTTCTTTGAGACACCAAACTGTATACAACACCCTTGTTTATTTTCTTCTTCCTAATTAGATTATTGTTGTTGTTCGGAAAACAAATTTTCGGTTCAGAACACAACAATATCACATCATTTGGCGATCAAGATCACTTCTTTTTGTAGACTGGGTTTAGTTTGATCAGATAATTCATGGAAGTTGTTGTAAAAAAAAGAAGAAATCAATAAGAGAATTGCAAAACCGTGTTTCAGGTAAGCATGAAACTGAATAGAGTTTTGTTACTTCATTTTTTCCTCAAGCATTATGGAGGTATTTTGCTCAGGCCTTCTGATCCCATTGAAACTGTAAAGATTGATTCAAAAGTGACCTTATTTGAAATTTATGTGCTCATCTGGCTCCAAACATGCGTTTTTGTTTTGTTTGGAAAACAATTTTCTGGTTCAGAACACAGCATTTCACATTTAGCGATCAAGAGCAATGTTATCTGTTTTCCCTAGACTGGGTCTTGTTTAATCAGATAACACAATTTGTAGGAACAGAAGAAGCAATCAGTAAGGAAGCAATCACAAAATTGCGAAACCATAGTTCAGGTAATCATGAAACTGGATATAATCCTGTTATTTCATTCATACGAGAAAATTTCCAAACGCGTAAAATAGCTCTTGGGATTTCCCCAGAAAACGTGAATCTGAAAATTGTTTTCAACCAAAAGACAAACGCATCGGAGCATCATGGAGGTATTTTGCTCAGACCTTCAGATCGCATTGAAACCGTGAAGGTTAGTTGAAAAGCTACTTTATTTGGAGTTCACGTGTTGATCTGGCTCCAAAAATAATATTTTCTTTTGGTTGATAAACAATTTTCTGGTTTAGAACACAACAATATCACATCATCTGGCGATCCAGATAATTTCCTTCTGTAGACTGGGTTTAGTTTGATCAGATAATTTACAATGAAAGAACTAACAACCAGAGACATGCAAAACCGTATTTCAGATGATCATGAAACTGATTTGGATTTTGTTACTTCATTTGTTCTGTAGAGCGAAAGTAGACATAAAATTATGGAGTTATTCCACTCAGACCTTCAGATCGCATTGAAACCGTGAAGATTAACTAAAAAAAAGACCTTATTCGAAGTTCATGTGCTCATCTGGCTCAAAAAATAACCTGTTGCTGTTGTTTGAAAAACAATGTTTTGGTTCAGAACACAACAATATCACATCATCTGGCGATCAAGATCATTTCCTTTTGTAGACTGGGTTTAGTTTGATCAGATAAAGCAGTTATGAAAATGTTGAGACAGCATGAAGAGAAATTCAAATGCCTGTTTCAGGTGATCATCAAATTGAATATAATTTCGTAACTTCATTCTTGCTAGCATATCCGAATGCGTAAAAAATACTCCGGAATTCTCCAGACAAAGGTCCACGAAAATATAATAATCGTTGCTTTATTGTTGTTGTAAGAAATCTTCCCATAGCATTATAGATGTGTTTTGCTCAGGCCTTCAGATCACAATGAAACCGTGAAGATTAACTGAAAAGTGACCTGATTTGGAGTTCATGTGCTCAACTGGCTCCAAAAATAATCTGTTGCTGTTGTTTGAAAAACAATTTTCTGGTTCAGAACACAACAATATCACATCATCTGGCGATCAAGATCATTTTCTTCTGTAGACTGGGTTTAGTTTGGTCAAATAAATCATTGAAGTGTCGATAGTGAGGGAATAGCAATAAGAGAATTGCAAAACCGTATTTCAGGTGATCATGAAACTGAATATAATCCTGTTGTTTCATTCATACAAGCAAATGTCTGAATGCGCAAAATAGTTCTTGGGATTTCTCCAGACAACGTGAATCTGAAAATTGTTTTCAAACAAAAGACAAACGTGTCATAGCATTTTGGAGGTATTTTACTCAGGCTTTCAAATCGCATTGAAACCGTGAAGAGTAACTAAAAAATGACCTTATTCGAAGTTCATGTGCCTATCTGGCTCCGAAAATAATCGTTTGTTTTCTTTGAAAAACGATTTTCTGGTTCAGAACACAATAATATCACATCATCTGGCGATCAAGATCATTTTCTTCTGTAGACTGTGTTTAGTTTAATCAGTTAATTCATGGAGGGTCACAAACAAAAACGAAAGCAGTAAGAGAACTGCAGAACAGTGTTTCAGGGGATCATGAAACTGAATAGAATTTTGATACTTCATTTTTTCCTCAAAGCAAATATCTCCATAGCATTATGGAGGTATTTTGCTCAGGCCTTCTGATCCCATTGAAACTGTAAAGATTGATTCAAAAGTGACCTTATTTGAAATTTATGTGCTCATCTGGCTCCAAACATGCGTTTTTGTTTTGTTTGGAAAACAATTTTCTGGTTCAGAACACAGCATTTCACATTTAGCGATCAAGAGCAATGTTATCTGTTTTCCCTAGACTGGGTCTTGTTTAATCAGATAACACAATTTGTAGGAACAGAAGAAGCAATCAGTAAGGAAGCAATCACAAAATTGCGAAACCATAGTTCAGGTAATCATGAAACTGGATATAATCCTGTTATTTCATTCATACGAGAAAATTTCCAAACGCGTAAAATAGCTCTTGGGATTTCCCCAGAAAACGTGAATCTGAAAATTGTTTTCAACCAAAAGACAAACGCATCGGAGCATCATGGAGGTATTTTGCTCAGGCCTTCAGATCACATTGAAACCGTGAAGATTGACTGAAAAGTGACCTGATTTGGAGTTCATGTGCTCAACTGACTCCAAAAATAATCTGTTGCTGTTGTTTGAAAAACAATTTTCTGGTTCAGAACACAACAATATCACATCATCTGGCGATCAAGATCATTTCCTTCTGTAGACTGGGATTAGTTTGATCAAATAACTCATTGAAGTTTCGACAGTGAGGGAATAGCAATAAGAGAATTGCAAAACCGTATTTGAAGTGATTATGAAACTGAATAGACATTTGTTACTTCATTCTTGCTAGCAAATAGTCAAATGCATAAAATAACTCTTCGAATTCCTTCAGGCAAACTTATACAAATCTGCAATGATGGTAAATCAAGAAAATGTTTTCAAACACTTAACTATCTCTATAATATTATGTAGGTTTTATGCTAAAGCCTTCTGATTATATTGAAACCAAGAATATATTTTTTCAAAGATTCATGTACCCATCTGGTTCCAAAAATGCACTGTTGATGTGTCACATCATTTGGCGATCACTTTCCTCATTTTTCTAGACTGGGTTCAATTTGAACGAACAGCGCAGTGTAAATCTCTCCAATATGAATTATGAGAAATCAATCTGAGAGAGAATGGTAAACCCTACTTTAGGTGTTAATGAAACTGAATACAATTGTATTACTCTAAACACTCAATTGCAAACAGAACACTCCCAGAGTGACTGGGCAGAGGTCACCGATCCACCAAAATATATACACTCGAATATTATCCCACTTTTAGTCATCTAGAATCAAAGAAGTAAAAATCAGCATTTTGGAGGGATTTCACCTAAACTTTCACATCATATTGACACCGTGAAAAAACTTCGGTGTTATTTGCTCGTCTGCAGAAAATGATTCGATTTCAAAGCCATCAAAATTAAAGTTATGTTCGAAGGTTAAATTCGATTGCACAATAAAGATAATAAAGAAAATGATGACGAAGCAGTAAGAGAGTTTCAAAACACACCAACAATGACCAAATCCCTCTAAGAGTTCACTATTTCGGAGGCTTTTTCGAGCACTGCTGATGTTGCTTGGAATAAAATGCTTCAGTTCTGAACCAAGCATTCCATATCATTTGGCGATAAAATCCAGTATTCCCATTTTTGTGGACTGGTTTCAAGTTTATCGGACAGCAAAGTGCACATCTCTTGTAAAGAAGAAAAACCAATATTAGAAATGAAAAACCTTTTATTTTAGGTGCTAATGAAACTGAATACAATTTTGTTTACTCCAAGTAGTCAAACGCAAACAGAACACTCCCAGCGTAACTGGGCAGAGGTCACCAACTCACAAAGATATCTTCACTCAAATATTCTCCCACTTTTAGTGATTTAAGGGAAAAGAAACTAGCATTTTGGAGGGTTTTCATCTAAACTTTCACATCATATTGATACCGAAAAAAAAGCTTCGGTGTTATTTGCTCGCCTGTTGAAATGATATGATTTCGAAGTTATCAAAATTAAATTTATCTATTTCAAGATAAATTAAATTTCAAGAAGGTTTCGTATATCATGAGAAAAAGTATTGTTTCACTTACTGGATGCATTTTTCATAGATGAAATAAACCCAAGTATGCAAGTGCTTTTTAGTGCCTTCAACCTATTACCACCTCTCATCACAGTTCTTTGAAACGTCAACCTTCATACAGCGAATGTGTTCTTACTCGTCTAGGGAATTGTTTGCGTTTGGGAAACCCATTATTTTCCGTGTACATCACAAATAACACAATCGCATCATCTGTTGGCAAAGATCACTATCTTTCCCAGACTTTGTTTAGTATGATCACATGATTTTGATGGTGTGAAATCGAACCTTGAACGATGAACGGGAATTCATGAGAGTGAAACTAGCTTTGGGTTTTCTCAAAAACTATCAGATTACATATTTCAGTAGTTCGTTGCACTTCCTAGAAAGAAAAGAAGAGATCAACTTGAATATTTCAACCTTTGTTTCTGGTTGTTGTGAAACTGCACTTTTAATAAGTTCCATTTTGCCAAAAACAGCACAACCACGAGAAAAAGTGTTCGCAGTAGAGCGAACTTTCTCCCAACAAAACAGCCGATTCATTTTGTTGTTCAGTGCACCACACGACGTTCGGCACACTAGGAATTGTGGCATCTCGAAGGTTCTGTGGTTTTTCTTGGTTGGCCTTTTTTGCTGCGCGCATTCACCCTTGCCTCCTTAGGAGAACACAATGTGTATGACAATGAGAGTTCCCTGGCAATTAGTTATGTTGTTTCTTTTCTTGCAAAGTGTCTCTCTTATTTTTTGTTGAAATTTTGATTTCCCCAACGATAACACTCGAGTTTGAGAAAACCAGAAAAAACTTGTTCAAAGCCGGAAGAAAAATAGTAAACTCAAATAGTTCCACTTGAACTATGACTTTTTTGAATCTGCAATTTTGATTAACTTCTTTATACTTCTAAAAGCGTTCTCAACGATCAACAAGTTATCAGTTTTCTCAAGAGAGCGCGTATTAAAGAAAATGTAGGGTTATTTTGTTTTTCCGTGGACCACACGAGGTTCTACACACTAGGAATTGTGGCTGGTTCACTCAGTCATTTATCTCCCTCTTTTCGCCGCTCGCATTCTTCTTCGTCCCCTCCGAAGAACACTGTGTATGCTTACGAGGGTCCCCGGGCTATGAGATGCTTTGTTTCTTTATCTTCCAAAGCGTTTCTTCCGCTTTTTGTGTTGAAATTTAGACTTTGATCACTTTTGAACAAGTTGAGGATTTTATGACCCATGACTCTGCAGTTTTTAATTTCAAATGGTTCTCGAGATTGAGAAACCAAAAAATTGTTCAATAGATAAAAAAGCATCTCTAATACACATGAATCTTTCAACTTGAATTGTGCATTCTATGAAATAGTAATTCTAATTAACTTCGATATCGAGCTCAAATAATCTCAAAGGTGAACAAAAATCAGTTTTTTCAATAGAGCGCATATTCACTCGACAAAAAAGGCCAAGACGCTCTATTGTGCCGTGCACACAACGGTTCTGTCGTTTGTCTCGGTTCTGTCGTTTGTCTTCTCTTTGCCGCGCGCATTCTTCCTTGTCTCTTCAGTAGAACACTCTGTGCAAGACTACGATTGCCCCGGGCTATCAGATTCTTTGTTTCTTCATCTTCCAAAGTCTATAATCCTATGATGTTGTTCAAAATTTTCCACTTCAATTGTGAATTTCATGAAACTGCAATTTCAATATACTTTCTTCTTCTTCTCAAAGCCACTGAACGAGTAACAAAATATTGTTTTTCTCAATAGAGCGCATATTCACCCAATAAGAAAAGGCCGGGTCAATCTGTTGTGCAGTGCACCACACGAGGTTCTGCACACTAGGAATTGTGTCCCGTCCTGTCATTTCTCTTGGTTGGCCCCTCTTCATTGCGCGCATTTTTCCTCACCTCCTCGGAAGAAGATCGTGTGTATGGCAAGGAGAGGGCCACAGGTCATTAATTATTTTGTTTCCTTTGTCCAAAGCGTTTGTCAGATCTCCTTTATTCATAATTATATTAGAAAACTGCATTATAGCCTTAGAGAAGGGAAACATTTTAAGAAATTTTGAGTAGTAGTGGGTGATTGCCAGAGCATTATTTGCTCCTTTTTCTCGTTATAACAATCTGATAGCAATTTTGAGAGAAAACAAGAAAACATTCGTAATTCATTTAATTTTGACTTTGCTGAGTTTGACCGAATGAGATGGAATTTGAAGTTTCGAAGCAATAATTTCAAATTTATCCTGTTAGATTTATAGTGTAAGATATCGTTTTGTAATGCAAAATCGTTTCTTGAAATGTAGTTGAAGTTTAATGCTGTTCTTACTTTTTTTCCGCATTCTCCTAATCCAATAATAATTTTTTAAATATTCTATATTTCCCAACCATGTGGTACAGTGAATTTTGTCGCAAAGTTTCCCCCCCCCCCCCCCCCCCATAGGTTCTTTTGGTGCACTTGCGCGTAAGGGGTTTTGCGTACCTTCCACCCAATACGCGGGAGACAAGACGTTATGATGGATAGGACGTTTTGGCGGTTGTACGCGTATCGATCGATATGCCACTACTCTCATTTTTTTGTTTCCCTTTTCTTCGAATTAGCTAAAATCTTTAGGGATTTTTAAATAATTTCGTACCTTTTCAATTTCATAACATAAATTTCATAACTGTCAATATCGAATTTTTCAGAAGACACCTTCCAAAATGCCTGCCACTCGTACCCAACCCTCTCCAATCTTCTCCGCTGGAGAACTCGTTGTCTGCGTGGAAAAGAATTGTCCTTACGCGGCAAAAATCATGCAAATTAAGGAGCACAAGAAGGTCCTCAGTTACTTCGTCCATTATATCGGATGGAGTTCGCGTACTGACATAAAAGTCGCAGTTGGCAGTGAGCCGGGAAGGCTATTCAAAGGAACTGTTGCTGAGTATGTAGAGGAGAACCGGGATACCATCAGCGACGCGTTTTTGAAGGACTATGATGCGAAGTCAAAGGATACTCCAGCCAAAACGACTCCAGGCAAAGCGACCCCAGCCAAAGATGCTCCAGCAAAAGAGACTCCAGTGAGAGAGCCGCCAGCAAAGAAACGAAAGGTTGAAACCCCAGCATCCGTGGAGACTCCAAAGACTGTGGAATCCGCTCCTCCAGCGAAGAAGAGAAAGGTGGAAACTCCGGCTGCTGAGGTTTCATCGACTCCACAGAAGGAGGAGGAGGCTCCATCGGTCACGGTGGACTTTGACTGGAGGTTTGCATTCCCAACGAATCTCATGGAGCTGTGTATCGAGGATCGCGCAAGAATCCATCTAGGTCAGCTCACACGACTCCCAGCCGCTGTCACGATCGATGACATTGTAGAAAAGGTAAGAATTTCACTTTCTCTGGTTTTCTTTAAGTTTTCTTGTTTACAGTATGAGGACTCGTTGGGATTGAATGACACCAACGCTGTGGGCACGTCGAATGGAGCGGAGCAAGCCGAACTCCAGATCATTACTGTGGATGGAATTCGTGATTATTTCAACAAAGTGCTGCAGTGAGTTGAAGTTCAATACACCTCTTTCAATTTCTGAATTCCCATTTTTCAGCGCACAGTTCTTGTACGCCGCCGAACGTGAGCAGTATGACGAAGCCAGCAAAACTCCAGACTTCTCCCCATCCGGATATTATGGAGTCGTCCACCTCCTCCGCGCCTTCACCACTCTAGCAAAGACAATCAAGGAAGCCGGTGTAAAGCAGGAATTCGCTGAGGTAACCGAGACACCATGTTTTCAAATTTTAGATTGTTTTTCTTTTCAGAAACTTGTAAGCAACTCGAAGATATTCATCGACTTTCTCTCCAAGAACTTGGACGACCTGGGTGTCGAATACACCGGTGACGGCGTGGAAACAGACTAAATTCTCAATTAATCGATGACAATTGTTTTTCCCCTTGATCTTCAGTCCAAACAAATTTGACCTACCGTAATCCGTAATCAAAAGTCCTCCTTCAAGTCAGATCCTTTAATCAGACCTTAACCACACCTAATAATTTTTCTGTACCTTTTCTTGTTTCAAATTTCTTTTTTCAACCTCTCACCTTTTTTCTCTTTTCTCAGAATAAATAATTAATAAAAATGATCTACAATTTTGATCTACAAGTTTTCAAATGAATTTTTTTACCAATGATCAGTCCCCCATAAAACCCCGCGAAATCAAGTGTGCAATTGTGCGTGATGGTGTTTGCGTACCGCCGTTACCGCATAACGGCGGGAGGCCGATATAATCGAGGAGTTTGTCGTTTTCCACGTTTCGCAATATTTTTTCACTTTTTGAGGTGCTCAATCGTTTTTCAGAGTTACTTTTATTATTTTTTTCAATTTGGGGGAAAAATTAGTTTTCTATGTGTGTTTGCCATCAATTTGACATCTATATGTTGCCCAGATCGTTATCATTTTCCTTCCAATACACTCGTTTGGTCAGCATAATAATTCTTTCATTTTTCGTCAATCTTAATTTTTATCTGAAACATAATTTTATTCAAATTATTTCCAGATGACTGAAGCCACCTCAATGTTCTCTGTTGGTGAGACCATTGTTGCCTTGGACAATGGTTGTCCATACGAGGCAAAGATCACCAAAATCAAAGAGCATCAAGGAGTCCTGAAGTATTTTGTGCACTTTGTCGGCTACAAATCTCGACACGATCTCAAAGTGGTGGTTGGAAAGGAGAGAAGAAAGTTGTTCGCGGGAACCGTCGATGACTATGTGAAGGAGAATCGTTCGAAGATCAGTCAGGCGTTCCTGGAGAAGTACGAAACGAGGGCGACGCCCAGAAGAGAAACGTCTGTGAAGAAAAAGAAGGAAGAGTCACCGGGACCCTCGACGAGTCGTTTGCCAAGATTAGATGACCGATTTTCTACTCAAGAATGGACTCTGGATATTCCGAAGGTCTTGAGAAAAGTGGTGGTTGATGATTATGAGTTCATTGGAAAAGGACTATTGTGGTCCCTCCCATCGAAGATTACCATTGATACAATTGTTGACGATGTAAGTTTGAGTTTTAGTCCCAAAAATAAATTATTTTTTGAATTTATTTCAGTACGAAAGATTCCTCCAGCCGGGTCCATCAGACAGTCACAAAATGTTAGCTGCTCGTGGAATGGTTGATTACTTCAATCAAGTTCTGAAGTTCAAATTGTTATACCCATCGGAGCGTGAACAGTACAACGAAAACAGTGAAGACCGTCCATCCAGTGTCTACGGATTGGCTCACCTCCTCCGCTTCATCTTCAAAGCTCCAGAAATTATCAAGTTCAGTAAGAACGAGGATAGAATGCTTACGGTGAGGACCTCAAATTTTTTTTGTTTGGAGAAATGAAACGATCAAAATTTCAGAAATTCGTTGCGGATATGCAGCAATTTGTGGACTTCGTGGCCAGAACCTATAAGGATTACTACACTGGCGAAGAAGACTATTCAAGTGCCGACTAAACCCCCTTCTCTAAATTTTTTTGCACCACTATTTTTTCTTGTTCAATACTGCAACTACTCAAAATTATCCGCAGTTTCCCATTATCTGTAAATACTAGCTCCGAAACTCATACCTCTCACTAAAATCTACTCAATTACTGCATTTTTTGATAAATAATTTCATATAGTGTGTCAAAAATACAATTGTTTGGGGAAATAGGAATGGCCAGAAAAATAAGCAATCTATCCGGGAAGCAAAGTACAAACACAAGGAGAATTCACAGGTCAGAAGAATGAGAATGAAAAATACAAAGAAGTGGAAAACAGGGATTGGGTTGATATGTGCGAGATCGGCGATGAGGAATATTGAAGGAAAAATACATGGAGCTTGATTGAAAATAAGATTAGAAGAACACCGGTATTGATTTAGATTACAAAAATTAATATAGATGAGAAACATAAAAAAAAATAATGAAAAATGAAACAAAATGAAAGAACTGTGCCATTTCCAGTGACGGAAAATGGTGGGTATTTTGGTGTGAGACGTGGGTTTTTGGGTAAATATTAGGATTCCATCGCAGTTTCCTCGTCCTTTTCCGAGTCAAACATTGAACGGAGCATGAGGAAAGTGTACAATTGATCAGGACTAACTGATGCACAACGATGATCGATAATGGTTTTTGGAGCGATTGCGTGAGTGCAGAGGGTGCGGCGAGCCATTTTACTGAGCAATGGGAATTGGGAGTGACCGATGGTGCTCCAGAAGAAGATGACGTCTCTGGAATCAAATGGTTTCAAAACCAAATTGAAAAGAGTGATTTAAATAACTTGTAAAAAACTTTTAACAGTAGTTTTTGAAAATTCAAAATTTTTTTTATTTTTTTTAAACCAAGATAAAAGGGTAAAGATTGAAAAGGAGGGTTTTTGAAAACTTGTATCAACTCCACAAAACAGTAATCTACACTCACTTTGTTTGATTCGGAGGATACTGAGATCTCAGATAGCACTCCAACTCATCAGTGACCTGATCATCCTCCAAAGAATTCAAGAACATCCTTCTCTTCCTGTGTGGCTCCCCATCATGTGAACTTCCACGACTCAATGGTTCCTTTGGATTTCTGAATCCGCACTCCAAACGGATCTTGTCACAAATCAAATTTCTCTCCTTCTCTTTCAGAATCATGTTCAACTTCCTCAAAAGTCTTGGATTCAGAAGCACTGCAATCATATGCTCTTCTGTCATAATTGTCTGTTTCTCCTGCTCCATCACTTGAGCGGCAAGTTTTCTGAGCTCTCTTGCCAAGTCAGTAATTAAGTCTGAAGTGTCCTGGAACTCTTGGAATTCATGTTGAAGAGCCATCCATTCAGGGATCACTTTATGGAAATTTGGGAGATCAGCTGAGAGAGCTTCAACGGTTTCTCGGAATGGAAGTATGAAATGTTCCAAATCCCGAAGATGTTGTGGGTTCAGTTTCTTGAAGCTTTCTTGAAGAGGAGCGGAGCATTTGCTTGAGATAATTTGTTCTACTTGAACCCATTGGTCATTCCATTCAGCTAGGAGGTAGTGGAGATCGAAAATGTCTTCCCGAGGCTGATTGGAGAATGGAAGTCGGACGTCCATTTCAAAAAGGGTTTTGGTTAATTGATCTACGATCGTGAGCATATCCATAACCGGTTGGGAGCATTGGGAAAGGATTGTGAACAGGATCTGGAAATTATGATTAATTACCGTTTCAGATTGTTAATTTTTGTTTAGCTCGGATGTACAATCGTTCAAGAACTTGACGCATTAGAAAAACTGTGAAAGCTTACCTCTTTCATTTTCTGTTTGACATCAAAAAGCGACTTGATGCCGCTTTTCTCCATCAAATCATTCTTCAAATTATGTGTCGTCACTCGGAGATGTTTTATGTTCAGCTCATAATTGTGCACACAAATATTGACCATTTCGTTGAGTGACTCGGTCTCTTGGGCTTTGAAGACGCTGGAAATTTTGATTTGAAGAAAAGCTCTGGCGAGGTTAGAATGATCAAAGCGAATATAAAAACTGCTCTAATATGAAAAATGTGAAACAGGAAAAAAAGAAAGAAAACTAACCCCAAAATATTACTCCTCATCTTCCAATCCGGACTAATCCTTGATCCATGGATCACTCTATAATCTCTTCCCATGTAGGTCAGTGTCTCCACTGCCAACCGACATCCCTCTCGTGTCCGGCTCAACTCGTTTTTCAAATCATCATTACAAAATCTTAGATGTGTCTGCATCGCATTTCTCACTGTCTGAATGTCTGGGAACACTTCTGGAGGTGGACTAGTGCCCTCTACAGGAGGACTTCGTTTCAACATCTGCTTCAGAAGACCACGGAATCCTTTGCCGGTGAAGACAACGGGATCAATCAGGTCAACTGCACAACATTTGACGACTGCATCGATGAGAACTTCTCGATCAACGTCTCCAATAGTGGTCTGGAATACCTGGATAGATAAAGAGAAGGGTGACCAGGAACTGAGGAATGAAACGTGCAAAGTGAAGGGGTGGACAGGTGCATTTTGTTTGAAAAAATGATGCAGTCAGTGTCATTTTTTATGAGATTGGTAGGCAAGTGAACCCAGTACAATCACACTTCGATCACTTTCAATATCAATCTTTGATTTCTCTAAACTTTTCATAACAGTAATTTATTTTTTTTTTTTTGAATTGAATACTTTTTTTATTTTTATTACAAAACTCATACCACTTGTAATACCATGCATCCACATTTCAAAACATTCCGAAACAGAAAAGTCCACCCCTCAAATCCCTAAATATGCAACTTACCTCCCCAGAATTCTGAGTTAACAACGGAAGTGAGGAATTTGTAGATCCCATTGAAGATCCTATGCCACTATCCGTCATAGTAATCGACAACTGTGCTCTAACTGCATCAGGATTGGCTCCCATGATATCCCTTTGATTTCTGTTCGACTCTCCGGCTTCCACGGTTTCTGTCGAGGAGGCGTGTGTACTGGACCGATAGCTGGCTCCAATTGGACACCGATGTCGTGTCATGTTTCCGGTACCACCGCCGGTGTCAGTGTATAGAACCTTGCATGCGTAGCACGCCACGTAGGGTAGGCGGAGACTATTGACAGTGTCGAGTACCTGAAAATAGCGAATAGAATTTTCGGGAGTCAGAAAGTGTTCTAGACTGAAAATTGGATACAAATTGTGGGGATCTTGGTTTTATCGGATGAAAATATTCATAAAATAGTATTTTTCACACACATTTGAAGGTGTGGGAAAGCTAAAAGGGCATGTCAGAACAACTGGGGGAAAGTGCATGACGGCAGCGAGAAAATTATTTTTTTAGGTAGGACGAATAGTGAATTCGAGATTTTCTGTGTGTCGGAAAAAAAGCTAGCGGATTGGCTCAAAAAACCTATAGACATTAAGTTAATATTGTGAATTGTTAGTCATGAACTTTCATGAACTGGCAGTAACAGTAAAAAAGGTAGCTATTTACAAAATTTTTGGCTCTTTTTTTTAAAGTATTCACGGTTTCAGATATGTTTGAAATTTTCAGCAGCAAAATCCGGTTCAATTCGAGGATTCCATATTGCAAAAAAAGAATAACTAAGAAACAAAATGTTTCAATCTGATTCCTTGTTCAAATAATTGTTTTTTCTGCCATTACTGCAAAGAAACAGTTTCCTACCAACCGAAGAAAGGCATGTCAGTGCAACCATGAAAGCAGCGAGAAAATGAATATTTTTTTGGACAAAAAGTGGAATATAGAATTAAGGTGTGTTGGAAAAAAAAGAAAGATTCGCCCGAATACATCAAGTTTATAATGTGAATTTTTACTCTGGAAATTTCATGAGCTGACAGTAACAGTAAAAATAACTTTGCTATCTAACTAGTAAAGTTTTTTTTGGCTCTTCTTTGAAAAACGTATTCACGATTTCAAGTATGTTTGAAAATTTCAGCAATAAGATCCGGTTCAGTTTCATAATTTTAATTTACTGAAAAAAGTTGAACACTAAAAAACGAAGTGTCTGAAATCAAAACCAACTGAAAAAGGAATGTCAGAAAAACCATGACAGCAGCGAGAAAACGAATTTTTTGGACGAAAAATGGAATAGTGAGTTGGGGGTGTGTCGGAAAAATGTGGGAGATTGGGTCGAAATTTTTTTATACATAAAATATTGTGAATTGTTAGTCAGGAACTTTCATGGACTGGCAGTAACAGTAAATAAAAGGAACTATCTACAAATTTTTCGGCTCTTATTTGAAAAATTAAATAGGGTTTCAGATATGTTGGAAATTTTGGCACTGGTCTAAAATCGAGGACCGAACGAAAAAAATCGAGGACCGAAAAAAAATCGAGGACCCAAAATAAAAATCAAGGACCCAAAAAAATAATCGAGGACCTAAAATAAAAATCGAGGACCGAAATAAATAATCGAGGACCCAACAAAAATCGAGGACCGAAGAGAGGTTTTGAAAAAATCGAGGACCGGAATAAAAAAATCGTGGACCCAAAAAATTAAATCGAGGACCGAAAATGGAATGGTTTATAAACTGTGCATACTTCAAAAGTTTCTGATTTTTTACCATTCAGTTGCAGTTCTCCATTCTTTCTTAACATATTCTGGTTCTGCTTGACTTGAGTAGGCTCAAACTGATGGTTTGATGGGCCCATGAGAGAAGTAGGAAAAAAAATTGGATGGGCCCATAAACTTTAAATAACTTTAATGACATGTTTCGGTGCTTGTCATTTTTCCAAGTACTGTTTACTCTGATGTGTAAAAACCGTAAATTCTCTAATTGAGGTGCCCCTTCAGTTGAAGTGCCCCTCCAATAGTAGTGCACTCTCAAGGGGTCTTTGAAAAATAGAGTTGCATGCACCTCAATTGGAGTATTTACGGTAAAATACTTTATACTGTCAAGTTAAAATATTTTTGATGAGCACTAGAATCTTTGTAAATTTGTCATTACAATCGACAAAACTTTCGGATAGACTCAAGTTTTAGAAACCCATTTCATTTTCTAACCCTAGTCTAGGGTTCATTGAATTCTTTGACTCTTATGGGCCTATCCAATTTTCGAACCTATTTATGGTCCTTCCAATTTAAAAATAGTTTGTGTACATTCAAGTCGAATGAAACCGATTTTTACTTGTTCCAACACAGTAGCGTTGTAATTTGAACTTTGAAAAAACTGTTCGTTGGAACATGAAAAAACACTAGCTTCAGTTTCTCTTCACTTAACCAAAATGGCAGAATAGCAATACAACTATTCTTCATTAAGGAAGCTCTACACGACGAGTAGTTCACTTTGAGAGAAAAAAACTGAGCAAAAACGGATATGCTAGATACTATCTTTGCAAAAGTTTGATGATCTTTGGACAAGAAAAGTTATAGTTCCTTGTGGGAAAAAAATTTTAAGACCCCTCAGTTAAAAAATAGTTCAGTTTATGGTCCTCGATTTTTTTCGTTTCGGTCCTTCTTTTTTTATTTTGGGTCCTTTCATTTTTGTTTTGGGTCCTCGATTTTTGTTCGGTCTCTGATTTTTTTTCGGTCCTCTATTATTTCAATTTCGGTCCTCGATTATTTTTTTCGGTCCTCGATTATTTTTTTGGGTCCTCGATTTTTATTTTGGGTCCTCGATTTTTTTTCGGTCCTCGTTTTTTTTCTTTCGGTCCTCGATTTTAGACCAGTGCCGAAATTTTCAGCAACAAAAACCAGTTCAATTCCAAACTTTCAATTTCTACAAAAAAAGTTGAATAAATAAAAAATAAAGTGTTTCAATCTGATTTCTTGTTTAAGAAAATTGTTTTTTTTTCTGCCATTACTGTAAAGAAATAGTTTCCTACCAACCGAATAACCCTAGATTCGAAGAACAGCATGTCCGAACAACCGGAAAAGTGCATGACAGCAGCGAGAAATTTGTTTTTTTTTGGCAGGACAAAAAAGGAATAGAGAATTTAGGTGTGTCGCAAAAAATATGAAAGATCCGTTCCAATGATCCAAGTCAATACCGTGAATTTTTAGTCAGGAAGTTTTATGAACTGACAGGAACAGTAGAAAAAAACAGTTATCTACTAATTTTTTGGCTCTTCTTTAAAAAAAAGTATACACGGTTTCAGATAGGTTTGAAATTTTCAGCAATAAGATCTGGTTCAGTTTCATAATTTTAATTTACTGAAAAAAGTTGAACACTAAAAAACAAAGTGTCTGAAATCTGAATATTCGTTTGAAAAAAACCAAATTTATCTACTGTCGTAACTGCAAAGAAACAGTCTCCTACCAACTGAAGAAGGACATGTCAGAAAAACCATGACAGCAGCGAGAAAACGGTTTTTTTGGACGAAATAGGAATAGTGAGTTGGGGGTGTGTCGGAAAAATGTGGGAGATTGGGTCGAAATTTTTTTATACATAAAATATTGTGAATTGTTAGTCAGGAACTTTCATGGACTGGCAGTAACAGTGAAAAAAAGTTATCAAAAATTTTTTTGGCTCTTCTTCGAAAAATATTTTCACGGTTTCAAGTATGTTTGAAATTTCCAGCAATAAATTCCTGTTCAATTCCTGAATCTCACCTAATCGAAAAGTTGAACAACTAAAAAATAAAGTGTTCCATTCAGAATATTCGTATCGAAACAAATAATTTTTTACTGCCATTACTGCAAAGAAACAGTTTTCTACCAACCGAAAAACCCTAGAACCGAAGATGTCAGAACAACTAAAAAAGTGCATGACGTTAGCGAGAAAAAGACAAAAAATGGAATAGAGAATTTAGGTGTGTCGGAAAAAAAGGTGGGAGATTCTGGACGTCGTACATCGATTCAATACTATGAATTGTTAGCCAGGTATTTTCTTAAAGTTGAAGTAACAGTAAAAAAGGTACTCATCTTCAATTATTGGCTCTTCTTTAAAAAATTTTTCCGGGTTTCGAGTATATTTGAAATTTCCAGCCATAAAATTCGGTTCAGTTTTAGGTTTTTAAGTTAATCTGAATCTTCGTTTCAAAAAACAAGTTTTTTCTTGCCGGTACTGCATAGAAAAAGTTTTCTATATTCAAGACATCAGATTAAATCATTTCGAAACAGAAAGTTGAATCTCAAAAGGAATTTCGAATTGAAATGTCTATACTTGTCATTTCAAATTCAAGTTTATGAAATTCAAATGTCTAAACCCGAAGTGATAATTATCCAACATTTCTAGACGTCATCTATGTCTACAAGATATTGTCTAGGTCCAACAAGTTAGAGGCAAAACGGTGATGGGATAGATCATAGAGTTTAAAGTCACACAAAAGCGATAAATTCCAGTTTTGGTGGATAAATGCTTTTATTGACTATTTGAAACAGAAGGAATTTATGAAAAATGGAGGAAAAAAATTGAAGAAAACATAAAATTTTCGGTTTCTCCCAGTCCAGATTATCAAATCTTTGAGGCCAAACTATTCTGTCTTCGCTCCGGACTACCTAAGTCAAACTCCACAAAGTTCTAGTGTTTCTTTAAAACACACCTCCTTCATTTCTGCCAGTAGTATCCTCCAAAAAAACCAAAAATTCAAATTCAAAACCTTTCTTGTTTACGTACTCCCCAGAATCGGTCACAGACCAGAGATTACTTATGAAAACTGATGAAGGGTGTCGTTTGTGTGATCAGGAAATGGAAAGGTTGTTGCTCGGGACAATGGAAACACAAGATCAGAAAATTAGGCTTTTGGGTGAAAAGAAGAGTTGATTCGGATGAAAGAAAGATCATGTGTTTTACTAGGGTCTTATGGAGTAATATATAATTCAGATGAGTGTCCTTACATTGAGTAATTGAAACTGGAAGAAATATGACAGTGGGGTTTAATTATTGGAACCAAATTGAGTTTTACTGCTTTCAAAATGTGATGAAACTTAGAATCTTAAAAAACAGTAAAATCGACGGTGAATATCCGAAGAAAAAATAAAACAGTTCTTCCCAAATCTGATTGCGTTTAAAAATATGAATCATGAACTTAAAAATTTCGGTTTCACATAACTGGTTTCTAGAGATTCAGTGGCACTCTATTCAATTGTTTGAAAAAAATACCAAACTGTTCCAGAATTTGAAATATTAACTTCGACTAGAATGCGTTGGGGACCTGCGGTGCAATAGTATAGAAAATAGAAAATCAGAAAGGCCACCACGTCTTCATTTAATTATTTAATTTTTCTCATTTCTAAAATGTGGCTTGAGGCGTGAACCCAGATATTCCAGAAAACGGATGAAAGAATATCGTTTTCGAAACCAGCGTAAAAATCCGATTCGAACCCAAGTTGTCCGGTTCCAAACGGAAACCTATGAACGATTTTAGTTTCATTTTTTGTCCAGTTTTTCATTAAATTTCAGTTTTCTTCTTGACCTGGAAAATTTTTTAACTAAACGTTTTCTAATTCTTTTTCCTTCTCATAGAGTACCATCAGGGCTACAACCCTATATGGTTTTGAAGACCGAGTTAGGTTCCCGAGGTCAGTTATGAGCCGGAAACTGTCGTCCTATAACCAAAAGTAGAGCACATTTTTATGGCTCACAAGTGGCACAGTGGTCCGATTGACTTGGGCAATGGCTCAATCGATAGAGCTCGCCGAGCTACATATATCCCGAAATTTTAAAAGGAATCCTTCCAA
Organism: Caenorhabditis brenneri; assembly: GCA_000143925.2. Taxonomy (NCBI): domain Eukaryota; kingdom Metazoa; phylum Nematoda; class Chromadorea; order Rhabditida; family Rhabditidae; genus Caenorhabditis; species Caenorhabditis brenneri. The sequence continues at coordinate 207,255 of GL379808.1, forward strand.
AACTGTGTCAACACCACTCAAAAACAAAAATAAATTTTCAAATTTCAGGCCAAAATTTTTTTGACATTTTGGCACTTTTCACTTTCCTCGCTATAAGTCGGCTCAAAGTGGTCGGATCATCCCGCCAAAAAGTTCCCCACAAAGCCAATACGGTTTTACGTGTGCCCAAAAAATTTCAGTGCGCTCACTCAAATACGCGGCACACACGACACACGCAAAGTTAAAAATGAGCGATTTTTGACGGAATTTTTTGGACATGTTTTGACAAATTTTTCGTAACATTGGATAATTTGCATTTAAGGGAGAAATTAGAAAAACAACATTTAAAATGCAGTGTTCAAGCCAAACTTTTGGCATTGAAACATATACTTCTCCTCATTTATTTTACGGTTTCAGCGAGTTTATTCCTTGACCAAGACTTCGGAGCAATGATACATCTTCCGACGAAATTTCTTCATAATTCTCAAAAAGTTATTAATTATCAACCGTTTCAGCTACTTCATTTGTAGATTTGAGCTTCAAAACGATATTTAGTTTGGGTTTATTGTATCTTTAAACGCTGTTTCAATTCAAGTCAAAACCAAGTCCAACAAAACGATAAAAACACATGTGGCTGTGTGTGTGTCTATTTTAGAATAATAGAGAGGATTTTGTATGTAAGTGTGTATGCCGAAATCCGGATGATTGGACTGACTTGAAGATTCCACTTTTATCGGATCAAAATGACGGATCAGAGTGAGTTTAAGTGGGGGTTTGACTTGCTCTCTAACATCGGTTACCCTCAAGTCATCTTAATTCTCCTTTAAATAGATTAGAGGGAAGCAGAATAGATTTCAGAAAAGTGATGTCATTCTATAGTTTTAGATAAATTCAACTAATCAGGGAAAGACTGCCTGAATTTGGAAATGATGGTTAGAAATAGATCAGTTGAAAATGTAAAATATATATTGTTTTGAACAAGTTTCTTTTAAGTAAAAAATTTTGAATTCGATCAAGTTCATAGTGAACCTTCTGGGTCTCAGAAAAAAATTCAAAGTTCTTCCTCAGTTGGATCACCTAAATTCAGTTTGTTTCCAGAAAGACGAGCCATTGTAACAGTAAAGTTCTACTTGTAAGTATAAAAAATCGGGTCACAGATTAGTGAAAACATTTTAAACACTAGGAAAAAGAAGTACTCGAAACAGTTGATATTAGTTTTCACTACCTTTTTTAGCTCTACAGATAGTCCAGTACATTGAATGAGTTTGATAAAATCCGTAGTGAGCATCTGGGTTGAACAAAAAAGTGAAACAATTCATAATATTTGGTCCACCACTCAAATTTAGTTCGATTATTACAAAACGAGTCAATGAAACAGTGAAAATCTCTGTGTTTCGTTTTGTTAGTGCATACGAGTTTCGTATTGCGAACTCACTTGAGTTGTTATTGACAATTAATTATGCAGCCAAAAAATTGATATTCGAAACAGTGAACTCTATTTTTCCTGTCACTCTTACAGGTAGGCCTGTAGATTCATGAAGCTGGTCAATTTGGGCTTTGGAGATAAAAGAAACCAATAACTGAGATTATTGAAAACAGGTAAACTAGTTTGGTTTTTTCAAAAGCAAGCCAATGGAACAGTAAAGTTTCAGTTTTGACATTAAGAATTCGTTTTGCAAATTCAAACATTTTTTGACAGTTGAACAAATTTAGAATACTCTACTCATCTCGTATAGCAATCGTACCAATGCTACTCATTGCATCTAGAACATATATTATCATTGAAACAGAAAAAAATCTGAACCATCCACTATGAAAAAAATCCTGCTCGTGAGTATTTGCAGCTTCCTTCAAAAGCAGCTTACCAAGTACAAAAACATGCTTTCCGGAAAAACGAAAAGAAAACACACACATGACACGGACTCAGGGTTTTTCCTGTCTCCAACCCCTTTCAAAATCCGATTTCTAAATCTTTTGGAATCCGGTCAAAATCCGGACTATTTAGCTAATGTGGTTCATAGTAAAAACTAAGGTTCCGAATCGATATTCACTGATTGATAATCAACTGATATTTTGGTAGAAATGATAATCAAAAATATCAAAAAACTACTGCCTATTTTTTACGTGATAATCAAAAATATCAAGTTCATCAATTTTGATATTTTTTGATAATCAAAACATAATCAAAAGAAAACATAATCATAATCAAATATAATTTTCGATTCTTGATATTTAATCAACTGATTCGGAACCTTAGTAAAAACATCCAAGTTGGAGAGAAATATTGCAAAGATTGAAAAAAGGTATTCTTCTCGAGCTAATGAAACAGTAGGAATTTTGGAAAAAAAAACCTTAAAATAGTTCTAACAAAGAAAGCAAAAAACTTCAAAAAAATTAGCATTTCAAGTGGAAAGATTTGATTAAACAAAATCAGGTTTCTTGGAGGAAGACACCAACTTCTTGAACTTTCATCCTTCCAATTCAAAGTCACCCAACACTTACCTGCCCAAAAAGATTCCAAACTTCTGATCTTCCTCTCTTCCTGACCAACTGAAACCTTCCGTTTCCTGCTCTGATGTCATCCTGGATCACTGATTTTGGTGGCATAGTGGCTAGAACATCAGCACTCATAGAAGCGGGTGTCTGGAAATGTAAAAAGTTTTGAACGAATGCTTAGAGTCTGAGTTACCTGATCAAAAGAGGATTGAGCACTGGTCATCAGCTCAAAACTACCGGAGCCAACTGTCTCGAATGAGCCTCCGGAACAATCCATTTGCTGGAAATGAAAGGGATTTAAAAGTGGTTGCACTGTGACTATTTAGCCTAAATTTTCATTTGTAACATGATGTTTTCGTAACAGTAAAAAAATCTCACAAACAATATTTCAAAATTTTTTAAAATCCGTTTATGACCCCGATTTGTAAAATTATTGGTTTCATTCAGCAATTATAGAGAATTTGAAAAAATCACAGTTCCAGCTTCCCTATTTTAGCGTTAAAATTTTCTGTCACTAATACTGTTTGGTAATATCCTACTAACCTCAATCTTCGGCACATTTCCGAAATTCAGTTTCATATCCTCCATCATCGGTGATGCCATACCCATTGGTCTTGAGATAACCGCAGATAATTGATTGAGCAAGCTAGAATTCAGATTCAAAGTGCTCAAAATGTCCACGGAAGTGGCAGGTGTTCCAGCTTGTTTTGGAGATTCACCTGGAACTTTTTTTTTTGATTGGGGAACCAAAATGGTATCTGTAAATCCTAAAGATTCAGGTGTTAGATGATGATCGGTTTAGTTTTTTAGTTTAAAAAAACCCAAAAAAGACATACACGAAAAGGACCGATTATCAACTGGACTTTTTCGGAAATCCGACGGCGACGGTACGGTTAGAAGACGATTGTCGGTGGCGGCGGGCGGCGGTTCCAGCTGCAGAGAAAAGGACAAATTAGTTATTATTTCATTAAGATTGTTAGTTACCTGAAGAGGTGACAATGGGGATTGGACCAGTAGACGTGGCACTTCCAATGGGGAGAATGCCGAACGACCCGTGTCGAATGAGCCCACTCGAAGGGGGGCTGGAGGAGGATAACATGGATTTGATTAGAGAAAATGAGGAATGGGGGTTAGTATTTGTCAATTACATGGAGTTTTTTAGAAGAAAATAATTTTCTCTTGTTTTTTTCTGACTTTTCAGAAACATCTCATAAAATTATACCTGTTTCTATTAGATTTTATTTTTCCTCCGTTCCAAAAGCCCCAATATGAAGAAGACTTGCGCCCAATGACTCACCTGGACTCAACTTCTGCGTTGCGGACACATCAAAACTGGCGGCTCTTCTGGGTTGCTCCAGCACCATTGAGCTTGATGATGGAAGTGCAAGATGCTGTTGAAGGGATGATGCATTGTGAAGGTGTTGCATAGAATGATGATGTGTGGATGTCACTTGATTATGTTGCGATAGGAGATTATGTGGAAGGTATTGATGCGGCAGATGATGATGGGTGGTGGGATCATCATCTTGAACTGCCGGCGATTTTTTGAGCGAACGGTTGCGTGCGCGGGAGCGCACACCGTCTTCCGACGACAGTTTGCTGAAAGAATAGAAGGTTATTGGGGAAAAAAATTTACTGATTCATGGAAATGATAATGTGAGGAAGTTTTGAATTTCTAGATTCTCAGGAAATATTTTGTATTTCAAAAACCCAGACACCACAAAAAAGAAGTACATCAAACTATAAAAAAATGAAATTGAGTGGGCGCCCTCCTTTCTCAAAAAAGCAACCGATTCTGATGAAGACGTCAGAAAGTAGCGTGGGGAGGACGTTGTCCAGGATAGCCAAATAATTTAAAATTCAAAACGGCATGTGGTGTGTGTTGGAAATGAATAAGAAAAAGAAAAAGAGAGTGAGTAGGAAGAAAGTTGGGAAATAAGAAGAAGAAGTTGAAAAAAAAGGGTATGATTTCTAGTTTGAGTGACAGGTTGACGTATTCAGGGCGAGATGAGGTGAGTGTTTTTTTTTTTCAGGAAAGGGCAGATGAAAAAAGGCTTTCTCGGGAGAAATATCGGGGATTGACGTATTAAAATGGAGAAGTTCTGGGAGTAGGTCAGTGGAAATTTTCGTTTGATGGTAAAGTTATATTGGCAAATATAGTTTCACTTCGAAATTCTTAACAGTTTGAAACCGGAGTTCAAAGTTTCAGATTCGATACAATAGGTGGTACAGGAAGGCCGACTGCTTTCATATGGAATTGTTTACCTATCAAAACGTACCTTGACGTTCTTCAGCCCTAATAACAGAGTTTTGAAACAGTACTGAATAGATTTCAATAAACCAAAAGTTACTGTTTCACTAATTTTTCAAATTTAGCTAGAATTATTGGGGGACTGATATCTTCATTTTCTCTGATGACTAAAAACAAGTCGCCCTCATTACTGATTCTCATTGTGTCAACTACAAGATCACTGGAGAAGCAAGAAACGATACAAATTTACCTATTGTTTGATACATTGAATATATTTCTTAACAGAAAAACTTTTGTTTTGCCATTGCCAAAGTTTTGAATTGCATTTTAGTTTTCATAGTTTTCATAAAGCAGTTTTTGCTAACCATTAATGTACGTCGACAATTAATGACCCCAAAGGTGGCGCAAAGATTTGAACATCGAGGAACAGGAAAATTTTCTTGTCAAACTACGAATGATCCTGCCCTATTGTTAAGATTAGTACGGAAATTGCAAAACTGTCGGTTTTAAAAAGAAAACATACAATACAATCCGCACTGAAAACTTTTGCGAGAATATCGGATTTGTGAACAAGTTGAAACAGTAAATGTGACGGTTAGTGTCAAATGCTAAAAACATTTCTGTTTCAGATAGCTCATTAGTTTTTGAAAAGTGACTATCTGCTAATGTTAGTGTTCCATGGAATCATTTGGTTCTCACTGAACATTTTTTCGGGAAATTTGGATTGTGAAGAAGTTAGGACAGTAATTCATAACAGGGCCAAATGGGAAATTGATAGTAACAAGAAACAGTACCACTGATAAAAAAATGGAAAGCTATAGAGTAATTTTTCAAAATCTGTGACTGTAAACTTTCGAACATAATTTCAGTGTTGTTTGCAGTGAGTTATGAGGATCAAACTTGATTTTGCTGTTTCGTCTTTCTGTGATTTTTTTCTTGTTTCACATGGCTCACTAGTATTTGAAAAATGACTTTCCGCTATTGTGTGAGTTCTTTGCCCGGTAGAAACACAATACTCAATCAGGAGATCTCAAGTTTACACTAGGAATCTTTGCTAGACTATTATATTTGTGAAGAAGTTGAAACAGATCTCAATGACATCAATTGACGATTGGGAAATTAACTTTAACAACAGTTACTAATCAAGAGATGGTACGTTTGGTAGTTTGTTTACAACATTTGTGAAGCCGTTTTTTTTTAACCTTTCTTGAATTTTATGCATTTGTTCGATTTCTAAAACTTTTCACAGTTTCAATCATTTTCCAAGCTCCTTCTCACAAATGCTTTGAGCAAAAAAAATCAATGTTTTATCACTTCTATTTGCTCATAATAAGTTTATACCAAACTGATACAGACATTTCTTTCGCATCCTAACCTGGACCCTTGTTATCAGAATCAGATCCCCGATCTTCTATAATCCCAACATCCGCCTCGCCATAGTTTCTTGATTCATTAGAATCGTCACTCATTAATCTCCTCTCCATCCGCCTGATATCTACTACAAAAGACCCAACACAATTTGTACTTTCCCTACCCCCGAAAACGCCGTAAACAAAAACAATCACGTACATTGGACATGTGATCGAATAATACACGACATTTACATCAATGCAAAATAAATTAAATTGAGTCATTGGAGAGTGGACAAAAAAGAGCAAGTGTGAAAAAAAGAGAAATCGAAAATCAAAAGAAAAAAAAAGAAAATAATCTTGTCTTCGGGGCCATTAACGGATTAAATACGCGACACAAAAGGAGAGAGTGGAATAAAAAGAAGACGGGTTAATAGGTTTATGTCACACGTTTTCTCTGGAAAAAATGGGAGTGTGTATGTGAGTGAGTGGAAGAAAATTTTAATGAATGTCAAGTGACTCAATTTTGACCTATTCATAATTTTCATGAAGATGAAGGGAAGGGAAATGGATGTTCTGTTGTTAGAAGTGAGAGTAGCGGATCTGTTGGATGGTTCTCACAAAGTTGAATACAAACTACTAAAGAAACATTAGTTAAAAACCATAGTGAAACTGTGAAAAAGTCAGAAATTGCCCTTAAACTGAGCCTTGTCTGTAACTAATTTGGAAATAAAATTAGACCTCCTCGATAATTTTTGGTTAAAAAATAGAACTAGTTTTGAAAAATACTGACAGCGTAGGTTGAAAACCAAAGATAATAACTCAACTGACCCTTTTCTAAAACGCCTAATAAGAAAAAATTGCTCTGATTCCACTGGCTATAAAGTTTCATAACACACATCAATCATATAGTGAGTACCAAGCTCCAAAAAATTCAATTGAAACCATTATCAACCGGATGAAACTGTAAAAATGTTGAAACTGTGAAAGCAACTTTAATGAGAATTTGGTGAAGATTATAACATGAGTTTGTCTGTTTGAAATCAGTTTTTATGCATTTTGGATAGTTAAGATAGGTGTATCGAAAATCCAGTGCTAGCAGAGAAAACTAGAACAAGCTAAAGACATTTTTAATCAGGAAAACATTGGAAAGTGACAGCACATTGTTTCTTATATATTGGACTAATATGTGTAAGAACTCGAAAGTGCACGACACAGTGGCTATATAAATTCTTAGAACCCAATAAAAACCATTCTGAAACAGCGAATTGTTCTAAGCGGACGACTAGTACTAATTATTTTTGAATGATTTCAACATGATTTTTGTGCAGTGATCAAATACGAATAAAAAAGAAAAACAAGTCAACGGCACCTTGAAACCGTAAACGCGAAGATACTCTTTTTTTTTTGGTAGCATCAAAATCTGTACGCAAAATATCACTTCGTTAATAACTTTCGCGCTTCATAGAACTCAATTAAAATCATCACAAAACAGAAAAATTTGTAAACAAACAGTTGAGTTTTTCTGGATCATTTCAGGGAAATTTTTGCACAGGAGTGCTCCGACTTGGTCGAACTCCGATTCTCTAAGCGTATCTCACCAAAATTTTGTGCAGTAGCCAAAAAAATGCTATCGAGTCTACCCAGTTCCATAAATCCCTGTTTCAATTTCGAAAAAACAGACAAATAGTGATTGTAGCATCTGTAAACCGTTAAAGAAACAAGTAAACGACATTTTGAAACTGTAAAAGTCCGAAAACTACTTACTGTAGTATTATAATGTGCATAGAGGTGAAACCGTTTTTTTAGTAACTATCGAACTTTAGAGAAAATAATTAAGACCATTTAGAAACAGTGAAAATTCTAACTGTCAGCGAAACTTTCCGTCGCAGTAATGATTCAAAAGCTTTGGTTTGAGAGAGTTCAATTGAAAACGTGATCACGACCTATTACCAAATCGAAAGAAATTTGGATGTTATCACAGTTTAGAAACAGTAAAAAATCTGTGAATCAGGAAGCCGACTCATTTTTACCCTATCACCCTTCAACTCTTCTTCTAAAAAACGCGGAAAAAATGAGAAGAAGATGAGCAATTTGGTGTCGTCATATACCCAATGAAAAGCGATGGGAAGGAAGGAAAAATGATGAAAAAAGCTTCTCAGAATGAGGATTAAAAGAGAAAAAAACGAAAAGAAAAGAAGAGCCGTTCGGAGAATTTCAATGAGCCATGGGCTCCTCTCGTCTGGTTCATTCATTCATTTCAGTCGTTTTCCACGTCCTTTTGACTCAGAAGAAACTGAAGAAAAATGGAGAAGAAGAAGAAGACGTGGAAAGCGGAAACGTATGTGTACTAAATTACACACTGGGGCTTCATTTGATCTGTGGAAGTTTCCGGTCTGCAAATTTGGAATTCAAAAAACGACTAGTTTTTTCGGAAGTTCTCAGAAAAAGGTCATAAATCAAGATGTGAAGTTTTGGAGGATTTCAAGAGACACAACAAAACGAGCAGGTGGTTTTTGTGTAAGATCATTACAGGAAAAATTGGTTTTGCAGGAGTGAAACTAGAGAAAAAAAACTGTTTTGGAAAAATGACTTCTCTCTGGAATTCACAGAGTAAAACATTGAGTTATAGAGAAATTGAACTAGCAATTCAGTTTGATAAAACTGTGATGAGGTGTTTGAATATCGTCAAGTTGATCGTTCCGGGCACATACATCGGCCAATTTTGCGCACCCCCTTTCCAAAAAAAAATTGACGTGCTAGGTTTTCCGAAAAAGTGACGTTCTAGCGTCCAAAAAAAAAAAAAAAAAAGAGCTCTACTTTCTTCGAACTTGGGTGTTGCAGTTTATAAGACAAGCGTCTTCACCACTACGCTACTCGCGCGTCATTTAACATCTCCTTTAAAATGTGTAAAGAAACTGGCTACTGTAGCTGAAAAAGGGGCGCCGCAGGCAGCGCGCGCACACTGTAAAAATTATTGATTTTTCACTGAATTCTGATGATTTTTTCTCCAGAACCACTGAACCGATTACGCTCAAATTTTTTTTCTGTCGATGAAATTCGATGCTTGTTCGAATGGGTAAAGAGCGCGTGCTGGAATTTCAGCGTGCGTGCTGCGATTTCGATGTGTACTTGCAGTACTTCGAAAACGTGGAGCAATGCAAAAGTACACATGCATTTTTCTCCGCGAAAACGGAATCTTTTTCGATCGGCAAAAAAAGGATTCATATCTACTCAAAATTGTGTACCTTTTTGACATAGTGCGCGTGCACCGAACTCGCTCATTAACTCGTGAAAAATTATCGACTTTTATGCAAATTTACCTCCACACTTCAATCGCGACGGCTCAAAACAAAAATTCCAGCACGCAAACTTTTTTCATATGTTTTACTCATCCTGTTTCATTTTTTGACAACAGTTTTACCAGGAAAATATCGCGTGCTTGCCGAAAAATTGACTTTTCAACAAATAATGCTTATTTCTACAGTAATATTGTAAATCTTTTGAGGATTACGGTGCCTAGTTTGAAGTTAATGGTTTTTGTCGAAGTTTTGAAGCAGAAATTCCATTGTTTTTTTTTCAATTGCAAGTCATGAGTAAAAAAAATTTGAAAATTGTATAATAATAGAAAAAAATTACAAACATTAAAGACATTTTCAAAAAATTTTTGACGCGCTAATTTTGCTCAAAAATTTTGACGTGCTGGAGTACACGAAATGACCGATGTATGTCCGGGCATTAAAATTCAAAAAATTGAAGAGATACTAGAATCAACATCTGCATTACCAAAGACTGGGAACCTAGAAACTTACGATTTCAATGAAACCTTATTTTTCAGGAATAATGCAATGCCTGGTTTATTGGCAACAAGACTAAACTAAATGCTGTCTTCAATCGGGTAGTAATTTTTACGCTGAAAATTTATCAGTCAAACTTTCAATCATGCTTAAAAGATGTGTAAAAAATCGTTCAAGGGTAGTTTTTACAGATACGTTCCAATTTTGGTTTTTGAGAATAAAATACCGATTGGAGAAACTTTATCGTCCTGAGAATCAAATAGTAAGTTCATCTAGATTCTGAAACTGTAAAAAAGCTAAAAATCAAAACATTTTCAAATGTTCTATGAGAGCTTGATGAGTTATAGATCCTATTTTCATAACTTTAATAGATAATCATCAATCGAAAAAAGCAACTTCCAACAATAAAAAAGCCTTTGAAACACTAATTTTTGGGCAATTTTGAAAGGAACACAATAGAATTTGGACAAACGAAAATTATTAGACTTTTGTTCATGCTTGAAATTAGCTTCTTCAAAGTCCCACTCAATAATAAAAACCTGATGAAACTGAAAAAAAACCAATTCACTCAAAAAATGAAAACCTAACAAGACTACAAACCCCAAGGTTCAGCGACCTGAACCTTCAGGTCGCTCTTCTCTCTTCTTCTCTTTTGAAGGGACCAACGATCTTTGTGATGAAATTTTTATAGGGAAGAGAGCTTAGGGAAGAGAGATAGAATAGAAAAAATTGGGGTGAGTAAATGATGAAATTGGAGATTTTGGTGGGAGGAAACAAACTTTTTTTGGGTAAAATGAGTTAGATCTATTGTTCAAAGGCCACTAAAGTCAAAAAAAAGTGGGTGGGATTTTTGGTGGACTATTCTCGAGATATGGGGATTTGAACCATCATTTACTTACTTAGCGAGTACCGGTAGATGATAGAAAAAAATTTGAAACATATATGAAACAGAACTACATATATTTCTGACTTCCGTCTCACTCTTTGATCCAGACAGAAAAGAGTCAATCCCTATGGAATAATGACAACGAAAAATCAAAAAAAATATCAAAACAGAGCGATAAAAGAAAGTCATAAAAGGCAGAAAAGAGAGATTTATGAGTTGGGAAAAAAGGTTGATTCATCGAGCTTTCTGTCAATTTTTGACAAAATCTTTTGATTTGAAGGGGTTTCATAATAAACACAATTTGTTCGATGGTGTAGTTCAGAATCTCAAGAAATAGGTAATGTACGTTAAAAACATTGATGGAACAGTATAATCTGAGAGCAACCAATATCGGCTGAAATAGTATGGAAGCTTAACTGGAAGCTTCCAAATGAAAACTATGAGAAACGGAACAATGTGGTTGATGATTTTCATGAGAAACTTTCAGGAAAGGCACAGATGAAATGTATAGAGGCAAAAATCTTGAAGTGAGAGTAATGCCTGTAATATTTTTTGCCTTCTTGTAAGGAGGCTATTATGTCGAGAACGTGGAACAGTAAGAAAAATTTTGGTAGGTGTTCCTAGATTTTCAACATCGGATTCAGTTTCTTCCTTACGTTTTCACCGGGTATCCCGAAAAGAATTGAAGCTCAGGTATATGAAAAGTCTAACAAAACAAATCAACGAAAATCTCGGTTTCCAGAATCTAAGATTTTTCTGAAAGTTACAGCTACTACTACCAAACCGGATAACCCAATTTTTTTCCAGTTATCAAATACCAATGGAATAGAAAAGAAGAATTTGAAAATCGAATAGGTTGTAACGCAGTCCGAATAAACTGTAATACAAGAAAACCTAAATGAAAACGGCATGAAACGGGAAAAAATGTTGGTTTTTGTGAGACTTTCGGTTACGAAAAATATAGTATTGTTACTAATGAAGTGTCCAAAAAGTAATCTTATATGAAAACATGGAGGAACAGCAAAAGTTTCAGAGTGTGGTGACAGAATTTTACATGCAGTCAGTTCCAAATTGGGCTGTTCGCCAGAAATGAATTCTTTAGCATTTCAAATTTCTAGGAATTAGAATTATAAACCCTCCGAAACGCAAAAAAACATATCAAAAACACAAAACTCAAAGGTCAAATCTCCGTGTTTTCTCTCTTTTTCTCAGTTTTTCATGTGTTTTTCTCTTCAAAACATAAAATTACTACCAAAAAAGTATAAAAGCAAGTCAAAAAAAAAGAAAAAGAGCATGGTGAGTTAGAAAAAAAAAGACTTGGGACCCAGAAAAAAAGAAGAAGGAATAAGGAGAGAGAGGCGCCTCCTCTCTCTAAACGAGGCCAGAAATTTTTCCGAGCTGCTTTTCCACTCGTTTTCTTTTCCACCTCCACCCCAGAAATATTTGGGACCCTATGATGTAGAAAATAACGGGGTTGAAGAAGGAAAGGGGAGATACACACTCACATGCACACAAAAAAAATGTTGGACCGAGAGAGAGCGGCGAGAATTAGTGAAAGAAAGAAATGGCTTTGAGCTGCATTTCTCTTCTTTCGTTTTCTTTTTCTTTTTTGTGACGAAGAGGAAGGACGTGTTGTGTTTTGGCTCTTTCGGAAGAACCCGTATGGATGATCATCATGATGGGGCTCTTTTCTCTTTTGAGCTCAACCCAGAAGAAAGAAGAAGAAGAAGAGATAGAAGATTCATTTCGAATCTTTCGATGGAAGAGAAGGAGGATTGAAGGAGGAAGTGGTGGAGGAGGAAGCAGATGAAGAGAAGAAAAAGAAGAAAAAATAATGAAGAAATAACAAAAAATCAGATTTTTTTGCAAGAGAAAAATTCTGTTTCAGGTTGGTTTTTTTAAAGAGTCAGTGTCATTTTTTTCTAATAATGTGAAAAAAATCGATTTGAAACTCTTTCAGGAAAACCATGCTCAAAATAAGAATTTTGAACGTTTTTACCGTACCCATCGTCGTCAGATTAGTATTCGAGAATTTCCCTCAATTTCTCAAATAGATGGTACAGAAAAAAAGTGTTTCAGATGGTCTTCTTCGAGAGAAGTTTTGTTCAAGAAAATACTTTGTTCGTCAATATACGAATTCGAATTTCAAAAAACCTTCCAAGTATAAGTTTTCAAAAAAAAAGAATCTTCTAGTGTTCTGAAAATTCAGGAGCTGTAAAAATGATCGAAGAAACTCCAAACTCTCCGGATTTATAGAACATCTTCATGAACTTCCAAAAATAAATATGAAGGTCATGTGTGCCAAGGCTTTTAATCCACAGGCAAAAAGTTGGGGGGCCACAAAAACTTTTTTTTTAGCAAGTTGGTCAAAACTGAACATTTAGTTAAAAAAAAACAGTTTCTAGAAGCTATCATAAATACTATAGAACGAGAAGTTCTAGTTAACTGAAGCTCAAAGAATTTTCAAGATTTTTTTACGAAATTCACTTTTTATCTAGTTTATTTACCAACTCTTCTCACATATCAAAGTATAAATGAATCAAGCCTAGTTTTCAGACCTGATTGAAACAGACAGGCGTGGTTTAACCGCAAAAAGTGAAATTTTTTGTTCTTCGCTCTCTAGTTTGCCCTACAACCTGCATCTTAGATCCCCTTTTCTCGTAGAGATTCAAAAAGTCAAAATCACCGTGGCCCTTTTTGACGAATAGCCCTCCGATCCATCTTCCAGTCAAGATTCGGTTCCAAATTGGCGAATTGTGTTTTTGGACATGTTATTTTTGTTCATTTCTCTCCCACACTACCCCCCACCCCCTAAAAAAAGACAACAAAATGACATCATATGGCGGAAAAAGAAAGAAGATATATAAATCAAATTGCAATTTACCCTCATTTTCTGCCAAAAATATATCGAAAAATCGTCACTTTTTTTTGGAATAATTATGTGCAAAAAATGTTGACGAGAAATGTCAAAATAGTGAACCAAAAGGAAGCCTTTTGAAGCGAATTTTTGACTGCACGTCATTTCGTATGTGTAAATCTGTGATCTGGCTTTAACTAAGTCAAAAAATCGTGAAAAGGTGCGGATTTGCAGGCGTCAGAAGAGCTGTTTTAACAGCGTCAAAAGAAGATAAATAGGGTGGAAAGGATAAACAATAGAAGGATCGAAACATCCAGAAGCTATCTCAAAACAGGTAGAAGTTGTTCTTTGGCATCTGGAACTGAGGATATTTATAGTGCTCTCCAAGCTCCGCCCCTTTTGTCAATTTCGTCGATTGGCAATGCCTAAATCCCAGGGATTGACAATCTATGTCAAGTTGTCACTGAAGATTTTGGCAGATTTCACAGATCCGACGCAAGAATTTTGGATCAAATCAGGTCTCTCTATCGGATTCAGAAGGATTTTTTGGATCCTAGAGGATTTTTGCGGATTACTTGGAGCACCCACAACTTGACATAAGACGCAATATACTCAAGTGATTGACCCGTTAGGGTGGAAATCCAGGGGATGATCGGATTGACTTATGTGCGTAACATGTGCATGTTCTAGAACATTAATTACTCGGGAAAGGGATTAGGGGATGAGCGTCGGAGGGAGGATGAGGGAGGAATCGAAAGTGTAATCAAAAAATAACTATTTTGGAGGATAGATCTTTGGATGTGATTTACAGTTTCGAGGAGTCTGGATAAGATGGTCATGAGTGTTGGAGACAGTGAACACCCTAAAGAGCTAAATTGCAACAAGACATTTTTTAGTCAATTTTTCGTATATAATTCTAGCATAAAAAGAAATTTTCAACACAAAAAATAAGTTGGTTGAAACATAAAACCCTTTGTTTATGTCCCATGAGCTTATGAGTCAGAGGAATTTGAAATAGTTTCAAAAACCGGAGTACTTATCAAATTCAATTGGTCCGTGTAGTCTAAGGACATGTTTTGAAATGCTAGAAAAAAACTTAATATACGATGCTCAATTTCCTTCCGTCTAGGATCGATCAAGTATCTTGAGGTACTTCATCATAAAAATTACGAACTCTATGAAACAGTAGTTTTTCTTTTTTTTAGTTATATTGCACGTAGAATTCTAAGGAAGATTCGAAAAATGGCTCCAATTCAAGAAGTTCCAATTCAAGAATTATTTTACAATGCGATTTCATCAAGGACTAAGGAAAATATTCGTTTTATGAACTCCAAGAAACATTGACTTCCTTCAATTTAACAACGGTTTCATAAACCTTATGAAACATGTAGTTTTTGGTATTTTTCCATTATTGTGATTTTAATGACTTCATAAGCTACCAGTTACCTACCAAGAATAGTTAAAACAAAGAAGATACGCTCAACGTTAACTTCGGATAAGGAGCATCTCAAATGTACATGACTTGTTCGAAACAGCAATATATTTTTCAACTAAGCTCACTCTGACGATTGTATTAGCCGAATGAGCCTTATAAGCTTTTGTGGATTCCAACAGAAATTGGGGGATCAGAGACTACGAAATTTGTCATTGTAGAGATGATCGGGAACACAAAAATTTATAGATTTGAGACAGACTGATAGGTGAAGATTGGAGAGCTGGGAGCAAAGAAGAAGATGTGCAGTTTTTATAAGTGGAAGTTATGAAACACTAAGTTTTTGGAAAGTTCTAGAACTCTTACTAATTTGTAAGATCACATTATTCATGTTTTTCGCAACATTTTCAATACAAAACAGGTGGTTTTTTGAGGCCAAAAATGGTCTCCAATTGATTGTTGGCTCTAAAAACGGAGTTGACGAAAGGTTAGAAATAGGAAATGACGATAAGAAAGAGCATGCAACTGATAACAAATTCAACACTTACCCTTCTCTGCCGCGACCTTCCTTTTGTCGACTCCGTTGCATTGATGATTCATGATGATGGTGGGGATGGTTTAGCATGTTAAGAATAGAAGACACAAATTATGGAAAACGAATCGGTAATACCTCCCCATGAAGAAAAAATGTAATGGGGCGGAGTCGAATGAGGGGCGGGACTCATTGGAAGTACAACGGAGCTCGAGATCTAATTTCTTTTCTTTTTCAGCTGTCTTCTTGTCGGCTCGAATGAGAAAATGAGAAAAGGAATTGTTGTGGTAACACGGATTATAGACGAGTTTTGTAGCAATTTAGCCAGGGATTTGGCTAATCAGAAAAGGGTAACCAAGGTGTAAACAAAACGAAAAGATTAGGTAGTTAGTGACGACGACAACGACTTCCTGGTGATGGATTTCTAGGAAACTGGAGGATGGAAATTAAGTACGAAGCAAAGTAAGAGTAAACGAAGAAGGAACCTATTAAGACGAACGGATATCTTTTCAAAGATCCGTGGTATGCCTGGGTCCACAGCTCATCCAGCGTCGAGAGAGCATACGTTCATTATGAAATGAACACTTTGAATCAGTGATAATTATTTCATAACTGTCAAGCAAACAGTCCAATCTAAGTAGGATACACGTAGAAGACTATCTCAATGATCAGGTTATGAATTACGCACCAGCAGTCGAGACAACATACGTTCATTATGAAGTGAACACTTTGAATCAGTGATAATTTTTTTATGGAGCTCGGACAAACAGTCTAAGTTAGGATACACAAAGAAGTCAGACTAAATAGGTTCTCTGTGCTTTCTGGATAAAGTCTAGAATCTCAGAGTTAATTTTGCACTGATATAATTTAGATTTTCCGGTTTCACTCACTCAGTTTTTGTTGAGGTTATTGCTGAAAATCAATTAGCTCATGAAAAAATCCGCTGCTCCAGAACATATTTCTCTAGAATATTTTTTTTCTTCATTAGGTCTGTTATGTTTTATTATATCAAAGCACCGAGTATCAGTTCTATCAATGATTCGTAACTGATTTGAACACTTCGAAACTGCAATAAATTTCAATTTTTCATGGCTTGTATCAGCTGGAAGAGAAAATACAGTGACGGAGTTTTGACCAACCTAACTGTCTAAAATTCTTGTTTACTAGGTGATAACTCGATCCTATTGAAAACCAAAGTTACATTGAAACTAACTTCACGAAACTGGAAATTTTGGTTTTCAGATTTTCTGAGATGAGAGACAATTCCATAAGAAACGTAACATCAAGTTTTGGGATCTTATTTTTGGCTTATTTTAATTTTTATTATCAAGACTAGCCCACTATGAACAAATCTTCATTATGAAACTGCAAAAACCATTTTTTTTTGCTTTCTCGTGTATCTCTTCTATATACTAAGCGGCAAGCTCTGTCTGTCTGTGTGTGTGTCCGGCGCTTATCACTGAATAACTTTTGAGCCCCTGAACCGTTTGATACCATACTTGGCACATAGTCATGGGTCCCTGAGCGCTTCAATTCTATGAAGTTTGACGCTCGGATTACTGTAGGGTTACGGTAGCTACAGTAACCCATTTTTTGAAAACGTTCTCGGAATGAACGGAATTATTCAGAATTTTGCATTTAGTATCTACGGGAACCCAATAGCACAAAAACGAAAAATGGTGGAGATTACTGTAGAATTACGGTAGTTACAGTATTCCAAAGGTCCCACTGGAAAGCCCTAGATAGATAACCTTCTAGAACATTCTCTTTCTTTCCGGAAATTTCTAGAAACTTTGAGAAACGTCAAAACATGTGACTATTTTGGCGGGTATTCAAATTTCGAAAAATTCGGCGCGAACTTGAATTTTCAAAATTTTAGGCGGCAATTCAATATTTGAAGAATTTGGCGGGAATTTGAAATATTCAAAGTACACCGCTCTAAAAGATGGTTTAGGCGCATTATTGCCCAACGGCTGAAAATGGGTTCAGCATCGCCAACTAATCCCCCATTGAGGAGCACAGCGACCAACAAAAAGGAGGTGAGCCGCCGTAGGCGGCGCCACCGACTGGTTTCCAACTCTTCAGTAATTCTAGAGAAAAACAGTGCTTCATTGAAATGATCTAATTGAAACTGGGAATTTTCGGATTCAAACACTTTAGGTTTTCGCGATACAACAGCTCAACCAGCACAATGGAATCTGAACTATGTACAAATCTCCACTATGAAACAGTAAAACATATCTTATTTCCCCATTCCACCAAGCCACTTCCTCCCGATTCTTGATCATTTCCACCTTTTCCAGACCCATTCTCATAAATTCCAAAATTTTCAGAATTCCATAGAAACCCTATGATGCAATAATAAATCATGTTGAAATTTACTGCTCTCCACAAGGTTTTCACCTGTTCTGAACATGTCATGTACCTCCGGATAGGCCAGAGGTTATTACATGTTTCTAGGTGATGACGTCCATTTGCTCATGCTTTCGACGTGATAAAAATGGATATTCCTGAATTAGATAAAATCCCATGACCAAATTGTGGTATGAAACTTTGAAATTGTAGTAGAGTCTTCTCCGAAATTCAAAGAATTAAGAATCTGGTCTGGAAGACAAAACACCCCCGGGAATACAATTGTCATGTCACACACTCATTACCTCGCCCACGGTTGTTTGTCAGACACCAAGAAGAGAAATTGGAAGGAATCAGAAGTAATAGAGTTTTCAGAGAGTTGGAAGAGATTCTTGGAATTCACTGGTATAGAGGAGGAATTATTGAAAAATATGAAGATCAAAGTGAGAAATCATGAATAGGGAACAGAAAATTTTTTGGAATTTCACGGTTTCAAGTAGGTAGTTTTAGAGATTTTGGGGTTTGTACTTCGATACCGATCTTTCCAAGTGTAACTGGATTACGACAAATTTCAGAGGACATTAGGGGATAACAGTAGCAGAGGAACTGACCTGAAGCAACAAAAAAAGACATTTACGAAACTGGAAAAGTTAAAACGAAAATTTCTGTTTTGTCGTTTTGATAGAAACGATTGTATTTGGGCACAGCTCAGTTATTTTTGATATCTCAAACTAACCAATCTTCACAATTAGTATCTCTCCAAGTTCAAAGCTTCCCCGATAGTCAAGCAGTACAATATGTAGCAAAAAAACCAGAGGAGGAATAAAAAAACATGAAATAGAGAAGTTTTATGAATTAGTTAAAACAGTAATTTGTTCATAGACTGTTCTCAGAAAAAATAGAAAAAGGTAGGCAGTATGCCGTAATTTTGCTAGCAGATTAAGCAAGTTGTTGTCGATTTTGGCGAAGTAACATCTGAGCAACTGTGTTGGTAGAAATTTTTTGATGCTAATTTTTATTCTAATTTTTTTGTACCCCTTCCATTAACTCAATTCAAATTTTGTCAACAAAATAACTTCTGGAAACAAAAATTCTATCCAATTGGATCAAACGGTGTAGTTTCAAGTTACTTTTTTTTCGAAAACTTTCTCTGTTGCAATAAATAGTTTAATTATCATCAGTATTTCGGACAATAATATAGATAATTTTGAGAAGCCTGATAATTTCGAGTAAGCTGAGGGTTTCTAAGAGTGATACGATATTGAAACATGCCGGGGCTGAAATCATTTAGAGACTCCAAACTTAGAAATATTGAGCAAAATGGCGAAGCAGCACAAAGGGGAACAATCGGAATGCAGAACTAATAAAGCACATAAAATAGAACAATCTTATGTATTGGTTATAACTGAAATTTATTTTAAAGCTGTTCCCAGGTGAAGTAGGGCAAAAGTTTGGCAGCTTGCCAGATTTTTTTCGTCATTTTTGCTACAAAATTGAACAGGTTATTGCCGATATTAGCGGAGTGCCATATGAGCAACATATTTGAATTTCAAAAAAAAGTTTACAGTTTCAGGATGTTCCCAAATGTTCTTAGGTTCAAATGTTTGATTTAATGGATCTTGTTCCTCAAAACCTAACGTTAGCATTTTAGGCCCCAACCCAAAACAGACAAAAGAAAAGACGATAAGGAACCACTTTCTATCCCCGTGAATGTCAAAAAACCATTGAATACTATATGATCCTCTATTTCTCTATTCCTCCTCCTTGATAAAACTAAAAAAAAATATAGAAAGATCACGGGTCAAGACCAAGTACCCATAAAAGAGGAGATGTGTCAAATGTCTATGGGCAGTCGACCATAACACAAATTTATCAAAGGTTCTCAAATATAATGATGATGACTAACCAAGAGAGAAATCAGAAAACTTGAGAATAGATGGATAGAAGATTTTTGAGACCAAATCGTGTCTTGTGTCTCTCAATCAAATCAATTCAAATCACAGATAGGAGGTGGAGGAGGTGGGAACGCCCTTCTTGGGTAGTAGGGGTAAAACGGATAAGGGGATAAGTCAGAAGAGTGGAGGGGAGGAGGATTTTGGAATGTAGACTGAACTTTTCACTTTCATAATGGTATTGAATCGAATTTAAGTTCCATATGAACTTGTTGAAACACAAAAATTGAACTCTGGAAATTTGAATTCTGATTCAAATATTGAACACTTCGGATATTGTTTGAAGGGCAGAAGTCAAGCTTTGAACGACAATAGTGTCCTCCTTGTCAGAACTGGTATTGAGAAATGGATTTACAATTGGAGGAAATCGACACGTGTCCATCAAACCCAGATTGAATTAACGAAATTGAGAGCCGAAGTCATCTTATGGAAAAAAAAGAAATGAAGCTGGCAGTAACAAACAAAATTGATTGGATAAATTTCAAATAAAAAAGAGATGAAATACAAGAAATGGAACTCCAGAAATCTGATGTCAGGTTCGAATCTTGAATAAGTTGGATAGTATTTGAAGGAAAGAAGTTTATATTGAGTGATGATTTTTGTAAAAATTTACCAAGATAAATATTCTCGTCGTTCTATTGAAAAGGTAATGCTCTCTGGGTTAGAAATCATAGAGCTGAGATAGTAAGTTTCAAAACATGCAAGCTCAAAATCTATTGAATCATGAATTACGAGAGCATTAGCTATTCCATAATTTGAGAAGAGCTGAAACCACATGTTTGAAACAGCAAATGAGTTCAAACAGATGAAAAAAATCAGGAGCCATCAAGTACAAAGTTGTGTTTTCACCTAAACCTCTCACTGAAAAACAAATTACTAGAATACAGAATTCCAAAATAATGAAAAAATTAATAGGATAGACTAGTCACATAACTTACAAACTAACTGACACAGTAAATTTTTGTAACTTTTGTTGAATTATATGGGTAAAAAGGATAGGGATAACGGGATAAGACAGAAACTAAGAATGCAGAGGGGGGGGGGGGGTTTGGAATGTTGGTTGTGGGTTCAAATCGCTTCAATAAAACGAGAGAAATTGATTAGAAAACTATAAATAGAGTATTTGCAACAAGAAAAATGTCGAAATTTCAGAAGACAAATCATGTTCAAGTCTTGAAAAATTGCATAATGATTTTTCGGAAAGATGGAAAATGAACTTTTCGAGGAATGAATGCACTTTGCTAATCAACTTTTTCTTCACTCGGAGGATTATCAAGAAAAAAAATTGGAAATGAAAATTCCTAAACAGTAGATATCCAATAGTAGACAGAAAACAGCTGAACGATCGAATCCAAGACCAAAAGTGTGCTGAAGTCTCATTATGGAAACAGAAAATAAGTTCAAATGAATGTAAAAAATTAGGAGCCAAGGTTTCGGATTTTAAGAGAACAGGTCGAAACAGTAAAATTACCATAATATCACAGAAGGTGGACATCAATTAATTCTATGAATTAACAACTAACTGAAACAGTTCTTTGTTACAAGGTAATTATAGAGTCTATTAAAGTTTTGTTTTTGAAAAGTATGAATAAAATCCAAATTCTTTTGAATCAAAAACCATCAAAACTAGAATGTTACCTACCCAGGAACGTAGGTAAACTCATGTTGAAACAGGAAATGAATTCAACAGATGAAAAAACCAGGAGCATCAGCACAAATTTGTGTTTCAGAAAAAAATCCCACTGAAAATACTAGATGCTAACGACAT
>GL379808.1:245345-260341 GCA_000143925.2 Caenorhabditis brenneri
AATTTTCCGTGCCGAGCGGGCCGGGCCGGGCCGGTGAAATACGTGTTTCGACCCGGCCCGGCCCTTCACAAGTATGAAGTCTGAAATCTTTTTCCCTAGTATTTTTGAAGCTTATACAGAGAATTTAGTAAAAGTAAACTAAAACTATTAAAGGAATTTTCTCTAACTCACAGAAATTAGTGAATCTTTCTCTCTGTTGTTCCTCCGTCATCGGTACATCTTTTCCTTTTTTGTTCATTACAACAAGTTCTATTGGTATAGGGAGATATGTCTTTTCCGGCTTCTTTTTATCTTCATCTCTTCCATTCTGATTCTGCTGTTCCTGTTCCTGACCATCCATCTGACCTCCCACGTCATCCATGTCTCCTCCGTTTTGCTCCTCTTCGTCTTCTTCCTCTTCCACGACCGGTGGACTTCTTCTGCTACTCTCTTCTCTTGCTCCTATCCACGGTTGACCTCTGAATGGATCCTCGTCGTCATAAGGCGCTACTGATGATTGACGGCTTCTGATCGGTGCCATGATTGAAATACTGTTCGCCCGCCTGTGTTTTTGATATTCGAAGTACTCTGTAGCAAGGTCAAACTCCTTCTTTTCCGTAGCAGTGAACTTTCTCCGCATCTT
The DNA here is from genome assembly GCA_000143925.2 of Caenorhabditis brenneri. Classification (NCBI taxonomy): domain Eukaryota; kingdom Metazoa; phylum Nematoda; class Chromadorea; order Rhabditida; family Rhabditidae; genus Caenorhabditis; species Caenorhabditis brenneri. The sequence continues at coordinate 245,968 of GL379808.1, forward strand.
CTCGACTTCAGAAACAATGCGTGCTTTCTCAGCATCACTCGGATCTCTCCTCAACTCATCCAACAGAGAAAGCCATACTATTCTGTTCGTTTGAGGCTCCTGGTTCCAAGAAGACGAGGCTACTGAGAAGACTGAGCCTTCTCGACTGCAGATGGAAGGAGCAACCGATGGCTCCCGAGAAATCGTCATAGATTTTCTTGGTGGTCTCATTAGGGGAGCTTTGAAGATGGTGGGACCGGTGGATTCTCTTGAAGAATCGGAAGAAATTCCAGAATCTGGATCGCTGGTAGCTGCAGCGGTTCCATCGCACATTGGTGAGTTTCTCAATGCACTGCCAGACTTTCTTCCTCTTCGTTCTCTGTACTCCGGAATTTTAGCAGCACCATGACGCTCTGAAAATAAATTGAGTCTGTTTTTGGTATTGGAAGTTTTATTCAATTTTTCAATGCATTTTATTTTTGAGAAAATTCAAAGTTTTGGCTTGAAAATCAAGTTTTTCTTTTTTCTCTCAAACGTTAATGAACCAAAAAAAAATCTCTTGAGCAATTTGTAGAGAAAGCTTTTGCTCAAACTTCGAGTTGTAGATTTTATTTTTTTTCTTTTTCGGAGTAGAGTGAAACCGTGCATGGTCTAACTTTTAAAGATTTTTTTTCTGAATTGAACTTTCCCCAAAAAATTTATGAAAAAAACATACAACTTTTCGTTAGTCAATACCAGTTTCAAATATAAAATGCTTACCATTATCTTCAGCCAACGCATCAGACTTTGAGGCGGATGTGGAGGGGACGCTTGGCGAGTGAGTGCCTGAGAACAGGAAAATCATAATTATTGCTTATTGTTTTTCAATGATTAGATAGCCAGCTGCGAATTGAAAATCATCAAATTCTCACCATTTCTCGTCTTATTTGCTGCATTCGAAGAAGACGGTTGTGGAGAAGATGAGGTGTTGTTGTCTGAAACAAGAAAAAAAATTCGGTGCAATTTGGGATAAGGATCTTACTCGTTCTAGATCTTTTTGAAGTGGAAGAGGAGATAGCCGGTTCTTGACTCAGACGCTTTCCTGAAATCAATTCGTGGTTTTTTTGTCAGTGGAAAATAATTACCATTTCTGCTTGATCCAGGTGCACAGTCTCCATTAATCCCATTATTTTTTGATGGATTCGAGTATGGGGAAGGTCCAGGCTGACAGTCTTGAGCATGATCTACAAAAAGCGATTACAATGATGGTTTGACGGTTGAATTTAAAAATTCGTAGCTTGTAAACTTTTTTCAATTCAAATTTCAATAACCCAAAATGGAACACATGTTTTTTTTTACAGGAAACATAGTTCTTGCCAACGGCAAGATAAAATATTCACTACTACACTCAAATTTGAATCAAATTCTTACCATTATTTGGAGCTGTTGATGAGGAGGATGTGGAGGGAACATTCAGAAGTGGAGCACCTGAAAAACAACAATTTGCTTTTTTTTTTAAATTTTTTCCAATGATACTCTTTTCGATCTTAATCTTAAGAAAGTTTGAATATAAAATTCAAACCGATAAATTCTAACATCACAGAATGCTTACCATTGCTTCTTCTAGTTTGTCTTGTGGATGGGGAGCCATTCGATTTCGGAGTGGACAATTCCGGATTGAGGTGTCTTCCTAAAATAAACTCATGTTTCTTTTTTTGCTTGAAAGAAATCTTACTACTTTTGGTGGAGTTTCCGTCATTGGATGGTCCAGGTGCAGATCCTCCAACATTGTTTCCAGGTGACGAACCTGTTTGAGAAGACGGTGGTAGTGGTGCTTTGAAACCTGAAATTTCTGCCTATCATTGCTCGGAAAAGATGAAAGCGTCCTTTCAGTCTTCGAAAACCCGCAGAAACTTTTAGCTGGCACGTTTTCTATTCTCTCAGTTTGAATTTCAATAACCCAAATTTCATGAGTCTTGTCAACAGCAAGATAAATTGATCAATATTTTCAAATTTGAATCAAATTCTTACCATTATTTGAGGCCGCTGATGTTGATGATGTAGACGGAACATTCGGTGCAGGAGCTTCTGAAAAACGAGAATCTGCATTTTTTGTATGTAAAAACTTTTCGTAAAAGTCAAAGATCATAAAATGAGATTTCCAGTAACTCCACTGAACAATATCTCTCAAATTTTTCAATTTTTTAAATCTCACCATTTCTTTGAACTTGAGATGCGAACGACATTTTTGGCATTTTCTGTTGCTTCATGTAAGCCAGATCTTCGGTATCAGTGTCGTAGACCGCATCAAATCTTCGAGCTCCGTGTTCGAACACCGGCTCCCTTTTAGCGGACTTTTTGGGGGTGTTGGTAGTTGGTGTTGGTTGGTTTTTCGGCATTTCGAAAAAGTTGTTGTTGTGAGTTTTGAAAGTTCTGTAAAAATTAAAAAGTAAAAAAAATGGCGAAATATAGGAATCGTGTTGAGATGTTAAAATGAGTTTTACAGTGGTAGACAATAAGAACGAGGTGAGATATCACAGAAGCACTAGACAAGTTTCAAAGTATGTTAGTCAAGATTCAACGTAATGAGAAATGAAGTAACTCTATTTCCTGGCTTCTATCATTTAAGTTTCCCTCTTTCACTGACCAAAATTTTCTAATTTGGCTCAACCTTCCTGCTTGATCCTTACCTACCCATTTGCCAAGCTTTACCTACAATCTATCCAATGCCTATTTCCTTTCCACCTAATTAGTTGGACCACTACCTACTAATGGAGACACGGATTACTAAGGTACGCAGCTACACCTGCATCTCATTAGTCTCGCGATTGTATCCGTATGGATACTAAATTTGGATATTTGACAAATTCTGGATTACGAGATTCTAGATGAAGAGAGAAATGAGAAAGGAAACATTTTGATTAGAATATATTTGGAGGGGGCAGGTGAAAGAAGAAAGCGAATAGAATGGAATGGCACAGTTACCAGGGTAACCTTTAGTTCAGTTTCGTTATAACAACAAAACGGAATGTATTTCATATGAGAGACTGTGTCTCTTGAATGACTAGGTCTGTGAAAAAAAAGAAACGTGTTCACGGAATTGAAAAGGTGTCTTACATTCCTTCCATCTTCCAGTTAATGGCAGATAGTATTTTCTAGTTTAATTGTCCTGCTATCAGTTCATGGCATACTCTTTTTTGAGTTTAATTTTGTGGGTCACAAGTATTTCAAATTGTCTTAACATATTTATGAATTTCTTATCAAAATTTTAACTCTTGGTGGTTTTTTGTTCAAATTCATGTATTAACTAGAACTGAAACTATTGCTTCTAAAACATATGCTTGATAACAAGTTCTGCTGTGTTTTGATTAAAATCATTCAAGATATCGTAGATTGAAGTATGAAAACTGAAAAAAAAAACAAATATGGAAAACAAGGTATTTCAAGCAAAAAGCATAGTTATAATGTTGAAATATTTCTGATTGGAAAAAATTATGAGACTAGTATACAAAGTATTACGGCTACAAGAGTTCGACTTAGCTTTTTCTGTAAAACCGAAGATGATAATGCTTGTCGAAGCGAAGCTTGAATATTGGGAATTTGTTTTGATTGAAACTTTATCTTTAATTGTAAACTATTCTCTAGAAATTTACAAGAAATTACTGCAATCTTCAAGCTCTCAGGTTATAATCCTTTTCTTGGAACGCTTATAAATTTGTTCTTCAAATTTTTTTTCATTATTCGGAAAATCCTAAATTTTTCTATAATTTCAGACAAAACCACATAGTTTTGATCTTCTCAACCACAAACAATTTTAGTATGTCTTTGTTCCCAAAAACTCAAGGGTTTCAAATCTACTTTCAGAATCTCAAATTTCCAAAAACTAATCAAGTTATGAGGAGGAAAAGTATTGAGAATCCAAACGAGAAATAAGAAAGACAACAAGGAAAGGAGTATAGAGGCAATGCAACCAACAAAATCGAGTGAAGGAAGGACAGAATAGAGAAACGCAGATGGAAAAAGAGAGAAGCGCACTGCCTTCCTCTTTCTATGTGGCAAGGAAAACGGAGGAGAGACCGGAGAGACGGGAGGTTGAAGTGATAGGAAAAGACCTAGTAGTGGACGTTCTCTGTGGTATTAAACCTGGTGGTCACTGAAGGAAAAAAAGGAGGAGAAGCGGGTGGTTGGCACACTGTTTTAGGAGCGTTAACAGGAGCGTTAACAGGAGCGTTAACACTAGGAGCGTTAACACGGTGCATATATAGGTATTTAGGTGCTTGGAACACACTTCAAAGCCAGATATTCCAGATCCAGGATAATCATTTTAAGGCAACTGAATTAAGGTTCGAGAACTTTGTAGCTCCTGCAGAATTCAAATTATTGTTCATATATATTTTTTGTGTTATCTAACAAATTTGAAACTGTTGGAAAAAATTTGATGAAGAAAAACTTGTTTTATTTTAAAAAAATGTATAAATCGAGATGAATGGTGACCTACGGCATCAGAATGCTAAAGGATTGGAAAATAAGTCTGAAACTTTTGGAAATAATTTTAAAAAATAAGAAGTCAAAATTCAGAACAATCTAGAGAAATCGAATTCAAGGAAATATCACAAACATTTGACAAAATTAGAGAAAGCAGAGAAAAACTGAAGATACACAAAGGATCTGAGAATCTGGAGTGCAAGTGAGAAATGGGAATTATAAACGTTTGGAACAACAAAAAAAAACAAAAACTGGAGTAAAGAATTGAAAGTGAAGTTAACAAAGCAGCAGAATCGGGAAAATTTGGGCATCAACATTTCAAATAACTCCTGACTTTGTTGTAAAACATTTCTTTATTGTTGTCCAACCACTCCATGAAGTTGTGTACTACCGGAGTTATATTCTGAAAAAAAGACGGTCAAAATAAAAACAGCATTAGATTTTTATCGAAATTCTTACTTTGAAATGTTTTTCGTCTTCCAATTTTAACTCCAAAGCATCGGGGATAACAGCAAAGGAGCGGGCAAGATGGATGAGCCCATAGTGCTCCGATGGTAGGAACTTCGATTGTCCTCTTCTCTGCTCTTTTCTCAACTCCTTGAACTGGCATTTTTCAGCCTTATTCAAAATCTTTGATCTGAAATTCAGTACAAAATTGAAATCGAAAATTGGAATAAGTTAACTAACCTGAAATACAGATTAAAATAATCTATGACCATTTCAATGTGATGCTGCGTTAGCTGCTCGTCGCCGGTTTTTGGTCCTTTGCGATCAATTTTGAGTGATTCCAAATACTGTAAACAAAGTGAATGATAACAAAAAAAGAAAACTACATCTGAATCTGTTACTTACCTGATTGAATATCTCCTCCACTGAAATTTGTGACGGAATTTTTGAAAGACGGCCTTCTTTAATTAACCTTTGATCTTCCGAAATAATTTTTTTGAGGCCGCTTGGAATGTCGAGTTTCCAATGCCATCTCTCCTCGATGGAAGACGAAGAGGGGATAGGTAGAATACTCTCCCTATTCTTCTTCTTCTCTTCATTTTCCTTCTTCTTTCTGGCAGCTTCAATTTTTTTATCCACAATTTTCAAACAATCAGCACTCAAACTAGAGCGATTTTCAGCTACGAAGTCTTCAAGACTTCCTTTGAAGAGTTTCCCTTCCTCTTCTCCAAATGCGACTGCTTCGTCGTGGCGATCATTCCATCCATCGAAATGGATGATGTAGTTCTTCACTCCATCAATCTCCTCAATCGCCACCACCTTCGAGGCATACGGACAATCGTCCGATCCAATAGCCACCAATTTTTCTCCAACACGGAACATTCTTGAATTTTTTTAATTGAGTTAACTGAAAATAAAAGGAATCAGAAATTAAATGGGAAACTGGATAAATAAAACGGGTTGAACAAAGAAAAGACATTTATCATAAGACGCCCGGCATCTGCGGCATGTCTGCACACTCTCCCTTGTCCTTTTGTACACCGGCAAGTCCGTGATAACTCTCACGCATTTTTGCACACTCCTGCATTTTTGCACACTAATCCTACGTTACCATATGACTGTTTGGGTGTCCGTGTCCGCACGGGGGGAAACAGATATTGAGAGTGTAGACACTAGGGAGAAGGCAGCAGGGATACACCGCTGTGTCTATGGAACTTTAGGGAATTGAACGGGTCAAGAAGATGAGATGGTAATTGTGATGAAAACTGTGAGCACGATTATATATTTTTATTTGAGTGGAGGCGAGCCGGGCGTGACTTTAACAGAGTTGATATAGCTAAATGAAAATTTATGTGGATAGTATTTCAGGTTTTTTTCAGGCATTCGGTTTTTCAGCAGAACTGTCTTAGGCTCCGCTTTTTACAGATGTAGCTGAAAATCTTAAATTGGTCAGTAACTTAAAATTTTCTAGAATGAGACATTGAATCAACCTCAATAGATGTTCGAAAGTTCGGTGTTTGAACTCAACGTCTTAACGCATCTCCTGTGTCAAAATGTGTTTCTTCCTTGTTCCAGATTTGACTAGAATTTCCTTGATTGTCAGGGAAATTTTCTTATAAAATGTATTTCAGTTTTTTTCATTACTCGAACAATATGTTCCATTCTCAGATCTCCACCACCTTCCGCGTTACATCACGGCCACCCGTCTAGGCTCATTCACAGTCTCAATTTTTTTCTTCTTCTTTGTACATACACACGCATACACATACACATTCATTCGGTGTTTCCTCTCCCTTCCATTCTTTTTGCACCGTCCTCCTCTTTCTCAATCGCATATTGATTGACCTCTAAGAAAGAAAGGTTCCTTTCCCATTCCGTTGTACACGGTTAACGTTGCCCTCCTCTCTTCCCCGTTACTGCACTCCGTTTTCTGCACTGCCGTGTCTCCTTTCTTTGTACTGATGATGGCAAATGGTTTCCCTCTTTTTTCTGCGTACCCGTTAGTATTAGGGAAGGAGATGGGCAGACGAGTTGGCTTTTTGTCAATGCCTACCACCACATCGTACGTTCTACACAACAGGGACTCAGTAAATGCCATTAGGTAATACACATGGACCATATCGACGAGTCGGCCCAGTGCGACGAAAAGAACAAGGCCCGCAGGAAGTGAGGTCAAAAGGGTCAGCAATTGTTTCCAATGCGGGAGAAAAATTTGTCGAGAAGGGAACCAAAAGGGAATATCCGCAAGGAACGACGCGAGGGGAACTGATTTTGAACTTTCAGCTTCCATTGCTAGATCAGCGGACATCTGTTAATACTAACGATCAGGGCTTTCAAATATAGACTAGCATAAAATTCAATTATTTGAATACTTCCATACTTTGTTTCTACAATCCGTGAATTATTCATTCATTTTATTTACGATCTTCAAGATTGTGGGAAAAAACAAAATCACAATAATACAATACAAAAAATCATAATACAATAGCATTGAGAAACGAACAAGGCCCGCAGAGATCTAACGTCATATGCAATTGTTTTCAATGTGGGAGAAACACCTGCCGAGTGAGGACCTTGGAGGAATCTTCTGAAGGAAAGATTTGAAGTGCCGGACCCGGTACCAATATTGGAAAAGTTCAGAACAAGAACTGAGAAGCCAAAACATTTTGCATCAGAACAAACTAGTGTAATTCATGTTTCAAAAAGACTTACTGCTGTAAGAGTACGAAAATATCAGAAAATGAGTTACACTCAATTAGAGAAGAACAATGCAGAACTGGGTGAGTTATTCAAAAATTGTGTTAGCTTCTGATAAATCTTAACCATTTCCAGCTAAACATCCCCGTCGTTTCCTCAGTATGTCCGAGCAGACCACAGTTTTGAAGCAAAAAATCGACAAAGTTCCACATCGTGAAGTGCTCGAAGCACTAAGTCGAAACAAAATTATGGCCACTCTCCAAACATTTGAAAGAGATCCAGTGAAATATGCTGTAAGAGCATACGGAGTTCTGAATGGTCTCAGTCAGAAAACTATGAAGAATCTAAAGGGAAAATGCATTAGAACGGATCGGCTGAGTGGATCAGAGAAAAAAGTGGAATAGAGAAAAATATTGATGAATTTGTTGGTGAGTTTGGCATAATTATTTTTATGATCGATCAATATCATTTCGTTATAGCACGCGTCCGTCAAATATATGTGCTTGCCAAAGAAGCCAAAAGGGCCTTCAGACAACAAGTTCGACCTGAAAAATGACTGATATTTAAATCCTACAAAATCTGTTCTATGAATCCAAATTCTCATTTTTTTCTTTTTTCTGATTCAAAAAAAACTCGTTCCCTTATCCCCATCCTCAATTTTCTCCCCCTTCTTCCGCCCTTTCTTTTATTCGTCATGGTGTCAGACGTTTCCGACATTTCCCATTTTTTGGGGTCCTTTGTGGTCGGTCCATTGCGTATTTGTCTCAATGATCAGACCCAAATACATTTTTTTCTGAAATTAAAATAGTAATTTTTTTTGTTTTTAAGATCGTTTGTTTAGTTTTTTGTGCCCTTTTTCCCTAAAAAAGACTGGGAAAAACCACAAATATCCCCTTCCAAATTGAAAAACAGATGCAGAATGAGGAAGAAGCTGAGCTGGTTGCACTGAAAACACATATGACCTACCTAGCGTGTTTTTTTTCATTTTGGTCTTGTTTTCAAGAATGACATCTTCAAATTTGATTTTCTTAGTAGGAACTAAAGTTTGAGAATTGGGAGCGTTCAGAGTCTCGAGATATATAATCTTTTCGCAATTTTTCAGTTTCAAAAGTTTGATTAAACGCTCTCGGATTTTTCAGTTTGTTCAGAACGCGGTTGACTTGGTTCAAGCTTTTGTGTTACACTGAGGTATAGTCTACTTTCATTTCGAGGGTTTTCCGTTGTCTTTTTTCCAAACTTTTTCACAGTAAGCAGGTGTTTTGAATTTAGTTGTTGCGGTTTTTCACTCTAGTTTTTTTCAGTTTTCTCATGGATTTCTCCATAAAAATTTACTGTTTCGAATTGCTCACAATTAGTCTGAAGCTTTCAGTTGTTTATTCCATTTAGCCTCCTCAAATTTTGCAAGTGATTCATTCAGGGTTTTGTGTGGTTCTAATTTTTCCGGTTTCTGAATGAATGATGTAATAATCATGTTTTTTTTTTGAAAAATAATTCAATAGGAATTCGAAAAGAAGTGTGTGCAGTAACCTTTCAAGTTGATATCAAGTAATAATTTTAAGGTTAACTCAATACAATATTAAAACGTTTCAGTTTCCCTAGTTTGATTTGAAGCTTTCAGTGTTTCAAGTGCAATGGGACTGCTCAATATATCAGGAAAAAGTGGTTATTTGTGTATGCGACTAGAAACTTTCATAGTAAAAAAATTTCGGAATATTTTTGCCGGAACTCTCCGTTATTCTTATTTTATGTTTTATCCCTTCACCTTGTTCTAAACACTTTTTAAATGAAAATAACTGTTTCTAAATGCTCACAATTAGTTTGACGGTTTTCAGTCAGTTAATCTTTGCTGCAACAAACTTGTATGGTATCACGGCGGGGCAAAAGTAACGTGCGGCCGGCGCAGCGAAATTTCTAGTCCGCAGGCAAGTGCCGGCGCGAAGTTCAAACTTATTTTTTCCGAATCAGTAAAGCTTGCTTTTCTGCTGTTTTTGAACACGAAAACACAATTTTCCATTGAAAATAGCAAGTTGAAAAAAAAATCGATTCGATTTATTAAAGTTTTAGTAAAGAAAATTCGGTTCATTGTTAAGACAACGATATTTCAGTTCACATGTTTTCAAAATATTATAACTCAAGAACTAAACCTACAAATTTTCTGAAAATTGGTTTATAGTAACATCAAAGCGTGCTGAACATTTTGATAGTTTCAAAATTTTGATAAAAACCTTCTATCAGCCCGCAATTTCAAGATTAGCGTCAAAATCTCTTGTTTTCATCCGCGTGGACTACTGTAGATCGGAAAGTCCGCAGAAGTACGCAACCCCTCAAACTGCGTATCAAATGCAATAAATTCTTCGGACAACGTTGCTTTTGCCCCGCCGTGGGTATTGATTCTTCATGTTTCGCTTTAGAAGTGCGCTTGAAACTATTCAGGATGGGAAAATGAAAAAATTCCATGATCCTTCCATGTGGGTGTGTGCGGTTCACTCAAATGGGCATCTTGGAAAATTATAATTCAACAGTGAACCTGTAAAAAAAGGTCGAAATATCTGAAAAATGTTCATCTTGAACCAAAAGTTGTCTAGTCAGTTTTGTCAGTTTGGAAAATTGATCGAGCCGATTGCACCCTTTTTTTGGTCTTCGACTAATCAGTAACAATTTTTCGAAGTTTTCTGTTTCACTAACTTTTAAACTGAGTTACTCAAACGCTCTCTACAATTCTTCGAGCTCCTATCATTCCTCAAAACTCCTTCTGTTCCCTTATTTATTCATTTCAATCCCAACCCTTTTTTCCGAAGCCGTTCCCCATTTTGAATGCCCAACAACATGTTTTATATCTTTTTCAATCCCGCATTTTTGAATGTGTGTGTGTTCCAGTTTTTTGTGTTTTGTGATGTTTTCTCTCCTATTTTTTCTATTCTCATCCTTTCCCTTTTGTCCACTAGAGAACCTCATAATTAGATTCTCCCCTCCTCCTTTTTTCTCCTGCTCTTGAAGGCTCTTTATATCTGTGTGTTTTCCGGGGAAATGACTGAAAATTGGAACTCACATCATCTTTTTTCATTTGTTTTTGAGATAAAAAATATAATTCTAGTTTTTTTTTTCAATTTTAATTGGCTAGGGGAATTGACTTATCCTACGTAGACAGAAGTTATTATTGGAAAGGTCTCGTTACGCTGTTTTTAGAAAACAGAGCCTAATGACGTTCCGAGTACAAACTACAAAAACAGGTAGACGTTGAGTTTAAGAGGAAATGAAATTATGTATAATTGCTCAAAATAGTCCGATCGTCATTCCAAAAGATTGCAGCATCCAACCACACGTGTCCCAATAAAACAAAAAGCCTAACTGAGAATTCACTGAGTTCATGAAACTGCAAAAAAAAAGTTACAGTTTCCCCCAACTTTCACCTCCCACAAACTTGAGAAACATCATTTCGGCTATTCATCCATACCTAGGCCTCCCAATCCTGGTTTTCAAATTTTTCAGTTTCATGGAGGTCACTTATTTTGCCAGGGTTGAGTGGTAGCTGATGAAGCGGTTTGATTTATTACTACTTCATGTTAAGTCTGACAACTTTTGCCCAATTATTGTTTCCTCTCACACCTTGTCAGAATAGAGAGTTTTTGTTCTCCTTCTGATGGTTATCTGATTAATGATACCGCGTTTTTTTTTAGTTTCCAGTTTTCGGGGTTCTCGGAACTTTCTTTTATAGAGTTCTTTTTTCTAATTATATCAACTTTAGATTTTCAAAATTTTTCTTTTTTCATCTCATCATTTGATTCCGTTTTTCAAAACCATTTGAAATCTCACGCTGAATTCGTTTCCCCTGTTGTTTGATCATGTCAGTTCCACAAGCATTCCACTTTATCTTTCTTTTTCTGACTATGATCATTTGTCTATTAATACGCAATGATTTTTGAAAATTGAACACGTATTGAAATTTATCCGAAAGTTTTGAATTAGATGAGATAAGCTATTTTTTGCACTATTATTACTGAAATTTTGGGCGATGACTTACTGTCTGTGACCAATCTCACAAAAAATATAAAGACTAACTGAAACCGAAAACATCAATGTTCCGCAGTTTCAAAAAGTCATGAAAGGCAAATTGGTGCTTTCATGATACTCAACGTTTTTCATTTTTCATAACAGGAACATAAAATTATGTAACTTTCCTGAAAAAAGAAAACTGATTCAAGTTGGTCACAAAGCTTTTGTTGTACAGTTCAATTCCATTCTTTTTTTTTGTGTGTTTCAAATAAACCATTACCTTATGTATCGTGAAGATGCAACAATCTTGAAAATTGAAAATTCCCAATTGTTGGACCTAAATGTTGGGTAAATTTTTGCTTGTATGAGAATTAGACTTATACATGGATTACATCATAACTTTCATTGAAACCGAAGCTGGTTACTCTTCTGAATAACTAATGGTCGTTTTATTAATAGAAAAGTTTTGAATGAAAAACAGTTAGAACAAAAATTGTACCGTTTCCTGAAGTCGCAAAAAAGGGAACATATTTTATAATGCAATGATTGTGTGATTTTTTTTGTTGCTTAGTTTTTTCGAAAAAAAAAAGTTCTACATTTCAAAGACTCCAGAAATTCAACGTATCTTCTACAAGTTTCAATATAACTAGACCATCAATTGTATAAGTTGATGAAAAATGAAAAAAAATCTAGATATAGAATACGATTCACAGTGCTTTCAGATTTGTGTAAAACCTGGATGTTCTACTTCGAAATTCATACACTCATTTCAGAAATCAATTTTTACTGTCCCACATAATTAAAAAAATGTTGGGTTTCACTTTTTAGAATTACTGAAACCACTCCCTGCGGTTGTTGTTATCCTTTGTGTTCACAGCATCAGAAAACCAGATACGAAGCCCTCCGTCGTTTTTCACCTGAATTTGTCTCTCCGCTTTCTGATTAATGACTCTTTTAACAGGAACAAAACAAATATGTCAGAAATCCAAAAATCGTGATTCTAGAATAAAAATTCTGATTCAAGATTCCAAAAACGTGTCACTGATCATCTAAAATAAGGCTTCATTGTCAGATAAATATAGATTTTTTTCCGAAATTATTGTTCCCACTTCCTATTTCTTTGTCAACTTCTTTTCTACAATTAGCATGCAACACTTGAAAAAGTACAATTTTTAATAAAATCTATATGTGACTAACAAGTCTTGTCTCTATAATCTAATTGCCTTGTTCTATGATTCAACACTCTCTCTTTTTTCTCTTTCTTCTATTTTTGGAGGATGGAGAGAGGGAGTCACAACGTCTCCAGAGGATATGTGTATTTCATTTTATTTTCCACCGCTTTTCCCTTGTCTAATGATGTCTGGCACCTGGAAAAAAAAGAAAAACAAAGAAAAATGGGAGGAGTTGGAATTGAACTTGGGGATCTTATCGTGGAACTAACAGCCAGTTAGCCACTAGACCACGCGAAACGAGGGAGATGAGACTAGGTGGATTAGGAGCATCTTATACTTCTAAGCTTCTGAATTTTCAGAATAAAATTTTCAAATAAACAACAAATCAAAAAACTAAAAAATAAAAGTATAGATCAAGATCTCGTCTTCCCCCGCCTCTAGACTTCCTGTTTATTTCACCTCACTAGTTTTTTCTTCAGTTCTCTTCTCCCCAAAAAGAGCCCCGACACCAGTAATTATATCACAAACCAACCGATTCCCCTCTTTTCTTCTCTGTTTTTCGTAGTCTTTTGGGATTTGCATGACCAAAGATAGATCAGTTTCTTTCCCTTTTCTCTTTGAACCCTTTTTCGTGTTTTCCGGGCGATATGAAATCCTCCATATGTGTGAAAAAAAGGGAGAAAGTATATACCGAGAGGAAGTGTGGTCGAACTCTTTTTTTCCCATGAATATATGAAAAATTGGACCATTCGTCATTTCCTGGAGTTCTTTTTTTCTCGAGGAGTTTATCAATGAAGGATTTCATGGATGGGAAAGGATTTGAAAAGCCTTGTGAGAAGAGATTATTTATGAGGTAGGTCTGGCGGTGTTTTTTGGTTGTTTTCTCTTAAGATTTTCTAGTTTTCTCACATTTTTTCTCTTTTTTTTCTGTTTCTTCCAGTTTATTCAGGTTTTTCTGAATTTAGGATTTTAGTGAAGAGCTTGGGTGTTACTTTGAATTTTTGACTTACACGGGAATGTTTTTTCCGCATGGGTTAAGAATTTTCTATAAACTAGTGGTCTGAAAATAGATACTTCTGTGAGTGGATTTTGAAATTTCCAGCACTGACTGGAGCCTGAGATTTCACAAATCTTCAACTGAAATTCCGGCCTCTGTTCTTTTTTCAATGCATTCTTGACCTGGCGATTTCAGATGAAGATTTCCAGACTCTCAGGCTCTAGTGAGGGCTGAAAATTTCACAATCCACTCACAGAAGCATCTACTTTGAGACTACCAGTTTATAGAAAATTCCTAACCCAGGGGAGAAAATCATTCCCTTGTTACAAGTCCCAGGTTCTTACCTCACCCAAAACAAATTTCCTCTTCGTTCTTTTTTCTGATCTTCTGTAAAGTAAAATGTAGTCGTCACAATTCCGAGTAATCCTTCCTATTTTTCCCAATTAAATTCCTTTTTTAATTGAGATTGCTTCTTTTTATTTTTATTATCCTTCCACCGTTGCTCTTTTTCATCTGCTAGCTCTTTGTCTTGCAGTACGTTTAGATTTCTGGTCGCTAGCTCGTCTTTGCTCAGGGCATTATCACAGAGTTCGGCAACATTTTAGCAAACTCCATGAATTTCGGA
>GL379808.1:270702-298323 GCA_000143925.2 Caenorhabditis brenneri
TATCATGTTAGCTATGTAACGTGAGTTTGAACAGGTAGCAAAAAAATCTGAAACGACTATCATCATTTACGTAGAATTGTACAATTTCAACCAAAACTCGACAAATTATTGAGAAAATCGTGTTTAGACACATGAAATGAAGTTGAAACATGAAAGAATCTGGGAAAATGAATGAAAACTTTAATTATTCGAAAAAACTAAGAATTTTGTAACTTATCTTTTTCGAGACCAAAAGAAGCAGAAAACTTTTCTGTTACATCTAGTCCAAAAATGGTCTTGGAAAATACGTTAACTTCAATACTACGCAAGCCTCGTACTTTTTCGAAACGTCCCAATAAACCCCATCAAAATTGACTTGTTTCTCTGATCTCTTTCCCCAGAGCACTTATAGACAAACTATATCCAAATAATATCAAGAAATTCTCACTGACTAACAGATCTCAACCGTACTCATACGACCATCATCCGGACAGTTCTAGTACAGGTAGCAACAAATGAAAACAATGAAATTTTACATTATAATTAGAATTATGAGTCCACCTACAAAAAAGCAAGCTACCAGTATTCAAAAGAATAATGTTGAAATGTAAAACATAATTGAAACATGAAAAAATCTAAATAGAAAACGGAAAACTTTTCTGTTACATCCTGTTCAAAAATGGTCCCGGAACATTTTCTAACTTTGATAGTAGATCGTCTACATATACTAAATGTCCCAATCAAACCCATCAAATTGACTTGTTTTCCTGATCTCTTTTCTCAAGGCACTTATGAATAGACTATATCCTATTGATATCAGGAAAGTTTCACTGTCTAGCACATTTCAACCTTTCCTATACGATTATTGTCCGGCCAGTTAAGGTACAGGTAACAACAACTGAAAACAATGAAATTATACGTATACTTAGAATTCTGAGTCCTCTTACGAAAGAGCCAACAATAATCAAGGTGATCATGTTGAAATATAAAACAAGATTGAAACATGAAAAATTTTTAAAAAAATATAAAAAATTTTCTGTTACGTCCTGTCAAAAAATGGTCCCGGAAAATATGTTTTTTGATGCTATGCATGCCTCGTACTTATTCGAAACGTCCCAATCAAACCCATCAAAATCGACTTGTTTTCCTGATCTCTTCTCCCAATATTCTCTCTATCCCTTGTCTATCTCACTCTCCTCATGTCCAACAACACATTTTGTTCCTCTTTTTTCATTTCCACTTTTCAAAACATTTTTTTTTTGAAATTCGAGATCGTCTAGGGTTTCCCTATTTTCCCTCTCAAAGTTCCCTATTTTTGCCTCACTTTTAAATTTTTCAAAGACAATTTTTAGACTTTTTGAAGGTCCCCTCACACGCGAATTTCTGTGCCACTTCCGACCAAAAATTATCTGACCTCGATATTTCTTAAAATAGAGGCGTGAAAAGAGTGAGAATTTTTCACCTTGCATATGAGTGTTACGTGACTAATTTATGCACATAGATCAGATAAATATATTGAGAAATGGAATATTGTGATAGAGGGAGAGAGAGAGGACAGATTAGAAGCCTGAAGAAGCGGAAATTTGGAATTTATGTATGCATTTTCTATGAATATTGAAGTTGATTTAGATGGAAGACGTGTCATCAGGAATGGAGAGGAGATGTTTTAATCTTAGAATTGCTAATCTCATATATATTTTTTTTTGTTTCAAATCGATGTTAACTAAATTTCCCACGCATAATTTCTATTCTTTTACCGGATCCTATCGGAAAACAAAAATATTTTCAGAAAATGCGAATTGGCGGAAACCTTGTAAAGCATATAAGGTGTTATACTCATTGGAAACAAGCCAATAACGTAAAACCGTTTCTTCTGCTCCGTGTCTTTTCTTACTGTTTCAAGCAGTTATCAACTTCGAAGGGTTTGATGCCCCTATCAGTTTTGAGGCAAATTACACAATGCATCTTTTTTTCGTTTCCAAGTTGAAACCTCACTTTTCATCGTTTAGATTGTTTCAATCAAACGCAATCAGTAAGAACAATCGTTGTTTTGTATTAAGTACTTGCTGGAGTTTGACCTATACCTCTGCAAAAAAAATGCATCTGCTCAGATGTGTAAAAACTCGTTAAACTGGTGTAGGAGTCCCTGTTGTTTTATAGGTTTTTTGAATGACTATTCGATTTTTAACCCTTTTTTTTCGAAACCCATTCAAAAATATATTTGCTTTTGTTAAAGGGTGACGCACTAGTAAGTTCAGGTTTCCTGTTTCCAAACTATGTTGAATATGTACCAAAATTTTTAATAGTAATATTATCTTGTTTTCGGTGTCGTACTCAAACTCAAAGTTTTGAAATATAGCCCAATAAAGTTTTCTAGATTCCAATATCAATATTTCAGAAGGGACTTGTAACTTCCAATAATAACTGTGAGTTTCTCATTGAAAAAGAAAGTTTCCCTGTTTCACCAGCTTGACTTATGAGACGAGTCCACGATTCTGCACTTCCTCGAGTTAACTCGAAAGGATGAACTTTTCTCCGTATGCCAGATAATTTTGATGTACAAAAAACCAATACAAAAAACTGTTGAATTTGAACATCGACCGTGATAACTGTTCAAAAAAAAATCCTGTAACACATATAGCATAACTTGAAGATGGCTTTGAATGAGTCAATGAGACGGTGATAATAATTCTAAGGTTTTGTTCCTTGAAATCATTCCAGCACGTGCCTTTATCAGAGTGCCACAGGTTTTTCCGAATGTCACATTTTTCAAAGTTCGGATTTCTCGAAATTCAAGTTTCACTGTAACTTTGGTGTCAGAAATGATGTAAAAGATTGGAAAGCTTTCCGTTTCTAGAATATTTTAATTTTTTGCTTAAAATCGTTGGTTATTCTTATCTTTTGTTATCGTTTGTTATCGTTTGTTATGTTATCGCGATTTGATCATCCCACGCTTTTTTTCTAAAATTTTTTCTAAACAGTCTAATGAAAATTCAGTGCACACTGATCAATAATTGACTATTTGTCAACTTTATTCTGTATTTAACTTTTAGAAGTCTGAACTCAACTTTAACCTTTATACATCGAGTACATAGTTTAGCACTGAGAAAACTTTTCACCAATATTATTATCAAAAACCAGCGGGATTTGATTTCATTAAATCTGTTGGATTTGGACTTTGCTCATATGTTTCCGAGTATAACTTGAGGTTACTTGAATTTCTCGAAAACCCGTCGGAATAAGATTTTTATGAGGTGTTGAGTCATATCGGTGATTTTGAAAACGCCACAAAATTCACTGTCAATGTGACTAAGAAAATGATACACTCTAATCAAATACGCTGATCTCATGTGAAAGATAAAAACATCATGAAACAGCTTTTGTAATTGTAGCGATTCTTCGAAACAAAATCAGATGAATACAGTTGAAAACTCTTCACAGTAATCCCAACTCCCTTTTCCATAAATCACAACTCCACGCCAAAGATTTGCCTTCACTATCCCACATTTCAAATTCTGATCTCTCAAAAATCTCTCCTCCTCCATAGATTAAAAAAGAAATTAATCCAGTCTAATCGGTCAAAAGTTTCTCTTCTATTTCCAATCCAACTTATTTTTCCACTCTTCAAGTTTTCATTTATTTTTTCAGTTGCCTCCTGCTCTCCTCCTCTTCTCACGTCACTCAATCCAAACTTGTCCATCTAATCTCCCCTTTCCTCTATTCAATCAAGAAGTTTTTCAAGGAGAAGAAAAACGTTTTTTCATGGTGGAAAAATAGGTTCTTTTATCTTTTTCGAGGAGTTCAGGATTTGGGATTTCTAGGTGAATCTCTAAAATTCAAAGATCGATGTGGAGATTCCATTTTTGAAAATTTCTGTCTCAACATTTTCAGAAATTTGAACGCTATGGCGTAGCTTTAATTTGGTTATTGCTGGCATTTCATGAAACCCTCTCTTTTTTTAGAGAACAAAACTGTAAATCTAAAATCTCCGAATTCCACAAAAATTCTCGGTTCTAAACTCTCTATTTTTCTAAATCATGACGTTATCTGTTAGTTTTCAGTCTCTAACCATCACTTTATCTGAAAATAGTACCGAAAACAGGTGAAACTCTCAGTTTTCCAGCAGCTGATTTACTCCTTCTCCACTCAATTCCTTCTCCAATTTTCTAAGCCACGCCCCTCTTCCTGTGCTCCATCCATCCCTCCACCATTATTTCCTTTCAGATCTTTTTTTCTCCGTTTCAACTCGTTTATTTATTTTCCACCTTGAACTCATTTTCCGATAAAACAATTGCCTCTATTTCAGATGTTATTTCCTTCAAACTTGTCCACATCGACCATGATGCCGACGTCATCCTCATCAGAATCCTACGACGCTGATAATCCGGTTCTACCGCCCGAGCCAATCCTCTCGGATTATGTGGAAATGTTCACACTGGTCCTGAATTTCATTGTTGGTGCTCCGCTGAACTTGGCAGCTTATACTCAGGTTGGTCTTCTAGAAGGATTAGGGTAATCCAGGGTTTTTAGGTTCAGGATGTTTAGATTTTGATTTCAGAGTACAAGAAAGTCTAAGTATACAACAAGAGGAGTTCTGAAACGAAACTAGCGAAAGAGTTTAGTTATCTTTCCGATCGACTAAGACATTGGGCATTATGAAATTTAATTTCAATTGATAACAACGAAAAACAGTAAAAAACTAGTGAAAAATGTAGAAGACAATAGGCTAACTATAAGATCTCCACCATAATACTGAATTTCCAGTAACCAATGTATTTCAAATTTTCCACCTCAATAAAGCAAACGTAGTAAAATGTCGCAATCTACTAAGCTTGTCTGTAGTTGATGAAACCTTGAATAAATTTGTTATTTACCTAATTCAGTGAGGCTTGTATCTTTAACAAGTACTGTTTCACAATTGTTGTATGTGCTGCGCTATATCAATTTGAACAGTCTGGCATCTGTATCACGAGTTAAACCTAGAGCAGCATGTTTGAAATCTTGATGAATGGAAGGGTTTTGGTAACTCAATCTTAGGGTAATCTAGTAAAAAAGAAAAACCCCGCGGCTCAAATTGTTTCAGTGAAACATAAAGTTTTGCATACAGCAAAAAGTTTGTGTTTCAATCTGCATGATAACAACCACTTGATCTTCAGTGACCGAAGCTTCTGACTTTTTGCTGTCGCTCCACGAGTCTAATTAAAATCACATAAACAACTAAACTTATTTGTAGTTAATGAAACATTCAATAAATTCAATTATCATCAGATTGATATGGGTTGTAACTTCGGAAAACACTGTTTCACAAATATCGTATGTTCTGCTTATAACAATCAAAACAGTTTGTCCTTAGTTGTAGAATTTAGGAAAACTTGATAAAAGCAGGGATGTTTAGAAAGTCTTTCTGAAGTTACTGTAGTGAAAAAATGAGGTACTAGCATCTGAAATGGCTTCTGTGAAACGGAGCATTTCACAAGACGCTAAGAATTCATTTATAATAGAAAATGAAACCGAACTGTACTCACTTCCTCAGACTTTTTTCTAAAACATCTGTGAAACAGAAATTTTTGGAACTCATTACCTATATTTTCAGCTCAGTGAACGTCCCACATCAACACGGTTAGACCTACTGAAGCGATCTCTAAACTACTCTGACTTGCTGGTCCTGTTCATTTACGTGCCATCTCGTGCTTGCTGGTTGTTAACCTACGATTGGAGGGGTGGAGATGCCCTGTGCAAGATTGTCAAGATGTTCCACACTTTTGCGTTTCAGGTAGGTGACTTGAGTGACACTCGTAAAATTTTTTGATTTTTTCTTCTCAGCTATAGGTTACCACAACTTCATAAATTTTCAGAGCTCCTCCAACGTCATCGTGTGCATCGCCGTCGACCGTCTTCTTTCGGTTCTCTCCCCATCCCATCACAGCCCCAATAAAGCTCTCCGGCGTACCAAAATGATGTTAATCGTCGCTTGGATCGTTGCCCTTGTCATTTCCTGTCCCCAATTGTTCATATGGAGGGCATACTTGGCACTTCCGGAGTATAACTGGAGTCAGTGTCTACAAATTTGGGAGATTGCACGGATGGAGAACTTTGGGAAGCCACAAGTTGTGTCGGAGTTTGACGCCGAGTTTTGGTACAGTATACTTCATATCAGCTTGGTGTTTTGGATTCCGTGTATCATTATAATGGTGGGTGAGGGGTGATTTGGAGGGGGAGATGAATCAGTTTCAAAAACTGAGAGATTAGAAATGTGTTATGGAAAATTGAAACGTACCAACCGAAAATTCCGGAAAATTGTGGAAATATAAATGGTCGAAACATCGAATTATGTACTCAAATTATCAACAAATCTGAAAAATTTCCGGCTCCTCTATTCCAGCTCTCCTACATAATCGTCATCTCATGGGTGTGGATCAACTCTCGACCATCCATCCGTCACACCTCCTCGTTCTCCTTCCACACCGGCTGCGATACGGTAGATACGGTCTTAACACGCGCCTCTGAATGGAATCCTTTGAAGACCTTCTCCCGACATGTCAAGGAACCCGAGAAGCCGATGAGTAAGACAGTCATGGATGAGCTGGTAACCAAGGGATTTATTTCAGCGACTCCGAGGATTGTGGTGAGTGACGAGACGGAAGTCCCTCTGACACAACGTCCATCGATTTCTCCATCGGAAGCATCGGCTGTGATGAGGACGGGAGTGCATACAAGTACCTCATATAATGCCAATTTGAATAGGTAGGCTAGTAGGAAATGGGCTGATAGTACTATCATCTCTTTTAGATCCCGTGCTCTCCGAGTCTCATTTCTTCTGGTCTTGGCCTACATCATCTGCTGGCTCCCATATAACCTCATCAGTCTTATTCAATTTTTGGACCGCGACTTTTTCGCTTCATATCTCAAACATGTAAGTTTCGCGTGTATCGTTCAGATAATTGAAAAATACTTTCATTGTCCTTATCTCCCCTCTTTGAAACCGAAACTTCTATCAACAGTTTCTCAATTTTCCAGGTTCATTTCTGCCAACAACTAATCATTTTCAACTCGGTTGTCAATCCGTACCTCTACGGTTTCTTCGGACCACACCGCCCGTCCCACAGTAATATGGGTGGAGCCGGACGTCATTGATCTCGAAAGAAAAACCATCGTCGATCTCTTTTTCTAGCGCCATATCCATGTACCACCAAACACCTATTGCCATATCTATGGTTAACAACGATTAAAACACACACTTTTTTCTCGGTGAAATTTTTTTATTTTTGAATCGAACAGTAAGTTCTGAATAAATTTTATATTTTTGGAATTTTTAGTCAGGGTGAATCAAAATATATGAGGAGCAAAAAAGTATCACCAAGGAAGCGATAAAAATAAACTCTCAGTTTCTCTTATGACATTTATGAAGCGGCAAAGTTTTGTGATCATACATTGCAGGGAGGTAGCGTTGCTATTCAGTTTTTGTTTTGATTTCAGTTTACCAAAAATTTTCGAAGGCAACATGTTATGCCTAAATTATGTTTCACATTTGTTATAAATTGTTTTCCTTTCTTGTATTAAACATTGAGCGTGATCTATTTGAGGTTGGCCATTAAGTTTGTCACATGGGTGTAGTTACATTCTACTATCACGTTCAATTTTCAAAAGGACAAATTTTCTATGAAAAAAAAAATTATTGGTCCTCGAACTTATTCATCTCGATCTTCAATAATTTATCTGATTTTCAGTACTTAAAGAGTTTACATATCGGGAGTGATGAAGAAATATCCTCGAGTTTTCTTATGACTTCATTGAAATAGTAAAATTTTCTGATCAAAAGTCGCAGATCACATATGATATCAAGACAGTTAATGTACCCAACCTGTTATTAGAAAAAAACTCAGTTTCACATTTTTTATGAATTCTTTCCTACCTTTTTTAGTTCGATGGGCTTAATTCACATGTAAAGTTCTATTCCATTGTTTATTTTTCAACCGAACTGCAATGACACCAATCAGAAGCTGAGAGAAGGAAAGTTCACATTCTCTTTTTAGGTATCTACCGTTAGCCATCGTTATCTTGTTACTCAAGTTTTCAGTTTCACATTGTTCATGAATGGTTTTCAATTTCCAGACTCTCGTTTTTTCAATGATTCCATTTTAAAATCACAGCAGGCAAAAGAGCGAAAAGTCACATTTATACATTTTTATTGACATCAAAAAAAGAAAAAATGAGATCATTCACAGTCACCAAACTTTTCTATTTTGTACTTCAACAGTTTTTTTTTACTTCTTGCCAATGCCAAGACCACTGGACACTCCTATTGGACCAACACCTGGGACTCCTACTCCCACTCCACTGCTGATTCCGAACAATCCTCCGTTCCCTAGTCCAAGTCCTCCAAGACCACCTCCAGCCGGCTGTGGTTGTGGTTGAACAACTGGAGCTCTGGTTGTCATTAGACGACGACGTTCTGCTTCAATTTCTGCAGAGTCGATTTCTGGGAACTCTTCAGAATCCAACTTGGCTTCTGTTGTTCTTCTGGGGCTGTCTGTGACGAACTTCTTTTCCCAGAGATCCTGAAAATGTTCTGTTGGCTGGCGGAAAAAAACCCAAAATAAGAAGAACTTCAGAAGGTCTCCCATGATTCTTGAGTAGTGAACAATTCATGTGAACTCACCTCATTCTCCCAAGAGCTGTCAGTTTTCGTTCCAGCTCCTCCACCTCCAGAAGTCACTCTTGACGACTTCTCCTCAATGAATCCTTGCTCCTCACTTTGAACTCTTGAGATCTTCTTTCTTGGTGCTGGTGGTGGAATATCCTCATCCTCATCGGAATCGAAACGGAATTTCCTACGTGGCTTCTTGTGCTTCTTATGATGTCGTCTTCTTGGATAGTACCCTCCTCCACCAGAACATCCACCCGAATATCCACAAGGACTCTGATAATATTGTGGCTGCTGCATGTACCCGCTACAGAAAGATGGGCAGTTACATTGAGAGTAGAGTTGGGGTTGATTGCACGCGTATCCACTCATTGACCATGCTGGAAAAGATTGGTTTTCAGATCATTGAAAATTTTACAGTTTCAAAAACTTTTTTTTCCTATGGCAAGTATTTCTAGGACGATTATGAACGGGTTTTCTATGAATAAAGTTTACTGCGTCAACCATCTCAATCAAAAAACCCTCAAACGTCAAAAAAGACACCCTAGTACTTTTGAAGTTGCATCAAAAATCAGAATTTATATTGCTGGGAAAAAAAATCCTCTGAATTTTCCGGTTCTTATTTCTACAATGAGAAGATCGATCCTACAATCTTTCCTGTTCCAGATAGTGCATTACATGAAGAAACAATTTTAAAACCATTGGAAAAATAATAATCGTTGAGGACTTACTCGAAGCCACAACTCCAACTATCGAGGCTAGTAATAGAAATTTACAGAAAGACATTTTGAAATAGACGGTAACCTCAGCTTTTCAATCTCCTTTTATGGTGAATATTGTGTAAAAATATCAAGGAAACCGCTCTTTTGTTTCTAGTTATTTCTTGCGGTCAGTTGTTGATGATGGGTGAAAAAAAGAAAAATCTGTCTTTGTCTTCTACTTGTGTTTCACAAGAAATGACCCCCAAATAATTAGAGATCAGTAGCAAAATGAGAGAGAAAAACGTGTGATGAGAGAAGGGAAGGAAGTGGACAATGGCACGACCTTGGTCAAAGTTCTTATGAGAAACAATATTGTTTTGTAATTAATTATCGGTAATTCATTTGGAACCTATTTTTAGGGGCTTCTTTTGGGTAATCTGGGAAACTCATTAGGTTATTGTTGGAGAAATGTCATATATCAAGTGTCTGAATACTGAAATTGCTTCGAAATTTTCTGTTTCCATATTTTTCTAACTGTTGTTCAGTTGAGGATTTTATATTATATTTTGTTTGTTCGCTACCAGGAATTTGCACTTTTCAAGTGTTTTTAGGTTTGTGCAATTATTTTTCGATACTCCAAGAATTAGATGTAGGGTTCGCTTATCCTGAATTATTCACTAGGACGTTATATTCGAAATTTTCTGTTTCTTAAGCTCGTCAATAGGGTTCCGCATGAAAATTCAAGAAATGAAGCATTATGAGCTTTTGAAGCTTTCGAATGCTTCATTGTGCTTCATTTTCAAAAAGTGAATCTTTTGGTTGTGCTTCAAAAAGCTCACGTTGTTAATTTCCATTTTTTGAAAATTTTTTTTTTTTTGGAAAACATATTTTTCTGCCCTATTTTCGACCGAAAGGTCAATTTACAGTGTAAATTTTCAAAATTGAAATGAAGTAATATGAGCTTTTTTGACATTTTGAGCTTTTTGAAAAATGACGCGGAGTCATCGAAATTGAAAATGAAGCAGAGTGAAGCATGACGCCGATTCAGAAAAGATTCAAATGAAGCTGCTTCATTGAGGCTTCACGTGAGCTTTGCTTCATGATTCAGCTTTTTGCGGAACCCTACTCGTCAAGTCTGAAGCTAATTCAATTTTGTATTCGTTGCCCTCCTTACCTGTCCCACTCATCATTATCGTAAACGTATCAGTTTTCTTTATACCGCATCCCATCCATCATTTAGACAAACAAAGCCAATTACACATTGCCAGATTCACAAAATTCATTCTAAAATGTTCTCGATGAAACTGGAAATCATAACATATTTTCTTGTCACTATCTTGACCAAAGCTTCACTTTTTGGATGCGCTGAAACAGATCCGCTCACAGAAATGAGGCTACTGTAATCTAAATTTTTTAAAGGTGTGGGTAGACAAGAAACTCTAATAATTACTTTGAAAATTTCTGTTTCTATAGTTTCATAATTGCTGATTGGGTAATAATTTGGTATTAATTCATCCTCACCTATAATTTTCGAAGTTCGAAAAACTATATTTCGTGAAATTCTCCAACAATGAAATGTAAGATTCGGTTGCTCTGACAAATTTGCTGGGACGCTATTTTCAAAATGTTCTGTTTCCCAAAATTTGTATAAAACCTCAAACATTGATCATCTTATTGCACCGCTCTTACATCCTCCAATTCATTTTTTTTTTCGCTTGGTCAGCCTCTTCCGTTAGTCATTTCTTGCTGTAGTAAATGTAGCCATTCTTAGGACACCCATTTATAATTAACATTTCCTGGACAAACACTATCAGATTTTCAGAATCCATTCTGAAATTTTCTCGATGAAACTGAAAATTCAACATCCTTTCCAAATTCTTGACCAACGTACTTCTCTTTTTAAAACCTCAAAGATCCAGTCACAAAAATAAATCTACAGTAATCTAGATTTATTTTAGGAAGCAAAACGGGACGGGTACACAAAAAACGGTTAAAAATTGCATATAAAATCAGAAATAATAAAAATTTCGGAACATTTTTCTCTAGATACCGGTTTTCATTTGGGTGGTTTTGGGAGGACATTTTGACAGGAAAGAGCACATAAAAAATGCATTTGAGCATATAAGTGAATGGAAGTGGTGAGGGGAAAGTGGGGAAAGAAAGACGGGGATTCTCAAAAAAATTTAAAAAAATATAAAAAATCAATAACCTAAACCCAGCTATCATCCACATTATTTCCACGTGGTGATTGTTTGTGAACCGATGCGTACACTGGTCCTTCACGTGGCACTTGATCATATCTCCGCTGGATTGTTTGTGACGTGGCACTGGCCGGACGATTTTGGGAAGTGGGAGGAGCTCCACGATTGTTGTGATGTTCCATGGTACCGTAGCCGCCAGAGGAGAGCGTCTCATCTAGGTTGTGCATTGATGGACGTTCACGGCCTTGGGAGGAGATGGGACGAGCCAAGGTGGAGGAGTCGCCTCTGGAAATGCTAATTTTTTTTGGAATAGTGACAGGAGCGATGAATATTTTCCAAGTTAGGCAAAATGGATAATTCGAAACTGTAAAAACCAAAAAGTTGTACGGTAAACTAAAGCTACTCGCAACATTTTTTGAAATCTCTGTTTCCAGGGTATCATGGGATATTCCGCGAATTTTACTTATTCATTAGTAGAATTTATTTTTAAAAAATCTGCCGTTCCAGGAACTTTTAATTTTCGAAAACTATTCTCAACGCTGATACCAATATCCAATTATCTTACCTCCTAGCAGTTCCCGAATAGAAATCCGCCTCCTTGAGTCCACTCCTCTTGAATCCGTCATGTAATTCCTTGTGTTGCCACATGACATACAACACTTGACTGGCATACTTGCATACTCTGTGAGAGTATGTTGGATACGAACGGGACAAGGCACGCAGTTTGTCAGTACCTGGAATAATTTTAGTGTTTCGATACATTTGTAAAAGGAGTGAACCCGTTTTCGTACTCAGTACGTCTTCATTCCACTTTCTCTTACCTTTCATCTCATGAACATCCTTGGTGTAAGCGGCAGAACTCCTCACAATCTCGAATAGTATTCCCAAGACGGCTCCAATTGTTTGGTCAGAAATGGCGGTTCGTCGTGGTGATCCGGGCTCCGGAAGTTTCTCCAGGAAGTCACGGAGAGCGTACTTTCCTGAAACTTTTTGGGCGGTGAAAAAAAGTCGTTATCGCTTCAATCATTTATTTTCAAACAAATGAAGTTTTTGCTACTGTAATTTAATTTTTCCTCCTTAAAAACTAACCAATAAGTTCCCGATTCCTTGGATCAATTGCCAGATTCCTCAACGCTGTCGCCACAGCACACACCACAAAGTCCTCAGGCAGCCTGATCAATTCCACCAGAACTGGAAGACCCTTCTCCACTCGAACCGCTGCTCGTACTTCTGCCGATGGAGGGAATTGGCACGCCGCCAAGTTTTGAATAGCTCCGGCGGAAGCTTCCAGTGTCTCAATATTGGAACTATCTTGAAGAAGCTTCAAATACAGTTTCACAACATGTGGTTGCCAGAGAACCGATGGTCCCGTTGCGATGTTCTTCGGGTTCTTGTCGTTTTTCTTCTTTTCTTTTTCCTTCTTTTTTGGTTTTGGGGATGCCGCATGTTTCATATTTTTGGTATTGAGATGAGCCGAGGCTGGATCGTAGTTCGGATCGACGACTTCTTGAATACGGTAGCTCAGATTCCGAAGAAGACACACTGCATTCTCAACTGTGGGTGAATCAACCTGGTTTCTCTGGATAGAATGGGTCAGGAAGTGTACCAGAGCCTCGATGAGATTTGGTACATCTCTTAGTTTCCTTCTTGCATTCTGAGAAGCTGCGGATACATTTCGAAGAATTCCAGTAGAGTTTTTGAATATTGTGGATGCAAAGTGTCTTGATGGATCTGCAGCCGAACCTCCCGAAATGACTTGTTGACTCAAAATCTCTGTGGCAGACTCCAGAATCACTGGTTTCAACATATCCATTGAGCTTAGGTTCCAGAGAGCCGCCGTGGCTTCTTCTTTGACAGATGCATCATGAGTGGTTCTCAGTACTTCTGCCAAGTGTCGTACTCCATCCGCTTCCATTACTGCCATCTTGTTCGCATCGTTTTCTTTTCCGTAACTCAGATTTTTCAGGCAGGCGCATGCATTCTTCTGGATTCTCGGTGAATCTGAACGAAGGAGGGCGATGAGTTTTGGAATTCCACCGTATTCTCGAGTCTCTTCTTTGATGAGATTGTCACTGTAGGTGAGATGTTGAAGGTATCCAGAGGCGTTTAGTTGTTTGTCCTTGTCAGTGGAGGAGAGGTATTCGATCACTTCTTTTAGAGATGGATCACGCCATTGAACTGAAAATAGAGAAGGATTTTGATTGTGTTACTGACAAGTTTGGGAGCTTACGAGAACGTTCAGCCTAGTATTTCATTCTAAAAAAAACATTCTGAAACAGTGAAAACTTGTCAAGTTTCAATGAAATGTAATTCCAACTCTTTGTTTTGGTTCATAAACTTCAGAATCATAGGAAATAGCAAAAACTCGAGAAACACGAAACTACAAAACACGTTAGACAGATATTATCTAAACTATGTGAAACAATGAAACTTTTTTCGAAATAAATTCAATTTATTCAAAAAAAATTTCAGCTACAGATACTAGTCATATTCAGTTTCTTGTTTGGGTCTTTAATTGAGCTAAGTGATAGGAAGAGGTTGCTAGGTGAATTTTTTGAAAATGCTTTGTAAGGACTTTAGAGAAATATCTCAATTTAAAATAAATCAGATTATGCACTTTTAGAAACAGTGAAAACTGGTCAAATTTCATTGAACTATAATACCAGCTTGTTTTAGCTCATAAATTTTAAATGTGAATAAACTACTTTCAAAAACGACTGAAGATTTTAGACACATATTTTCTAAACTATGTGAAGCAGTGGAACTTTTTCAAAAGGATACCAGTTTCCGAAATTTCAACTTATCAAAAAACATTACAGCTACAAAAACTAGCCATATTCGGTTACTTCTTAGGAAATTCAATTAATCTTTTGGCGTTGTTTCAGAGCACATTTTTATTCTAAACATGATCAATGAACTAAACTATTTTTTTAAATGAGCATTTTCAAGTTTCGATTCAGCTAAAAACACAACGACCAGTTTTCAGGTCCTGAATTCTAGAAACAAAAAAATAAATAATTTTTTTTCAAAAACGAGTGAACGACTTTGGCTCATTCTATCCAAACTGTGTGAAGCAGTGAAACTTTTTTCAGAAGGAACCCTGTTTCTAAAACTTCAATTCATTCAGAAAAAAATTTCAGCTACAGAAACTAGTTATACTCGGTTACTTATTTGCAATTACAATGGGATGTTCATTGGCTTAGGAAAAAAAGTTTAGTCAGATCCACTACTTTTTGAGCCTAAGCCTCTACCGTAAAATCAATAATAGAGATACACCCAGTGACAGCGACACATCTCAGTTGTCGTTCAAGTTATCAAAAAGTGGTCAACCTATGAAATTTTTCATATGTACTAATAAACATTTCTCTGGTTGATCACTTTATTGAATTAGTTAAAACCAACCGAGATAAACTGCTCTGAATGTGCAGTATTGGTCTAAACTCTATTATAGGTTTTACGTTAGTTCTACACTACAATTCTGTTTCAAAGACCCCACAAGTTTTTGAGAAAAAACTCAACACCCAGTTGATGATGTTTAAGAGCTTCTAATAATTATAGACCATGAACAGAAAAACTAAATTCCCAACTTCCACCCCACTCACCATTATTATTCGCTCTCCTCAACGGCGGCGGTGAGTCATCTCTCTCCGGAAGTGGCGGTGATTCTCTGACCATTTCCTCTTGAAGTAACGGAACGGCTCCAAATCTCTCAGCCTCCACGTACTTCACAATATCATGATGTCCCAGATTGGGAGAGTCAAGAGTGTTGGAGGATAGACGGTCTGTAAGCATGTTTTGAATGAAACCATCAAATGATATTACTATCGGGTCAAAAGAACTGACAATGGGAAAGAGGTGAAGCAGCAGTTTTTCGAAATAAATAAATATTTGTTTATTTTTGAAAAATTGCTGATAAGAAAAGTCGAGGATTGAGTCATTAGCTTTCATAATGACCATGATGTTGATATTGGTTGGAGCGAGAAAAAATTCAGAACGATTTCCAGAAACAACACTCGTTTCACTAACAAGTAGTGTCGTATTTTTTTTCACTTATCACGTTCCCGTAACAGTAATTTTTGTCACTGCAAAACTCACTTGTCGATGGCTCGATGTGCACAAATTGAGACGGCGGACTTGGCTGTGAGCATCCTGATGCATTATGTGCCAACACACGAAACTGATAGTCATGATCCAGAATCAGGTCACCAACAGTCATTTTACACGCAAACACCGGTTGATCATTCACTTTATACCAACGATCATCTTGTTGCAAGTCACGGAATTCCACATCGTATCCCATGACTGGTAGTTGAGAGTGAGCTGGCAGCCAGCATATCGTGATTTTGTCCCCATCGATATCCAGGAATTCGGGAGCTTCTGTCAATTCTGGAACGACACGTAGGGAGGAGGCACGACCCATTGGACGGAGATTGATGACGTCAGAAGTTTCAGATGGATGAGAGGAGGTGGAGTCGATGACGGAGATCACACAGAATTCGTAGGTCGAGTTGCGACGGAGTCCTTCCACTGAAAACAAAGTTTTCGAAAGCCAGTCAGGAAGTAGATCCCAATGAAAAGATCATTTCGAAAAAAAATTGATGACCGTAGTGTAACGGTATGTTTTCTTTTTGAAAAGCAAGTCAAATATGCTCGATGTGTTAAAATTTTGAAGGGCAATTCTCCAAATTTTAGAAGTAATTTACTATTTCAACTGGTTGTCAACTACTGTTTCCAAAATGAACTCTACTCTTGTCATTATGATACTTTCTGATAACTGGAAATATCCCGGAAACAACAATTCAAAAAAAAATAATTTCGGAAGATGCTACAATTCAAAAATAAATGTTTTTGACTCAATATAACTTTTTTTTTTTGAAATTCTGAAAAAGGACACCGAATCTAACAAATGAAGAATGTTGCTTTGGTTATGAAAACTGTTTCAATCAGTAAATAATTTTGAGCATCGGAAAAAACAAGACTGATAAAATTATAAAAACTTATTTTTTTCGAAATATTCTTGAGAAGATGTTCCAATTCAAAATTAGGAAGTTTAAACTCAAGATGTATCTTTTTCAAAATTCTGAAACTAGAGCAGGCAACGATAGCAGAAACGTTTTTTTTTTGTTAAAAATAAGGAACTGTTTCAATCGGTCAATAATTTTGAGCATCAGAAGAAACAGGACTGAAATGACAATTACGGTTGGAAATATTCTTGAGTCAAATCAACTATGGTAGCATTTTACTGACAAATTAGTCATTAAATAAAAATTTTAGAACTTCAATTTACTTAGGATCAGGAACCGTAAAACTTTTGAAAAATAAATTCCAACAACTCTCACCTTGTATCCCATTCTGCACAATTGGATCATAATTCGCAGTGTGCCAGGTCGGGTCTCCGACCTCTCGATACTCCACAATATACCCTGCATTCTCAGCACTTGGCGCCCATTCCAACTTCACCCAATCATCACCAGCCTCCACCATTTGTGGCTGTCCGGGAGGATTCATACTCTCCGACACCTTTCTCATCGGCACATTCCTCTGAGGAGCTGCAGGTCGAATGGCGACTCCACCGGAAGAGTGAGAAGGCTGTCCAAGACCATCTTGATTTTTTCCTCGGACTCGAAATTCGTAGACTCCATTTGGTCGGAGGGATTCGACGGTGAACATGGTATCTTGGACTAGTTGCTCGTTGGCCACCATCCAATCACGACTACCGTACACTCGATATTCGACTTGGTATCCTTGAGGTGGAGAGGAGTGAACATCGGCGACAGGAGCTGTCCATTCGAGGAGGACACCTTGTCCATCGACGGCGATGACCGAAGGTCTGCCGGGAGCCAATGGGGCACCAGCAGCTAGAAAGAATTATTTTAGGAAAACTGGATAGTGAAAGGAATTTTTTAACATCAGCAAATTTTACTGACACGTAATTGTAGGGATTTGAAACTCACTAAACTTGAAAAGAATATGAAACAGTTTCGAAAAATTTTTCAAGTTCGATATTGTGATCCAAACTCAAGAAAAAACCAACAAAATAAAAATTTTCGAGTCAATTTAGATTACAGTTTCTCAGTGTTTACTCAAGATTTCTCAGTTTTCCAAAATTTAATCCATGCCTGCGACCGAAATCTTCTAGAAAAATCTTTTTTTGGAGTCTAGTTCAGATAATATTTCCCCTCCCAATCCCCAAACTCACACGTGGCCAACTCGTTCTCACTGATCGGAATTTTGACGGGTAACGACGGATTGGAGGTGGGTCCGAAGCCGGTTCTTCCGTAGGCCGACACTCGGAATTGTACTTCGTGTGATGTCAAGTTTGTCACTGAAAAATTGGTGTTAGAACTGAAAATCAAGAATGAGAACAATTGAGAAAACTAGCTGAAGATGAAATATTTTGCTAGAAAATTTCATCAAGGAAATTGATAATAAGCACGGTGAACCAATTGAAAACAGAAAATGCCGAACAACCTAGCTAGAGTTCATGAAACAGTAAATTATTCTAAAACCAAAATATTCCTCTACCTTCCTCATCAATTTCCGCAAAACTCTGATGATGCTCATGGTGCTCATTGAGCTCCAAATGTCTTTCGACAATCATAGAAATACCAGAATACAATGGAAATAGGTCAGAAAGGTACCCAGAATGTCCAAAAGAGGGGTCGAGATAAAAATCTCGCACTTTTCTACAACATTTACCTCATGTTTCTAGACAGAGAGAGTGTATGAGATGAAGAGACGGAGAGATTGAAGAGAACGACGTGTTATGTTATAAACAAGATGCTATCGGATAAGATAATCGAAGGATGGATGGAAAAGAGAGGGAAAAAGGTCAGATTTGATGTATGGAAGAGGGAAATTAGGAAAGTAAGAGGGTGGTAATTAGTGGGAAAAAGTTGGTTTCCACTTACTTATAAAGGCACAAAATTGAAGCCTCAGATTTTTTTGTCAAACTTAAACCAGTTATGAGAAACAGGGAAAAAATCAAAAAAAAAAGTCAAAAGCGAAAATTTATCGAATTTTCAACCGAAGTAAATGAGTTTGTTGTGCCAATTGGTAGATCAAAAAGGAGAAAAGTAAAAACTGTTTGTTTGAAAAACGGGGTCACCTAGTAGATCAAAATTATGATATGAAGGAATGGCAGATCAAAATTTTTTTCACAGTTTCAGACTATCAGTAAACTGAGATGAGCTATAATTGGCAGATCGTGATAAAAAAGTAGCATCATCAGAACAAAATTTTTTTGAGTGGTCCAATACCTTAATCTTCATCAGTATTCTGATAATGATTACAGAAAGAAACTAATATACAGAAACAGAAGTAAACATCTGCTTCCCGAGGAATTAATGAATTCAAAACTTTCAAAACTCAGTATCCGAACAACCAATAAACTCCATACTTTTTACTAGGTTTATCAGTATTCTGAAACTGTATTTTTAGTTTTTTTTTTTTGAATGTTAGTACCTGGAATTAGGAGCAAATCACTTTTTCTCAATTTTAGTTAACCTTTCTCAAAATTTCGAAACAGTGAGTGTACACTCCCCATTTCTCAAATTTCAAAAATCAATCTCAACGTTTGATAAAATCTTCTTTCGAAAAAAAAAGTAGAAAATAAACTGAACACACAACAGTAAAGTGACCAAAAAAGAAGAGGAAACAACGGATGGTGTTCTTGATTCCATTCGCTCACAGCAGGAGGTGCCGATTCAAAACATTTGAGGAAAGGCCGGAGAAGGTCAAACTTTTGACAAGAAAATGAAAATGTGTGAGAACAAAGTGGAAAGTTAGAAGTAGCAGTGATTTCTAGAAAAAGAATTTGGAGTTATGAAGATTCTGGAACGGAAATTTTTTATTGCTGTTCCATAACTATGGTAAGAGCGTTGAGGGAATTTGAAAAGTCAATCACTGAGCAGCGATACTGCAATCAATAACCCACCAATTTTTCTACTGCTTCAGATAATTTTCAAGTTCTAAAAACTTTCGCTCGACATGATCATTCTGATGTCTTATAAGTCAAAACAGTAACAACTCCTGAATTGCAAACTACAAAACTACTCTGTTTTCTTTATATATTTGTTTTATGTAGTGAGTCAAAAAGAAGAACCGAGATGATTCAGAAAACAACATATGGGATTCGTCATGATATGCGTCATTTGACAGTAGGAAATTACAAATTTGGATGGGAGAATGAGAAAAAAAGTCGGCATTACTGATATTGGAGAAGCCACAGTCAGAGTAGTAGGAGCAGTTACATAGTTCTAATTTGTGGTAAGAAGATTCAGATGAGATGTTAGAAAAATTACAGTTTCCACCTAAGCATATATTTTTGTACAACGCTTGAACAACGCTTGATAAAAAAATGATCCTATCATTCAAGATATTCTAATATTTAGTTCAACCTTCCAGTTGTTCAAGTAACCACTCACCTCTACAACTGGTATCTTTAATCAACTGATCCACTCCCATATCCTCCCATTCTCCATCTGGAAGCTCCCTCATCTGAAGTTGATATCCTCGAATCTCTCCTCCATTCTTCTGAAGAGGAGCACTCCACACCACAGTCACCTCTCCGATGCCTGCATCTACCACGTCTGGGACTCCTGGAGCTGATGGGATTCCGCTGTCTGGAATGAAGAGAATAAGTTATACGTACGACAAGGATTCATTATAAGCGTAAAACTATGAGACAAATATGACATCCATGGAACAGGAAATCTTCCAGATAATTACTAAACGAACTAGAAATGTTGAAGTATTGGGAAAAAAATTGAAATTTTCAAGTAAAACTTCTCTATTTCGGCACTTCTACTTATGGAATATTTTTTTCTTAGTTGTTACTTCGTGTTTTTTATCTTCACCGAGACAGATAGTACTGTTTCTCAATGTTTTGATTACTTTTTGTATTCAAAAAAATTACTGATCTCTGAGCATTCTCCTGAATTATAACCTGTTTTTCTCCCTTCAATCATCATTGAACCACAAACCTTCATGTGTAAACCTCCCGTGCGGTGCAGGTGGTGGTGCTGCCCGATCCTCTGAATCATGTCCATTTCCCATCCTAGCCATCATTTCTAAACTAGGATCTCTATCTATGACGGGTGACGGGGTGGGTAGTCCAGATGAGTCAAAGTCGATATTTGAGTAGGGAGATTGCACGGGAACTTGTCGCACTGATCGGGTTGTGGTGACTTTTGTGACTCGGGTGACCTGGAAATAAGGGTTTTAGAGGGTGAGGGTGAGGATTACTAGCTATTTTGATTTTGCCAAATTTGAATACTAAAATTTTTTCGTCAACAAGTTCAAAAGTTACTGGAACCGAAAAAAAATTCAAAATCGAACCCAATTCGAATTTCTCTTGCAAGATAAATCTGCTAATAAATGAATGAATGAAAAATCGAAAAAGAAATAAAAATGATAAAACTGTGTCGATAAGAAATGAATGGATTGGGTCAATCCATTTCTCTTCTCTTCTCCATTTTTCTACAAGTTTTCCATCATCCATTTCTCTTTTTTTCCATTCGTTCATTCTTTTTGTGTATGTGCGTGTGTCTCAATGTTTTATATGATATGATTTTGTGTGTGTATTTCTTTCTGTTTTGTCTACAAAATCAGACGAAGAAGAAAAATATTATGAGCGATAGGGAAAGAGAAATAGATAGACATCAGGGTCGTCTGATGTCAGTTTTTTTTGAATTGGGAGTGAAGAAAACAGAAAATCAATTGATTCCTTTTTAAAATTGACTGTTTTTAAAAGTTCAGAAGTTCTATAAAAATTCCTTCTCATTAATGTCTGAGGATCTACAATCGAATCAGGACATCCCGAAATAGAAAATTGAAATCGGTTATTTCATTTTTACCATCATCTTTAGGGAAAAGAGTTTCAGAAATGAATCTTCTATTACTGTTTTAAAACTTCCAGAACTACTGGAAATTTTCGGAGAAAAATAATTTTATCCATTTTCAAAACTGACCTTTTGCATCTGATGTACTCCATCCTCATTCGTGAAGTGCTCATATTCCTCTTCCGGGGGGTTATCGTAATGTGATTCGTATGAATAGGAGTATGAGGACCCCCGAGCACTCGTAGGTCCCGCCAATGACTCTGTCAGGTAGGATGTGGCCATTCTGGAATTGGGAAAAAAATGCCATCAACGATATCATCGAGACTGAGATACAGTTACTGAATTTAGGAATTAGTTGAAACCGAATTTTTTGTTTTGCAAAATCAAAATGAAAAATTTTCAGTTTCAAACAACAAATAAAATTACTAGTTCAATTTTCATAACGATTGGCTGTTCATTTTAGCAGAAAGTGATTGATATTGAAGAACTTGATAGCAGTGATCCAAATGAGGTTTGAAAATTTTGGAAGCTGGCTCCGAAAAACCCAAAAGAGGTATACTGTTTCTTCCACATTTTTTCAAAGTAACTTCTCTAGACGGTGCAATTCTTTCTCCTATCACATGAGAACAATATTTTAGTCATCAAGAAACATTTCCTGCCAGGAAAAAGTTAGATGAAGAAATGAGACTGATGAAGGCGCCTCCAGCTGGGCGCCATGACTCCAACATCTGGTTTGAGGTCAACATGTCCATTTGTCTTCTGTTTCTCTCAGAGTTTTCCGAAAGCTTTTTTAGTTTTTGCAGTAAATAAACTTTTATTAAATTGAGAAACAAAAAAATCGGTTTCTTCTAGTCCAAAATAAGGCAGAACTTTTTGAAAACCTGATTCGATCCAGTGATCTTCAACCGTTTCATTTAATTGAAAATTGAGAAAAAAAACTCACTCTGGTTCAACGACCTGGTTCTCGACGAGCCACTCCTGCGGAACCGCTTCTTTGGGGACTGTGCTGAAAAATTATTGGTGTCATAGGAATTTTGATACGGATATCGCGTGAATAGCAACATGTGAAAGTATAGATGAGCTTAATTAAGAACAGTGGATCAGTAAATTTTACTCGGTTAGATTTACAAAATGGAGTCTTTCGTTTACTGATTGAGGGTTTTTGAAAACGATATAAAGTTGGGGACACAAAAAATTCTGCGGCTATGACACTAGCGTCATTTGGTACTGCTTCGGAAATAGAATGACAGGAACGGGAGTTTTTTTTTTTTGGAATTGTACTTTCATCACAGACTGAACTTGATTACTGGTGAAACCGATGAACCTGAATAAGGATGAGATAGAGAGATTTCGAGGTTTCGAGATTGAAATGATGTTCCTTAACATTTTTATTTCAATTGACAGAATGAACAACTATTAGACACTATGATTAGGATATATGTTCCAGGATCGTTACAACTAAACTAGGACTCCATGTCAATAGTTCGCTGTCAATACCAAGTATATTTATTAGCTGTTTGAAACTGAATTTACAGTTTCTCAAAGTTCCTAATTCCCACACTAAACAAAACTTTACTTCTCCTACATCCTTTCCTCCAAAAATCACACTCCACCGATTTTACTTATTCCCGCATCAATATTTCCTATATTTACGCTCAAAAATCCTATGAAGCAAGTGAAAATTGAGGCGTCATTCGTACTACAAATGATTATCAAGATGATATAAAATTGTGTGTGTTATGTGGAAAGGGAGGTCACGGTGAACAAGTGTTTTCTCACTCCCTCCGGAAACTTTTCCTTTTTTTTGTGCCCCGGAGAGAGCGGGAAATGAAAGAAAGATGAGATTGAATGGGGAAGGAAGGGTCAAGCTCCGTGAAATTGTGTTGCTCCGAGGGAAAATTGGAGAAGAAGAAGAGAAGAATGATGATGATGATAGGAAGAGATGTGAGAGAATACATGAAAATTGGATTAGGCAAAAAATAGAATCGGAGGGAAGAATCACATTCATGGAAACTTTTATCTATGGAAAATTTCCTCAACACATTAAGAATAAATATTTTATCAAACTGATATGAAAACTGAGAAACCGTAATTTTGTTTTGGATGCCTAATCAAGTTTGTCAAGTAATTTTTCAGAAAAAGTTTCTGAATAAAAACTGTTCGGAACAGAAATGTGCATTCCAAGATTCAAAAAAATGCTGTTCTTAAACATGGGTTAATTTTCGAACTTTCTGTACGATTATTCGATAATTGGAGTGCTCTAATGAAAAAATAGCTGCTACTTCCAAAAACTACTTCTAAAATTCATATTCATCTCAAGTAAACAAAAAATTGAAGGCTAAAAATTCAATGGTCCCCGTGAACCTCATTGAACCAATTCATAACTTTCAAACGAAAATGACTTAACCAAGTATTCATATAGATCAGATGTATTTAACCTACCCGCTTCACTTTCATCAAAAAATATAACTTTTCTAACTTATTTGAATTTTAAGAAACGGTAAGTTTTTCAACTTAACAGTATGAAACCGAACTTTTCATAATTCTAAAATTCCAGTTTCCAAACATTGGTTTATTGTTTGAAGTCATGTGCTGGCTAATGAATATGAAATTTTTTTTATTATTCTAGTACGAAAGTTCAAAGCGATAAACACCTAACCTATGTCAAGTGGTCTGGCATTTCATATGCAATTCATTCAAAAACTCAGTTTATTTTTGTCCAGACGACTGAGAAAACAAGGTGTGTAGGACAAGAATGGAACACCCAAAACGAATGGAAATGAACGAGAAGAGAGGAACGTCAAGAGTGATAAGTAGCTGAATTATAGAAGTGGTGATGTACCTATTGTATGTGGAAATGGAACAGGAATGGTCATGGTTTGAGAGGAACGATGAATTCAGAATTTAGGTGAATGGCGAGGGTATCAAATTTGGGGACTGAGCCGAAGGTCACGTGTTAAAACACAAAGAAAAGACGGCACTGTTCCAAAATCGGGGACCGTGTATCAAAATCGGGGACCGAAAAATCGGGGACCGAAATATCGGGGACCGAA
Source organism: Caenorhabditis brenneri (assembly GCA_000143925.2). NCBI lineage: Eukaryota > Metazoa > Nematoda > Chromadorea > Rhabditida > Rhabditidae > Caenorhabditis > Caenorhabditis brenneri. The sequence continues at coordinate 295,123 of GL379808.1, forward strand.
AAATCGGGGACCCAAATATCGGGGACCGAAAAATCGGGGACCGAAAAATCGTGGCCCGAAAAATCGGGGACCCAAATATCGGGGACCGTGTATCAAAATCGGGGACCGAAAAAACGAAATCGGGGACCGAAAAAACGAAATCGGGGACCGAAAAAACGAAATCGGGGACCGAAATATCAAAATCGGGGACCGAAAAAAGAGTAGTGATTTCAACGATTTTTTTTGCAAATTTTTGGATTTTTCCCGATTTTATCACATTTTATGCCGATTTTATCTTTTTCCCGATTTTATCACATTTTACGTTATTTGAAGTTTTATTATGTGTGTATGTATGTATGTAAAACAAGTTGTTACAGTATAAATTATGTGGCTCTTTCTACTTCGGAAGCAGTTAATATCCCTTGTACATCTTCGACGTCTCCATGGAAGTCGGCGCGACGACAGCGGCACAGCAGCAAAGAAAACGAAAACCGATACCACTTTCCAAGACCAAGCTGTTCCATCTACATATAATGGCCGTTCTTCCATCTCTTCCCGAGAAGCTTCTTCTCTTCCTGACTCAACTCGTGGAGGCCCGCGAGGTCGTGGAATCGACCGAGGCCGTGGAAGTGCCCGGAGATGTGATTCCACTCAAAGGACTGGGCAAAATTCTCCTCAGAGGTCTCCACAAAACTCTCGAAGCTCCGGAAGAGGAAACGGGAGAGAAAATGGAAGAGGAAAAGGAAGTGGAAAAGGAAGTGGAGGGTGAAGATTCCAATATTGTTTTAATTTATCCATTGTTTTTTTATTGTAACCACTTTTTTCCTTTCGATATAATAAAACTCCAAATAACTGACATAAAATTTGATAAAATCGGAAAAAAATTGGCTAGATGAAGTTCTAGCTGGAGGGCGAGGTTACTTCTGGAAGATTGTTTGCATGTTGGATTTTTTTCCATGGCTCCTCCATTTTGACCGCGCACTTCCATGTTGTCATGATACCTTCAACAGTAGATAGAGCCACATAATTTATACTGTAACCACTTGTTTTACATACAAACATACATACATAATGAAACATCAAATAACGGACATAAAATGTGATAAAATCGGGAAAAATCTAAAAACCTGCAAAAAACCATCGTTGAAATCACTACTCTTTTTTCGGTCCCCGATTTTGATATTTCGGTATTTTTTCGGTATTTTTTCGGTATTCTTTCGGTCCCCGATTTTTCGGGCCCCGATATTTGGGTCCCCGATTTTTCGGTCCCCGAATTTTCGGGCCACGATTTTTGGGTCCCCGATTTTTCGGGCCCCGATTTTTGGGTCCCCGATTTTTCGGTCCCCGATATTTCGGTCTCCGATTTTTCGGTACCCGATTTTGATACACGGTCCCCGATTTTGGAACAGTGCCGAAAAGACAGTATACAATAGTTTTCGGAATCATATTGTCAATTTACAAAATTGCTGAAACGTGTATTCAGAATTACAGGACTCTAGAATTTTATTTCCAGGCTTCCAAGGAAATATAGGAAAGTAACCGAAACTGATTGTCAAAAATAGTTTCCTCATAAACCAGAAAAAGGAACATCACCCCTAATAAAAAAACAGTTCGAAAAGGAGAAAGGTGAGATGGTTTTTTTTCCGTCCATCTCACTTTCTCTCTTTTCCATCTCTTTCTCTTTTCTGTGAACTGTGTCTTCCAAAACTCAAAAGAAGGGTGCATCGTGGAGGTATGTGTCGGAGGAGAAGGCAAAGGTAAGCAAACAATTGAGGAGAGAAAGAGACATAGAAAACATATGCAAAGTACCATTTTATGACGTTTTTATAGGTCATGGAGGACCTATTGAAAAAGAGCACTCGGAGAAACGAATCGAGAAGAGGTGAGAATTGATGGGAGTACTCCATTGGTGCTAGAAACAAATGGTTTGTTGTGATGAGTCAGTGAAATTATAGAAACGTTGAATTTGAAGAGAATATCAAATTTTCGAAGCTGCTCCCAATTTGAGCTGTTTTTGCAGCCGAAAAAGATTTGTAAAAATGTAAGAAGAAACAGATAGTTGGGCCGATAAGAAGAAATTTTTGCGGTAAATGAAAACTAAAATTTCTTCGGTTTCTAAAAACTGATTTGAAAAATATATTCTAGACAGAAGTGTTCATTTGATTACTTAAGAGACATTCTCTGAGAGAATTTAGCACTGCCTGTTATAGCGATGGCATTAGGATTTTACAAAAGTGTTCTGAACTTGATGAAACTTTGTATAGTAGGTATATATGACCCCCTGAACACAATGGCGCTTTTCTTTTTAGGCTCCGCCCCTTTTCCAGCAAGCCACGCCCGCTTTCAGTCCAAAATCTAACTTTTTTCCCCAAAAAGCTATCAATGTCTACTCTTCGGGAATCAATAGAGGACACTTCTAGAAGCATTTTCACAGTTCAAATCAACTTTCTATCTCTGCTCCTTCATGCTGAAAATTTCAGTTTTTTGTAAACTTTTTCACTTTTTTGATTCGCTCCGAAAATTTTTCAACTGAGTCACGCGAGATAATGTGATAATCGTGTTCTACGCATGTTTTTACCCCCCTGAGCAAAATATGAGGACATGTTTCGCGGTGTCCATAGTCAGTTTTTGGCGCTTTTTCATCAAAAAAATGCACATTTCTAAAAACTGAACTTCGAATTTCTTGTTTCAAAGTACAGATTTGGACTTTTTTGAACTAGAAATTTATAACACTGACACTGAGTGATGTTTTCACAACATTTGAGACCATCTGGGATCAAGTTCCGGACAATATTAGCCGAAAATCTGAAATTCTGAATTTTCAGTCAGGTGTTCTGAGCAACGACCCCTAGTCTGAAATTTTTCAACTAAAAAAGTTGAGATAAGCTCTGATTCGTGTTCTACTTGTTCTAAAACCTATCTAGGTGAATTTTTAGGATAGGTTTAGCGGTGTTTACAGGCACTTGCAGGCCATTCCCTGCGTCATATCAAAAATATAGTGAGCCTCGTGATGGACGCAGGTCGTATATCGACACCGTGCAGGTAGATATGGTCTTATTTCATCAAAAACATGTTCAATGACGTTTTTGAGCAGTTCTGCAACAGTTTCAAAAGTTTCTTTGTGATTATTTGGAGATGCTATCAGACAGCCTCACCATGGTTAGCCGAAACTCCATGAAAAAAAATTTTTCTCTGCAAAAACAGGAAAATGGTTTGAAACTG
>GL379808.1:298764-315666 GCA_000143925.2 Caenorhabditis brenneri
GGTATGGCCTGCAGGGGCCGGTATACCCCGCTAAACCTATCGTCATAAACCACATAGATAGGTTTTAGAACAAGTAGAACACGAATCAGAGCTTATCTCAACTTTTGGTAGTTGAAAGAATTTCAGTCTAGGGGTCGTTGCTCAGAACACCTGACCGAAAATTCAGAATTTCAGATTATCGGCTAATATTGTCCGGAACTTGATCCCAGATGGTCTCAAATGTTGTGAAAACATCACTCAGTGTCAGTGTTATGAATTTCTAGTTCAAAAAAGTCCAAATCTGTACTTTGAAACAAGAAATTCGAAGTTCAGTTTTTAGAAATGTGCATTTTTTGATGAAAAAGCGCCAAAAACTGACTATGGACACCGCGAAACATGTCCTCATATTTTGCTCAGAGGGGTAAAAACATGCGTAGAACACGATTATCACATTATCTCGCGTGACTCAGTTGAAAAATTTTCGGAGCGAATCAAAAAAGTGAAAAATTTTACAAAAAACTGAAATTTTCAGCATGAAGGAGCAGAGATAGAAAGTTGATTTGAACTGTGAAAATGCTTCTAGAAGTGTTTTCTATTGATTCCCGAAGAGTAGACATTGATAGCTTTTTGGGGAAAAAAGTTAGTTTTTGGACTGAAAGTGGGCGTGGCTTGCTGGAAAAGGGGCGGAGCCTAAAACGAAAAGCGCCATTGTGTTCAGGGGGTCATATATACCTACTATACAAAGTTTCATCAGGTTCAGAACACTTTTGTAAAATCCTAATGCCATCACCTTCTCAATACCCTCACAGAACGCCTCTTAAACATGTTCATGACATTTTAACCTTCAGTAAAAAAATTCTCTGTGTCAAAATGTTTTCAAATTTTCGAATTATTCAGTCCGGTAGTTAATTACATAAAAAGAGAACTTTCTCAAGATTTACTGCTTCAGTAAGTCAATAAAAGCAATTGTTTTCGAAAAAAAGCGTTCAACATGGAATAAGATGTTCATGAGATTTCAACCGTCAGTAAAAAAAATCTCTGTTTCGAAATGCTGTCAACTTCTAAAATTATTGAAGGCTTTAATTACTTACACACACCAAGAGAAAACAAATTACGAAAATTTGAAAACTCTCTCAAGTTTCACTGTTTCAGTAAGCTAGTAAAAGCTACTGTTTTCAAACATTAGCATTTCAGATCTTATAAAAATCCGTACGATTATCTACAACTTGTACATGCAGATGCTTCAAAACTATCGGCTCGTGAAAATTCACCGCAAAATCAACCAAAAAAGATTTCAAAAACCCATAAAACCATACAAAACACAAGTTTCCCATCCCAAAAAGTCCTTCAAAAACTCGAAAATCTGGCGACGAAAAGTCACCAATTGAATACCACACATTGTATTCAACCCGAAAAACACGGGGCTACCCCCTCATCTACTCCATCGGAACGTTCGAGGACACATCTCCCCCCTCCTCCTCCTCCTACTTCTTCTCTTTCTATTTCTCTTCTGAATCAACAATGCTTCGTTTTCTTTTCCGTCTCTTGATCTATCGACACTTTTCTGGCAGAATGCCAAAGTATGTTTAGAGATTAGGTGACGCAGAGAAATTGAGACACATTGTTTTATGTTTGTGAAGGGAATGAATCAGTGAGGAAGGTGCGCATACTCACACCTTCCTTTTCTCTTTATTCAGTTGGGAGAAGGAAGGGTCTATTTCCGATCAGAAAGAAGAGCTAGTCAGGTCCAAAAAGAGATATTTGATAGAAGGGGTCGGCGGAACAATCAAAAAGAAAAGGTCATCTTTGAACAGGGATTAGCTATGGAGAGGGACGGGTGATGGGAGGATTGGACAGATCTCTTTTTTGAACTGAAATTATTAATACAACTGAATGGAGGACGCATACTATTTGAAACCCCCAAATCAAATTGTAAATAATAATTGAGAAACGGGAAATTTCGAGATAATGCTTTTAGCGATTTTCGAAATCCAGAGCTGAAAAAGAGGAATAATTCGTTTGCAGATAGACTACCTACTGCCGATTGGAAAAACTGTGAATTTTTATGACTGTTTTGAAACCGATCATTAACTTATGGAGAAAAGCTAGTCAGAGTTTTTAATTGGAACGATTGGGGCTGTAACGCTGACAAATTTTTCTATCGTTTTTCGTATTACCTTGTGAGTAACAAAATAAAAAGACTCGACTATCATTCGGAAACTCAAAATTATACTGTAAATGATAACTGAGAAATGGGAAGTTTCAAGCATAATTCTTTCAACTTTCAATATACTTTCAATATCGAAATCCAGAGTTAAAAAAGCGAGTGCTCAGATTACCGAAGTACTACTGCCGAGAAAAAAAGCTGCGACTTTTTATGACTATGTTGAAACCTATAACTAACTTCTGACGCAAAGCCTGAGAGGTTTTTTATATGTAATACTTGGAACTCTAACGCTTTTTTTTCTTGTATAACTCGAACAAAATGAAAAGATCAGTAAACGTTCAAATATTTATGAGGATCACAAAACTGTAAAACTTTTTGAAAACTTTAGCTCTGTTAGCCTCACTGGCATTTAAAATGAAGTACTTTCTGGGTTTGAGAAACATTAGTGGACAAAAAAAGCTATGTCCCCAGAATTAATCACGACTCTTAATATAAAGTGAATATAAAGAGTTTGAAACTGTCCTATAAAATTAAGATGTATCTAGTTTTGTGAATCCTAAACACCTGAATAAAAAACTATGGCTCATTCTTATCATCACTGCTGCCAACTTCTCATCGTTTGATATACAAACCCTTATTGAAACCACAAATTTGAAACAGTATTACGATGTAGAAAAAATCATTGACTTTTCTGATTATTATTTTCTAGGAAATTAGCAAAGAACTAAAATCAACGTAAGCGTTCCAGTGTTAAAGAGTCCTCAAAACTGCACAACTTGCAACAAATTAGCTCTGAAAACCCAAATATCAGAATACCGGAATCAAATATGGTTCCGAGTAGCCTCCAAAAGATGAATACAAAAATATGGCTCAAATAATAGAGTACGGTTTCGGTTACAGAATGGTACGTCAGCAAAGAACACATCATTAGCATAAACGTCTCCTAATGAAATAAGGAATTTGAAACAGGATTTTGGTGTGAAAAAAAACATGAACTCCGCAATTTCACTTTAAAAAAAAAGGCAAATACAGTGTCGATTAGCTCTCGAAACATCTGCTTCCTGAAATCAGCACTTCGAAACCGTAAAAACTTGCCACGTGTGGAATTTCTTGTGGGTTTCCGGTTGACTGATTAACACAAACAGGAGGGCAACCACTCCGATACGGTGCGGATAATAAACATAGACGGAAACGGTTCAAGAATATTAATGACAACAATAAACATGGGAGATTGAAAGAGAGAGTGTAGGGACTATGAGAGATTTAGAGAAGAGTAGAGAAATGGATGCCAGATAATCCGCGACGGTCTTTTTTTCTGTTTTTTGGGGGAGGAGTATAGATGTTTTCTCACAATACATCAACTAAGTTTCAAAACAAAAAGAGAGCTTTTTTGAGAAATTGGAAACCGATTTTTTACATGTTTTTCAAGTTTGGGAGAAGTTATGATAAGCTGAAAATTAAACTAACCTAACGAGTGTATTGATCTGTTCTGACGTGTAGACCTCCTTCTTCCGCATCGTCCTCCTTCCAGTCCCTCCATCCGAAGTGGCACCCCACTCGGATCCATCTGCCTCGGTTCCTTCTTCTGGAATTGGTTCCATTTCCTGCATCCATCCCGAGGAGATCATCTGAAAATAGTGAGTGAAAGGAATGTATGAAAAACTGTGGAAGGAGAGAAATGGAGAGTAGAGGTTTGAAATTATAATTTAGGGTGACGAATTGCCTCAAAACTGAACTACCAAGGAGTTTTCAATTGTAATAACCTTTTGAAACGGAAATGTTTTAAAACTGTGTAATAACTGTGTAAAAATGAGTAAGAAAGGGATATGGGTGTGTTCACTTACAACTAACTTCAAAACTTTTTTGAATGTTTCTGGAATTATCGAAACAGAGAAAAAACTGAAAACTTAAAAAAAAAACCAACCATTTCTTATCAAAACAAATGGAAACCCCAAAACGCCTATGGTGGTAGATGAGTTGATTGACAACATTTGAGAGAAAGAAGAAGTGGCTTGAGAAGAATTGGAAGGAGAGTGCAAAGTGAAATATTAGTGAGAAAGATTGATGTGGACGTTTTTTTCTCCTGTTCTTGTGGGAGAGGACACTGGCTCCAGGAGCTCCTGGAGCCAAAGTGTAAGAGAACGGAGGGGATAGATTGATGATATTGGGAACGATTTGTGGATCTTTGAGATTATAAATTTTGGAGTTAATTGAGAGACGGGAAAGAGATGTATGAATTTTCAGCAATGGTCTTCTTGGAATACATTTTCCAAAAGTTTGAGCCTATGAACTCCGAAACACAATGAACTCCGAAATTGACGAACCATTCACAAACATTTCGAAACGGGTAAGTCTTTTTCAATAAGTCCGTGTAAATTTAAACAGCTCAAAGGTCATTGTTCAAATTGGAGCAAGAAGAATGAATTGAACAGAACTAGGACCAGAAAAGTATGATAAACAACGCCGGTTTTTTATTCGGAAATCTTCAAATTTTTCAGTTCCACATCCCTTATATTTACTTGGCAGTTTCGAAGCTTTTAATACAGATGAGATACTCATTATAGTACCTTAAGAAGGTTTTCAAACCGAAGAAGTTGGTTTCAATGTTTGCAAAAATGAGTTTCTACTTCAAAACTTCAATTGATCGAGCGGAACAATAAGGAAACATCACGAAACGGAGATGTCTGTTTCCGAACATTCTGATAAAGTCAACCATAATTAGGAACAATGTTGGATCAGCAAAAAACGACTCAAAAACGCCGGTTCCTACTCAGAACCCTTCAAAAAGCTCTGTTCCAAATCCTCTATTAACAATGTGACAAGTTGAAAACTTTAATTAGGTAACCGTATTCTACAATAACGTTCAGAAAAAAATTTTTATTAGACCTCACTATTTTACTACTTCCATTTTTGCAAAAAATAGTTCCTACTTCAAAATGACCAGTACTTGCCACGATATTCATGAAAGAGATGTGCACCCAACCAATGGATAATGTGTGAAAAAGTAGACCTACCCTATAATTTCCACGCATTTGATTGGCAACACAGGGGAACTTTTTCACTTTTTCCCTCCGAATAAAGTAAATATAGAGAACTGACAATTTCGATTGAAATCAAATATTTTCCGAAAACAAGTTCAGTAATTTTGTGTTCCGATTCGAAAGAAATATGAAACTAGGGATGAGAGATTCAGAATGAAAAATCAGAAAAAACGTTTCAAAAAGCGAATTGTTGTTCAGTTGTTCACTTGGGTTATGAAAGGCTGAGAGATATTGAGAAATATAAGGGGATATGAAGAGAATCGGACAAGAGTGTGCACCTGTGGTGCAGGTGTTGTTGCATTTCAATAGGGGGGAGTGAAAAGAGGGAAATGTGAAAAAAAAATGGAAAGATAGTTTTTTGGGGGGAAAGGGGGAATTGAAATGGGTATGGGAACATGTAAATGTCATGGGAAATCCAAGAAAAAAGGGTTGAACCGGATGGGGGTAGACTGATGTGAGAGCTATTGTAAAAGGTCGAAAGATACTTTTCGATCAAGAAATTCTATGACCGCTGACTTATGGCCACTGACTGTAATATGCACAGATAGAAAAGTTCATTTGGAACTTTTTTTTTATTGTTCCGATCTTTTTCCAGAAATATTCTTAACCTGACTTTTATTTTGAGATTATGAAAGTTCAAATTTTTTGAATAAGGGTTAGTTTGTCTGAACTCTAGCTCATTGCAAAAACAAGAACTTCTATGAAGAACTAACATTTATGAAACAGTACAACTTGAGGTTTCTAAACCAATAAAGTCTAGTTGATTTCAAAGGCCGGAAACTGATTAACTACAAAGATTGATCGTGTACAATTTAATAGAGACCATGAAACAGCAAAAAAAAAACAGAAATAAAACATTGATCACCAAGTTTTGTGAATGATCGAACCTAATGAACGAATATAATCAGAAAGCATAGGCCCAGTCCTAGAATCGGTTTTTCTATGTTGGAAAATTTTGAATAAATACCGTAAATCCTAAAATAGAGGAAACTCAGTGCTTTATATTCAGAGCTGCTAATTTTAGATGATGTTTAATGAAATACAGTTCATCGAAGGAGATGATTAGAATGATCGTTTATGACCAATGTAATAGGGACCATGAAACAGTATCGGAAGCAAAAGTTTCATGAACGATCGAACCGAGTGAACGAATAGAAATAGGAAATATTGACCAAGCCCTAAGAACACTTTGAATGAAAATTTTGAAAAAATACCGTAAATCCTAAAATGGAGGAAAATTAGTGTTGTATATTTCCAAGCTGAATCAAAGGCTCATTGAAAACCGAAGGACCAGAATCCCAACCTAACCAAAGCTTTGCTCGTTTCAAAATGAACATTTTGAAACAAGCATTTTTTGTTCTCAGGAAATTCGAACATTTCCCTCATCTTTCTAAATCTCTCTCAAACATTTATCTCACTTTTCAAAAACTTCAAAGCACTGACCATCGAGTCCTCTAGAGGCGCCTCTCGAATGCCGAAAAGCAGGCATAAATTCAATAAAAGTGTCCTCCTCCAAAACTTTTTCTTTTCTTATCCCTTCAGACGCCTCAGGCGACACTTTTCTCCCCTGTCTGTCGAGAAGAAGGACACCATGATGGCTCGTAAAATAATTTAAGGGTGAAAATGAAGATGATGATGAAGGAGAGATAATGGGGGAGAAGAGGAAATTAGGAGGGAATTTGGGAAGAGTTTGGAAGGGACGGAAGGAAAGTACAGAAAGCAAGGAGCCAGGTTAAAAGTGGAGCTCTTGAATTCAGAATAGGAGAGCTAGCTTGCAATTTTCAATGAATGATTAAAAAAATTTGTTTTGTGTTTCAGATTCTTAGTAAACTAATCCCATTATTCCAGATTGGTAATAAGATGAAGATTGAATTGGGATCATCAAGGAAATAAACACGAAATGAACACAAAGAACATGGTCACAAACTTGAAATATGAATGAAACAAGAAAAAATTTTCTAAAAAGCAATTTTTGGTTTGAAAAGCTATCATGAACTTTGAATAGAGTCTACAAATCGTATTCCACATTTTTTACAGCTCGAAGTCATAAATCTTATCTTATCAATCTTTTCTGCTCATAACCAAAGTCAAAAGCACTATTTTCAAGGTTTATAGGTCAACTAAACAAATAAATAAATATCTTTTATAGGTTTTTTCATCATTAAATTGTTCTCAAAATGATGTTTATAGAGCTCATAAAAATCTGGGAATGTTATGACTTTTTTGTTGGTTTGAGAAATAGCTGGTTGAAAAAGGACAAAATCGGAATCAAAAGCTAGAAATATTTGTGTTTCAAAACTTTGAGATAGAAGAATGAAAAAACCTTTTCATAATTTGTCGTTTTCAGTTGGTGTTATTCAGAATTTAAGGAGTAAGCGTTTTGAAAGGTTCGTCTATAAACAGAAATTTTCTCAAAAAAAACCAATATTGCAAAAACTACTATTATTCCTCGACTACTTCAAGTATAAAATACCACACACTGAAACCTGAGAAGACCACCCCTTCTACTTCGGATGGAGTAGCTGGAAAGTGAATTGAAAAAAGAGAAATAGACATGAAAAGGAAGACAGGGAGGGGATGGATTAATTTTAGGGTTTCCCTATATAAATATGGATTTCAGGATTTTCGGAGTGGAATTGAGAAATGAAAGGGGACCTAATTTCAATAATGGGATATAAAGTTCAGCACGGTTAGTTGACCCCAAGATTGAGCTAAGATTGCTGCACGGTATCTAGCAAATATCAAATCCATGGCAAAAATTAATGGCCTACATGAAACATCAAATATTTTGAGAAATTAATCAACTGTTTCTGATCCATTATTTTCATGAAAGTAGAGTTTTAGTTCACAGAGCAGTAGTTGAAAGCGAGTAGGTATGTCATTTTACTAAAATAAGCTACGGTTTCAGAATCTTAGTTTCAGGAATTGACACCTTCAATACACGTTGCAGTTTCTTGGAGTATTATTGTGTTCAGCGAACAATCAGGCTCTGACTAGGTGTTGAAACCCCGATAAAACAGTAACACTTCTCATGGAGAAAAAAAAAGTTATTGTAGAAAATAGCTTTCATCAACGAGAAAAAGATGTTGAGAACCTTAAGAACCATGTAGCAGTTAAAGCCAAATCACAGAAAATTCAAAAACTATGTGAAACTGATTTTTTTGTTAAACGACCGACCATTGTGGAATCAAATCAGTCGCTTGAAAAATTTGTCTCAATCTGAATGTGAGGCATGCGAAACTCTCGGTTTTTGGTGCAAAATAGGAATAACTCAAAAAGTCTCTACATAAATATTTTAAAACCATGATGCTAATTCTCACAAATTCAGAAGTATGTACCTTATTTCACCTGTATGAGTTCCAGACCACAACCTAATTTGTAACTTAATATTGAAACCATAACTAACCTTCGGAGAACTCACAACTTCAGTCAGATTATGTATTGAAAACTCGATAGAACAGAAATTTTATTCCAAAGATATTAAATTTTGAAGGAAGTTATCAATAAAGTTGTTGTCAAAATTGCTTTGTTGAATATGTGTAAAAGAGTTATACCGAGTAGCAGCGAAGCAGACACTGATCATTAAACGCCCGAGTGAAACTGAACTTTTCAGAAAGTAATCATTCGATAATTAGGAGTCTCAGAAATAATCAAACGCTACCGATTAAGAAATCCAGCACAAACTTTATGTAAGCTTCATGGAACCGTCAACTCTAAAACGAAAATTCCGATTGAAAATCTCACATGAGTCTCGATTTGAACTATCCACAAAGGTGATCCAAAAAGTTTATGAATGCTCTGAAACTGACAAAAAGTTTACACCGAAGCGTCCTCTCTTCCCCTTCCCCAGTACTCATTTCTTGCTCCATTCCTTGGGTATTATAACACAAAAGAACCCACTAATCCACCCCACTCCGAAAACAATGAGAAGACAAAATACCCAAGAAAATGTGAAACAAAAATAAAATCGTCACATGGAAAACTTCTCGAAAAATGCCAAAAGCCCCGCAGTTTTCCCCAGATGCCTTCTCAAGTACATGTATACATGTGCTCTTTTGCTATGTGTGTGGTAGAGAGAGAGAGGGATGTCTGTTTGTGTGTCACACATAGCAAATTTTAATTAAACAAACAATTTCGGAAGGGGGGGGGGGTGTGCTAACCCCTGGAGGGGTGGTGGAATCTCCGAAAGTATTAGGGCATGAGCATGTTGGAGTTGGCATATGAAAGAGAGAGGATTTATGAAAAAATCATCCCCACTAAGATTCGATGACACTGTATTTTGTTCTGAAGTATATTATAATGGAAGTAACCGGGAAATATTATCGCACAGTTACCTAAACTCTGTGAAACACAAATCATTTCATTTTTTGTAAACGACGAATGTACAAACACACAGGAGTACTGCTTGAAACCTTATTGTAACCGGGAAAGATGGTATTCTTTTCAATAAATTGTCGACTGTAACCTTTTTTTCTAATTTTACCAAAAATCTCGGTTTCATATGGTTTTGATTTTGCCATGATTTTCATTGTTCGGTACTTTTGAAGACCTTTGACTTCACAGTTTTTAACAGGATGAGTTACGTCAGGATAATTTCTAGCAACTCATATAGTGAATCGACCATCAACTCTAGTTTTATTGGACTTATGTGAAATGAATGAAACATGAAGCTAGATGTCAAAAATGTGCAATACCCCAATTTCTACTTGCAGAAATCTACTTTGGGAACCAACAAATCAAAAAAAAATATATTCAAGATCAATTAGCAAAAAGATAGAAAAAGGATACGACGCCCAAAAAAAATTCGGAAAAAAACGTCCCACGAAAAGCAATCTCTAACACATCTAGACAGTAACTACCCGATAATTGGTTACACAAAACTGATTGTTGCGTTCGATGTATACTAGACGTTCTGTAAGAAAAAAAAGGATGAATAGATTAATTGGACTTGTAAAAAAAGGAAAGGAAAACGAACAGTATGAACGGAACATGAGTAGTCTAAAAATCGAAAAGTGTAAGAAAGATAACTGTTTCGTCAAAAGAACCTGGGGGGGGGGGGGGGGAAATTAGGGATCTGATAATTTTAGAACTCTCATTCTACCCGTTTTATGAGTGGTATGTTCTACAGTAGTCCCAGGCAAGTTTGCAATATTTTAATTGAAAAATGGGGAATACAAGTCAAGAAATGGAAACAGTAATTTTTTCGGAAAAAAAAGTTTGGAGTGACTATCAAATTTCATTCTAGCATTCGTTGAACATTCTATGTTGCTATAGAATCATTAAGATTGATTTTTTGAAATCACAATTAAAAAAATTTCACGAACATTTTTTTACAGTTTCGTTATATAGACTTAGCGGTAAGGATCAGGGTGTTTTGTTGGGTGATGGATATCCCCGTTGGAGTACAAAATTGAAATTTAAAGGTGGTAGAACATGAAAAAAGTAATTTTTCTGAAATTACAAAATTAGTTACCTCTGGTGGGTTCGAACCCAGGGCTAGACCGGCGCATCACCAAACGCGCTACCTGCTGCGCTAAGCGGGCGGAAAGGCGCGACAACAAGGTTTGCCTATAAGTGCCGGGGGAGAAAAAAAGTCCCCCGAAAAGTCCCCGTAGACTTTCATGTTCCACCACCTTTAAAATCGAGATGAGTTTATGTACATCGAAAAATGTTGCCATTGTGTACAAAACCCTGTAAGAACTTTGGGATTTTAGATGGTCTGTTCAAATTTTCTTCTTCTTCAGAAAATGCTCACATACATATAAGCTGCTGACCACAGAAAAATCTCAATTGTTTTACATCTGCGAACATCAGAAATTGAAAAAGGCAAATCGTGAACAACTAGGAGTGTGCAAGCCGCATATAATTCTGCATTGTTTCTCCCAAAAACCCTCATAAAAACATCAAACCTAATTGAAACAGTCAACATGTCTCTAAAATTGGGAACATTGAGTAAAATAGTGAGTAAGTAATAGGACATTCGTGAATATCCTATGAGCTTGTCTCTTCTTCCGTCACCACATGTTCACCTCTTTCCGGCCCCCTATTTTCACAGTCCATTTGGTGGTGCCTTGAAATTAATTGGGACTTGGAAAGGAGAAAAAGGGAAAAGAAGGGAAGAGCGGCGAAGGAGGAATGGGAAGTTGGTTAGGGTACTAAAAGAAAAAGAACATAATGAAAATTAGTTGAAGGGGAGGGAGAGGGAAGGCAGGGAGAGACAGAGAGAGCTGGATAGTTTTGCAACTACAAGAATTTCGAAAAAAAAGTTTGCATTTTCAAAATATTGTAATCTTGGTGATAAGACGTTTCTGGGACATTCCATTCAAGAAATCAATAATAGACTCCGCCCCCCGAAAATCGAAAATTGAGAATCTTCGCATTTATAGGAGTAGGCAGAAGTAAAAATTATTATAAGGCAATCAAACTGATATTTCAAAAAATGCTGAAACCGAAACTGGGTCGTACAGTCCAAAAGAAGCAGGGAGCGTGTAAAATATTATGGAAGGCATAGAAACAAAACGGAGCTGTTCCGCAGAATTGAAAGCATGTAGCATTTCTACACTGGTTTTTATCAGGTAAAATCTCATTTCCTAGAAGATGCGAAACGAAAAAATTTGGAACTTCTGGAAACTGAACCTGGGTTTCTAGCATACTATGATATTACGAGTACAACACAAATTTGTAACAGGATTTCTGAGCTTCTTGAAACACAAAAAATAGTTTTTCTTGGAGAAAAATAGCAATCAAAACTAACTGACAATTGTTAAAAGCAATTCATTCTTATATTTCAAAAAATGCCGAAATCAAAAACGTCAAGCAGACCAAATGCAGCAAGAAGTGTGAAAAATATTACTGAAGGAATGGTTATGAAACGGATATGTTTCTGGTTTTGTTTCGCAAAATTTGGACTACATACAATTTCTTGAGTGATTCTTTTAAGGTAAAATCACAATTCCTAGAAGATGTGGAACTGAAAAATTTGGATTTTCTGGAAAGAGAACCTGGAATTCTAGCATGGCAAACTAATCCAATCATCAAATCACAACTTAAAATCGTATAAGGATTTCTGAGCTTCTTGAAACACAAAAACTGCTTTTATTGAAAAAAAAGCAGCCGTAATTAACTGCGTCGCCTGTTCCAAAATGAGAATTTCGAAAAAATTTCAAAATCGTTATTGGAAGACCCAAACAGAGTCTGAGCCCAATGCTCTATTTCACCGAATTTCAAAAAAAAAACTCCTGTGAAAAAACGCTCA
The DNA here is from genome assembly GCA_000143925.2 of Caenorhabditis brenneri. Classification (NCBI taxonomy): domain Eukaryota; kingdom Metazoa; phylum Nematoda; class Chromadorea; order Rhabditida; family Rhabditidae; genus Caenorhabditis; species Caenorhabditis brenneri. The sequence goes on from GL379808.1 coordinate 311,207, forward strand.
AAAAAAAGTTGCAAACCGGCGAGAAAAATCTTGTAAAACCAAACACACTCTTTCTCCTAATCTCACCCACTTGGAGAATCGAACATTTACAACCACTTAACATTTTCTTCCGTTTTCTCTGATCCCTCTCACTATCTTCCCCTATTCTATTGCCTAATAATGACAGATTAGCCAGCTGTGATGTGTGGAACATAGAGGGAGAGAGTGAGAGACATAGAGGATAAAGGGCGAGATAATCTATTCTGACATGGCAAATGCACTTCAAATTTTGGAAACTAGGGAGGGGGGAGTAGTGAGCAATTACTTTTCCGTGTGTGTGTTCTTCATGCTCTTTTACTTTTGTGCCAATAAGTCTGAGTTACTTACTCACTTGTTAGGAATGGAAAATGGGCAATTTATTGGGGTGAATTCGGTAGGAAAATTGAAAGTGAAGATAAAAATTGTTTCCAGAACATCTTAGAACTAGTGGGTGTGATAAAAAATCAACAGTTTCATACAATCCACATTTGGGAATGAATAGAACTTAAAATCTGATTTTTACTTGAGAATGAGTTCACATTATTAATGAAATGCAATTACTGAAGAAAATTTGTAATTTTTTTCAAAGATAAGTGTAATTCAGATTCCGTTATCACTCGTGTAATCGAGAGTTTACGATAGGGTTCCCTATACCGCCTGTTTGAAACATTGAATTCCTTCTAGAATTCTTGAAAAATTTTCAGTTACTAGCCATCAATTAGGAACGTTGCAATAATTAGTGTTCAATTTAGTGATTCTTTATGAAATGGTTCTAATAAAACAACTTTCAGAAACAGTAAAGAATTATAAATATTGTTTTAATGTCTCTTAATTTATTCAAGACCTAGTTCTAGACTGAATTTCTGTTTCAGAAAAATTTTATGTTTCCACAAAAACATCGTAGTTGCTCACAGAGAAAAAATCACCACCATGGCTCACAGTTTCAAAGAGCCCTCATTTCGGTTACGAAGCGATCAAACTGGTAATGTACAATTGTATTGATCGGAATGCTACTTAAGACTAAACGCATTATACTTTTTTAGATAACTTGAGGTTAATAGAACTTTTAGATGAAATTAGATTTTTATGATTTCCGCTCATCAGACATATTGGTCAGTATTTTTAAAAAATGCATTAATCAAAATGATGAAACCTTAAAAATTTTAACAAAAACTCAATAATTTAGAAGATAGCTTTAGCATACTGTTTGTAAAATGGCAAGATTGATGAGATTCTCTCTAAAAAAAGAAAAAAGCATTCCCAGAACCCAAAAAAGTACACCAAAAAACTTCTAAAAATTGAATAAAAGACAAAAGAAAAGAAGAGGAGTCTCTAATTTGATTATTCATGGAAGACTGCTCTTCTGTGAGCAAGAAGAGCAGTAAAAAAAGGACACAAAAACTTTTTTGGAAGAAGAAAAGAAAGAAGATAGGCTAATTTGAAATTCTATCCGTTCCAAAAAAACTAGAAGAAGGGGAAGAATAGTGGTTTTTCGAGAAGATGTGGGGACAAGTTTAGAATCAAAATTGAGGGAGAGAGTGGATCGAGATATTTTTGAAATTATGAACCTACTGATACCTTCTTGAAAATTCAAATTCAGATTTACTCTGTAAAGAAAGTCGGTTGGGCTGAATTTTCAGCATTCTCGTGTCAATTCCAGAGCTTGAAATAGAGAAAAGTAACAAGGAACACAAGATTAAAAAATAATAACACTCTCACTATTAACAATGAGGATGAAACTGTGAAAATAGTCTGAGCTTATGTAAAAAGAAAGGCAGAGGCAGAGTTTTAAGATTCAATTGGAACAACAAGAAGAACAACAGGAATAATATTATGAATTTATGAATTTATGAATTTTGAATTTTTTTTTATTATGAATTTAGTCAAATTAAAAAATATCTTGAAACTGTGAATCTTGGAAATTTTATTTCTGTTACTTTACGACAAAAAGCGGTGCTACCCCGCATTAGAACTGGCCGCATTAGAACTGTGCCGTATTAGAACTTTCCGGATCAGAACCGGGCCATATTCGCGCTACCTGTTGCGACTCGGGGCTGAATTTTCGTACAGAATATGACATTGTGGACCTAAACATTTTTTCAATTTTTCGAGTTACCAGATACTTTGGAAGTATCCGGTTCTAATCCGGCCAGTTCTAAAACGGGTCAGTTCTGATGCGGCCAGTTCTAATGTGGGGTAGCACCCAGAAAGCTTACAGCACCTAAAACTGTTATGAACCTAATGAGAAATTTCAGAAACTTAGATTTTCCAGACAGTGCCGGTTCGGGCTGAGTTATTATCAGCCTTCTTGTGTTTGGGGTTTCAGAGTTCAAAATCAAATCTTACAAACTAGTCGCGGGAAATCATGACGATGAAACTGGAAAAAACACTTCCGCCTGTGTTTTCCTTTTTTCTGAAATGAGTATAGCTCAAGTTTCAAGAAAAATCCGACTGCCTAGGCCTCAAGAAAACTTTATGACTTTGAGGAAAGAAAACGAAAACATGGAACTGTAAATCTTGAAACTTATGTTTTCGTTAACGTAAGATAGAAGCGAAATTCCAGAAGAGCCAGTTGCCATGCAAAACGGATAATCATGTAACGGAATTTGAGATTTTTTTACAAACTTATTGAAACCGAAAAGTAATCCAGAAAACCAAAATCTCATACAAAATCCCCAAATCCCCGACGGAACTCTTCCGAAAGAGAACCTAGAGAACCAAAGCAATAATAATGAATAAATGCAAATTTCAAGCAGAAAAGAAGGGGGGGGGGACGCCCCATAAAAGTGCTCTTTGAAAAGAAGGGAACATGAAGAGAGACCCCTCAGCTTTTCGACATGCTCACACACAGCTTTTGCTTACTTCTTCTTCTTTCCTTTCCTGCCTATGTCTCTTTCGGGAGTTCCTTTAGAAAGAGAGGTCCATCTCTCACTTTCTCCCCTTCTTCTTACGAGATCGATAAGTAGATGTTAGGGGGTTTTGTGTACGGGAAGAAGAGGAGAAGATGAGGGAAATTGTGGTGCTGGTGGTCCCTATTGGGAGAGAGAAAAGTTGGGGCAGATTTTTCGGGAGAGCAATGAAGGTGTTGAAAGTTGCAAAACTTTCACCAGGAATCTAGGCATCAAAGTTTGAGAGGGGCTGAGAATGTTTTGCTTGGAAACTAACAAAAAAAAGAATTATTATGGAGATTATGTTATTTTTGTAACCGAAAATTTTCTAGTTTTCAAAAGACGGAAATTTTGGATATTTGAGGGAAAGGCATTAGGCTGAACAATTTTACTGTATGGTCTTTAGTTGATTTCTCTTTAATTTCAGGCCTATTGGTACGGTAAATCTGTAAAAATGGTCATCATAATCAGAGAGAGCGTTCGAAGTCTCAATGAGAAAACTAAAAATCTCAATGAGAAAACGTATGGTATCTGAAAATCAAGCCGGCTTTTTCTATAAGACTTCGGAATGAATACAGCTCGAACAATTTATTTAACAGACGCGAGAATTTAGAAGTTCAGTGAAACCGAATTTGGAAATACTAGGAAAAGCTCAACATAACAAAAATGAAATGGCTGAAACAGCAAATGAGCATACCAGCCAACAATAAAAATCAGACTTTAGATAATAATCTGTTCATTGATACTCAAAGTTCTCAGTTTCAGATGGTGCTTCTCACCGGTCCACTCAAGAAAAACTTGATTCATACATTCTTCTCCATAACAACAGGCTCCAACTTATTCTACTGGGGGTTTCAGACTCCCAAGCTTCAAATTTATTAATAAAAGCGAAGCACAGCTACTGAAACAAAACAGTATGGTCCATACTGTATGGAACAGCAACTTGGAAATTGCGAGAATACCAGCAGATGATAAAATCAGACTTTCAAAATTATCTAATGAAGAGAAAACTAAAATTGTCGGTTTCATAACGTTCTTGTCTGAATCACTCCTTTTCAATAATTACTGACTTCAGGGTTCCAGCATCACCACTCTGAGACGCTAAGGCTACCGCCTTCCAACATCACCAAGACACAAGACACAAAGGTTCGGGGGGATAAGTACAAGTTGTACTAGTAGACACATCTGTCCTCTTCTCATTTTTCTTTGTACTCAAAAGGAAATGGACAAAAGATGAAAATAGTTATAAATCAAAAAGACACTAGGAAATATATACAAGTGGTTGATCCCCCAGAGAAAATGACGGGGTGTTGCTCTTCTTTGTTTTGCTTGAGTTGACAGGAATATATGTATATGAAAAGAGGGGTTGAATGGTATAAGGATGAACTGGACTTTTGAAAAAAAGGCTTTGAAAAAAATATTGAGTTTAGGAAAAAATATGTTTCATCGAAGTGAGATAGATCCAGGAATTTTTCACAATTTCAATTTTCCTCGGTAACTCAAGAGCTAAAATTGTTTTCAGCTATTGTAAATACTTCGGTGTTTGGGGTTGGG
>GL379808.1:316011-340287 GCA_000143925.2 Caenorhabditis brenneri
TAAGATTTTCGAAATTAAAAAGAAACGGAAGAAATATTTTCAGTTTGTTAATTATTTTTTTTTGAACCCATTTGTCACAAAATTGTTCATGACTATGTGAATGTAATAAAAGTTCCGGCAAAGGAATTTGAAATTTGGTTTGAAACCACAAAGGCCGCCGTATTCACAATAATTCACTGAGTTTTGCAGAACAAAATTATGCCTTTTCACTTTTCACCAGCTGAAGCGTTTATTCCTGTAAAATCGCTTACCGGTGCAGCAGAAGAAGTTTCATACCAATCCAATCCGTGTATCAGTGCTTGATTCGGCGGTACGCTGAACCAGAACTTCCTGAATCAGATTTGTTCCGAATCAGTACTGTCCCATGTTTTCAAAAACCCCAAAATTAGAAATGAACGCACTTCAACTGAAAAGTATACGGTAGGTTTGTACAGTCTCATTCCACTTAACTTCTGTATTTTCATTTTTCTGCTTCTCAATTTTCCCCATATTTATTTGAATATTCCTCTTCTTTTAATGCAATCAGTTAGAAGCATAAGAGACTCAGACATCTCATTGAAGCGGCCGTGGCCGACCCCAAAGAAGGACGAGTCACATAGCGTGGCAGAAAAAATTTTGTTGGCTTTTCCTGCTTCTGATCAGTTTTCAATGATTTTTCATTCGCGTTTTTCGTCTGATTGCGTTTGTAAGCAGAAGTAAAGTATTTACTGTTTTACAGAATGGGTGAACGACCTTCTCTGGCCACTATGCCCAATGAGTTGCTGAAAATTATTGTGGAGCAAGCGGGGTACATGTCGATGTGAGTTTTATCTTTTTTACTATCCGCCGCATATTTTTTCTTTTTCAAGAAGTTTTTAAAACTTTTTTATTTCCCTCCGAATTGTTCACTGTTCGGGATCCTCAATATATTTGAACTTGAACTTTTCTACAGACAACGCCTCCGACTGGTGAATCACGCATTCCAAGAATTCATAGAAGACTCCAAGCTCGACTACTCGCTCAAAGAAATTTCAATTCAACTTCTCTTCAACCAAGTCTCTTTGACACTCAAACAAGGCAAAGATTCAGATGTAATTGTCTACAAACAACACGAACAAGGCACTGAAATTCAAATCGGATCACTGCGAGTAGTGAAGAAAGAAGTGAATTTTTTGGATCTGTTCTTCTGTGTACTCAAGGATGTTTTCAAAAATCAAATCTCAACAATTGGAAAACTGAATATCGAATTGATCAGGGAGTGGGGTTCTGATTGGAAGGAGCGATTCCTCCATGCAAACAACTATTTTGTGAAACGGCTTCAGGAAATGGAAGGACCAGAAGGTCAAGATCAATGGAGAGTTTCTATGATTCGTGTGGCTGGAAGTCATGATCATACCAAAGGAATTCTTTCAATGGTCGACCCAAATTACTTGAATAGAATTGAGTTTGTCTGTAACTGGAACCGGTTAAATCGGAACAACAGTGAGGAAATTATTGACCTTGTGCAGTGGAAGTCGGCGAAGGAGTTATACTGTCTTATGGGATACTGTCAGGGATTCAGACGATTGGATGTAACGAAATTCTCGCATTTTGAAAAAATGGAGGTCAACATTACCACAGTGACCGCGAACGAACTACATCAGCTTATAAAGGTAAGATTTTTTCTGTAATGAGCTCAAAAAATCATAGATTTTGTGCTATAAACTTTATGGTTTACATCTACAAATCATTTTTTTTCAGAGCTACATCGAAAATCCCAACTTCAAGAGTTCTGTCATTCTATACAAAAACTATCAAGGCGATGAGCCAATAGACTACATTCGAGCAAGGATGGCACAGAATCGTTACGGACAATTGGAAGAAGAAGTTGAAAACTACTACAGAATACCCTAATCTGATTACGCTCTGTTCCATTTCTTCTCGAAAAAACGGTCCCGCTTTGCTCGTATCCCTCTGTCTAGGGTGCCACCAAACGTTGTACTTGCGGACGCAAAGAACTTGTAAAAAATATTTTGCATTTACCTTTTGGTCTTCTATCTGTTTCAAATTTAAGTTTTTGTGGTCATAACTTTCTTTTCATTTTTCCCATCTAGTTCCCACAATTTTCTGTCAATTGATTTGATTTTTCCATCTAGTTTCAGTGATCATCAACATGTGAATTTAATCCCGTAACATTATTCTGTACAGTTTACCTTTACTGTTCCAATCTGTCAACTTCTACTTTCCATGATTTTTCTATAGCTTTCGTGTTCTTCAACATGTGCATTTCATCCTAGAACCCTTCGCTGTCAGAATTCAGATTTCAATCTTCAAATATGTTTATTTTGTCTCGCACATTATTCCCAGTTTCAATGTTTTTTTATCCGATTGCCGACTGTTAACTAATACAATCTTTGGATAATAAAACGACGATTTCAGTGCATCCCATTTCACTTTTTCAGATTTTCAGACAAGTTACACTAATTTTGCGACCAGGAGCTTGCGCAAATGTGTTGCAACAAATTTTTCCAGGTCTACTACGAGAAACACCATGGACAACATCTTTTTTGTGTGATTCATAACTCCGAGTTCTGAATTTCCTACTCCAGTGTACACCATTTGGAAAACAATTTGCCTTGATTTCATAAACATTGATTTTTTGGAATTAATGATTCATATGGAACATTCTATAGAACATTCTGGCTAGCCCCACTATGTTGTTATGATGAATAAAATTTCTCAGCATTTTGATTTGGTCGTTCTTCTTTCTCTGACACTCTCACTAAATCACCCCATTCAATCACTAACCATTTCTTCATTGTTTCTTTCAGTTTTGTCAGTTCGTTTTCTTTTTTTTTTCTCTTTGATTATTTCATTTTGTCTGAAAATACTTCCTTCAAATCTAGAAGCTTGTTTTTGGAGAGTAATCTCCAAGAGATGTGACAAAATCATAAGGAAAGGTTTTGAAACATGTGAAAAATTAACAATGAATCTCAAGCGATGAGACCTCATCATAGGCCCTGAAACCTGATCAAAAAATAATTTTCAAAAGATTGTAGCTCGCTGAGCTCTAAGCGATGATGTGGAACTCTCACCATCTTTTTTATTGCGACAGGCCAATAAATGAGAGATTTCAGTACATCCACTTTTTTCCAGTTTTCTTCAAATTTTCCAGACACGTAATCACAGATTGTGTTGAATAGTCTCTCTTAAAACTTTTTCGAAACCTTAAAAAAATTCTCAGATCTACTTTGAAAAACACCATGGTCGATATCTTAATAGCGTGAATCATACCGTGTTTTGAAATGAAAATCATTTGAAAAACAATTCGCCTCAATTTCATAAACATTGATTATTTGGAATAATGATTCATACCGAACATTCAAATGGAACATTCTGGCTAGCCTCACTGTTTTGTTATGATGAATAAAATTTCTCAGCATTTTGTCGTTCGTCTCTCGCACTCTCACTCAATAATCCCATTCAATCACTAACCATTTCTTCATTGTTTCTTCCAGTTTCCTTTGTTAGCCCCTATTAGTTTTACGATTGGGACTCTTTATAAACTTAATTTTTTCTTAATTCCAGAGAATGGGCAACTTGTTGAGAAAACCGAAGGGGGGATTAGAAGAGATGCCGATGGAAGTTTTGAACAAAATTGCGGAAGAAGCTGGATTCGTCTCGATGTAAGTTTTTTTTAAATATAAATAGAGGAATTCGCATGTTCTAGCGGAACTAGTATTTTTGAAAAGTTCTGAAACTTCAAACATTTTTCAAATTACAGTAAAAACTATTGGTTCAAGTTTATGACAAGTCTTTTTTATTTTTCAATTTTACAGTCAACGTCTCCGCGCAGTCAGTCGTCGACTCCACAAATTCGTCACTGAAATCAAACCTCACTACTTCATGCAAAAGATTGCCATTAGTCTCAAGCGGGATTCAATTAAGTTGATTCTGACGGAAGCAAACACCTCTTTCACAATCACTTTCTCAAAGTACCATCTGGGAACAACTAAGGTGACAGTTGAAGGCCGGAGTATGGCCAAGTTGACCAACTACTTTGATACTTTCTTCACCTTTTTGAATGATGTGCTTGGCCGACAAAAATCGATTATCGAAGAGTTCGAGATCAAAATGATGAAAAATGTTAATATTTTCCAAGCTATTAATCCAGAATTTGAATCGATGAATTCAAAATTCGTTGCTGAGCTCCAAAAAACCATTCATGAGAAGACGTGGAGGAATAAACTAAGAACGAAACAAGTTCGAGTGTATGGTCATCAACAAAACCTGTTGGACGTATTGGCTCTTCTGGATGCGGACTGCTTGAAGGCCATCGAATTCTTCGTTCTCAATGTTGGCGGACGAAACTGTTCCGAAGAATTGATTGGATTGGAGCAATGGAACGCAGCAGAAGAACTCTCCGCATACATTGCTCCACGTGGACAAGGTATTGGCGTTCGCAGAGAACTTCTGCCTCTCCGTGGCATTCCGATTATCAAGCTTACTCATTTCATCAGGTTGAGCGGGTACTTTGGAACAGTTACTACGAAAGAGTTGGACTTTTTGAGGAAGGTGAGATTTGAATACCATTTTGATTGAAAACTGTTAACTGAAAACATTGCAGACGTACGCTGAAAACTCAAAATTCGAGAGTGCCGAAATCCTCGCCCGAACGCTAATCCGAGTGAAACCACGAGATCCGATTGAACATGCCAGATGGAGACGGTTGAGAAACGCGGAACATTTCTACAAAACTAAGAGCCCAGATCATGTTGTGGGTCACTTCTTCGGCAGAGATCGCTCTCACTTCCGTCGGATTCCATTGACTGAGGTTCCACAAAACGTGGAAATTGAGGACCTCCCATGATGGGAGTAACAAATCCATAAACCGTTTTTATCTTGTTTTTTTTTAATGCCTTGCTTATACATCAAACTTTCATATTGTAAAATTATATCATTTTCTTGATTTCTTAACTTTCACGTGTCCAGTTTACATGTTTCTATCTGATTTCTTACAACCCAGTTGTGTTATACGTTTTCAAAATGTTCAAGGTCTCTGTCGGACTGGTATTCTTCTTGATGTTTTGCTGAATGAACTTGATTAAAAAATTGCCTTAATGAAAAAACTTCTTGAACTGATATTTCTATAACATTTCAAGCTTCGGATTTACTGCTACCGAACTTTTTTTGCTATTCATTCCAATTTCGAGATTAAAAGAACGAGTAAACTGCCACTTTGATATGAACCAGGAAGCACTATAATTTTCTACTCTGCTCTCGTGTATACAAACTTTGTTCTTGGAGCCTGACACTTTGAATGTTTGGTTTTGTGACATTACTCATCTGAAGTTGCTTATACTTTTAAGTTCACTATTCTAAAATATCACTGCACTAATTAACGAAAATCTTTTGATGTGTCTATATGTACTTCCACTTGTTCACAACATCTTTCTCATAAAATTCTAACCAAGTATGCTAGACCACTGGTCCAACAGGTTCCGCCAACTATGTGCGATTCCAATGGGGTACGGTGGATTCATTACAAATATTTTTCTGATAGTCGTCATCCTGAAATACACTCCAGAGTCTGTGAAGAATTATTCGTGCGTTTAATTTTTCTTGTTTTAACAAAAAATTGGTTTTCAGAACAATGATGATGGTGATGACGGTTTCGTATTTATTGAATGCTTTCTGTAGTATTATGACATCTTTTCGGTGAGATATATTTCGAAATATTCAGAAAATCTAGGAAAGTTTTCTCCAGAATGGTCCCTAGAAGTACCGAAATGTTCATTTTGTTCCAAGGAGCCTGTGAAAAAATATTTGAGGATAAAACAACCAAATCTAGATTCTGCATGTTCTGTGAGCCATTTCCTAAATAAACCCTCAAAAATGCTGGGATTTAGGGTACGCCATACAAGTAGAGTCGACACTTTTGAACCATATCGTAATGGTGTTTTCGTATATTTATCGAGTTTTGGTGATCACTAAAAACATGGATGCAGTTAATAGAAAAGTGATTCAATTGGTGACGTATGGGTATAGTCTGTGTCATATGGGGTACTTGGTAAGTCATGATCAAAAGATTCTATCCAAGGAGCTGTTTTTCAGACCTGGATATACTTTGAATCCTGGGAACCCATTGAAAAATATGATGAAGAATTATCTAAAATCTATCCAGAAGTCATCGATTCTGGCTGGACGTACTCTGGAATTCTGGATTTGAATGTGTATCCACAGATAGGTAAAAAATGGTTTTTCAATTTCAAGAAAATTTTATTTTTCAGTTTTCAATGCATTAGTGATAACCACTCCATGGTTTGTTTTCCTGGCAGCGTGCCTATCTCGTTGGAAAATCGGAAAATATTTGAATAAATTCCAATTTTCGGATAATGTGAAGCATCAACACAAATCTTTATTGAATGTGAGTTTTGAGAATGTTTTCATTGTACTACCACCTCATCTGTAAGTAATACTTTACTTATTAGAGTACTCTTCATACGTCAAAGTTGAATCAGAAAAAAAAACTTCAGCTTCTTCTTTACCAAACCATTGGCCCATTCTTCTACACCATCACAGTAATCCTCTACATTTTCATCGGGAGAACAAGCACTCAAGCTTCTGCACTACTTGAAAACCTCATTCCATTTCCATTATTTTTCATGTGCGCTGTTAGTCCAATCATCACTTTGTACCTAATTGCGCCATATCGATTGGCTTGCATCAAAGTTTGGGAGCGTCTATTTGGAGCGAAATGGAAAGTAACTTCTGGTGTTGTGGAGCAGTCCACTGAAAAATCGGTTGCAGTTGTGACATGATGAAGTTTTTCAGTCTTTACGTTCTTTTTTCTGTTTATTGAATATTTTTCAGACTAGACATTTGTTGAGGACCTGCGGTGCTGTTTTGCAATTTTTCAAATTCATTTTTTTTTAGAAATGAAAGACGCTAAAACTGTTCATTTTTCTCTCAAGAGAGAGAGAGAGAGAGAGAGAGGAGCAAATTTGACCTGAGGTCAACGCAATTATTCGTAGAAAGAATTGAAAAACTTTTTCAGAGGTAAATTTCGCCTATTGTTTTATGGCCTACATTCTCAATTCATTTTCAATTCAATCACTTTTTAGCTCAATCGATAGCGCTCCCGAAGTTTATTATGCTCACCAGTTTTCGCATCGAAATCTCATAAACTGAAGCAATCAAAAATTAAATAAAAAGATTTTGGCAAAATTTTCAGTACTCCAAGATTTTTTCTTTTTTCGCAACGTACTTTTCTCGAAATATCTGGGTCCAGAGTGGTCAGATCGTAACACTGGAAACTGCACCAGAAACCCAGAGCGGTTTCCAACGCACCTCAAAAAATTCGTATAAAAATCTCCAAAACTGGAGAAACTGGGGATGCTCAAAGTTGGAAAATTTCAAAAAGTGAAACAATTTTGGACAAAAAACTTCCACGGCGAAACAATCGCGATTTTGTGGAGGAGGGGGAAATCTAGTATCTTTCCATTTTGTTATTTATTTTTGCGTCATTTTTAATGCTATAATTTTGTTCAATCTGTAAATAATTTGTTTGGCACAGAAAATTGACAACTTTGTGGTAAAAAACACCATTCTCAGGGAGCACTTCCAATAGAAAATGTGATAACTATGAATACAAATTGAAACAAAAAATTATTATCTTTATTATTCACAGCTCACAAAAATTTAATAGCGACCAAAATACCGATAATCATCATGAGACTGATGGTTCTAGAAGAGTTATCCGCTGCAACCGTGTTGTTTTTAGCACTAGTCTGCTCAGACGTCTGCGCAGAGGAGGTGGATCCTCCTCCAGTTGATGATGTCGCCGTTGGTTTCACGATGGGATCACACAAACCGTCATCATTTTTGTATCCTTCTCCACAGGCACTTCCCGGCTCACCCACCGGTTGGTTCCAGGAGTCTCCGGTGATTCTGAATGGAAAATGTCATTTTGGGAGATTTTGGGGGTTTGTGAAACTGAAAAGAAGATCAAGTCCAATAGGAAAACTCACTCAGGCTGAATAAAACATAGCGTCTTAAACACATTTTTACCACCATCATCAGTATCATAAGATGTTACTGCAGGAGCGCATCCGATTTTTTGTTGGTGAGGTGTCATCTCTTCAAAGCCATTCATACGGTCTTTGTTGTAAATCCCAATGAATTCCTTCCTATGTTCCCGAGGAAACCAACTATCCATGAATTTTTTAACACGATCAGCAGTTGCATCGTCCCCGTCCCGATATAAATGTCGACATGTTTTCTTGTCACCACCGTAATCCTCAACTTGAGCTTTCGTTTCGAGGAAGCTGTCCCAGTACTGAAAAGATTCATTTGTTGAACTTCGTTTCACTTGAAAATTTTGTGTTATTTCTATACCCACCAATTTCCGCATGTTCGGAATTTTCGCTTTTTTTGCATACGCTCTTCTTTCGTCATTGATTTTCTTGAGGTATCCATCCTTATCAGGAATCGATTCCCATCCCAATGTTTTTACAGCCGTTGATGGTACTGTCCAAAGTACAAGGATACCAAGGAGCATGAATAGTAGTTTCATTCTTCTTTTGAGATGAAAGAGAAAAAACTAAAATGATTGGAAAAAAGTTGATATTCAGTATATGGATTTGAATGAGGCTGGACGTGAAGACTGTTTTTTTGGGTGTCCTGGTTCATTTGGAGATAATAAAAACGTGATTTTCCCAGATTTTTTTCTGAAGGAAAATTCGTTTATAGGTATATAGAGCTTGTTTTTTCCAGAGAGCCGCTCAATTACAAAGCGTACGGTATGTACACATCTTCAGAGAACGAACTGTTTTTGACCGAGTTGCCATGTTTTGTTTTTTTCTCACTTCATTCACACATTTTCAAAACTTCGCAAATTCAAATCAATCATAATCTTTATCTTTATTAAATTTACCGAATTACATAAATTTCAGAACCACCATCATAACCAAAGTGGTGACAACACCAGACATTTTAGAAGGTTGTCCACTAGACTCAGTGTTGCGTTCTTCCTTCGACCCAGATTCCTTGTCTTTCTCAGCCGATCCAGAATTTCCAGAACTCTCAGACTTCGGGGCACACAACCCATCATCGTTCACAAAGCCTTCGGCGCAAGCTGAGCCAGCTTCACCTCTCGGAACTTTCCATGAATCCCCTAAGCCTCTGAAATAGTTTGTTGGAACTTCAGAAGCCAGGTGGATGTTCTGAAACTCACTCTGGCGCCAAAAAGCATCTAGTTTTTGTTTTCAGCACTCCATAACCTGCGTCTGTTCCATCATCCTTTTTTCCATCATCAGTGATCGCAATGTGATAGCAGCCAATCTTTTGTTGTCCAGGAGTGAGCTCTTCCAGTCCGCCCATAATATGTGTCTTGTATTCGTCCATTAAGTCTTGTCGTTTCTCGTCACCCCATTTGTGTTTGATCTTGTCTTGATCGAATTTTTCAGTGTGATCATCGCCGTCTCTCCGACTCTCTCGACAAGTTTTCTTATAACAAGAAAAATCACCCATTTCGACTTGAGTTGCAAGATAATCATCCCACACCTAGAGAAATACGTTTCTATGCCAATAAAAATGGTCTCCACTAACCAGCTTATACATGTTCGGAATTCGACTTTTCTTCGCATATTCTCTTCTAAGATCATTGATTTCTTTCACGTATTCTTCTTTATTGGCAATCGGTTCACCTTTGTCAGCGACTGTCCGCTTACAATGCACACTAGTCACTGAAAACTCTATTCTGATGCTGATTAAATAAGTGCCTCTTACCGATAGCCAGCATCCCGAGAAGGAGAATGAGCGACTTCATTGTTGATGGTCAAACTTTTTTGTTGGAGAAAAAAGTAATGAACAGATTTTGAAGCCTGTCCTCGAAGTCACGTAAAGATTGCATGTCTTGGGACTGGTGTGTCACGTCAATGACACTAGAGATTTTTTTTGCAGTAAAAAAAATAATTGAGAATCAATTTTGACTTTTTCACATATTCCCTACCGTTGGCCCGGTATTTTCCATTCGTTTTTTTTTTCGGCCGCTCTAATATCAATATCAATTACAACGTGTACGGTATGTACACCTAATCACAGAACAAAATGTTTTTGACCGAGTTGCCAACACTTCTCACTTCATTCTCATCTTTTCAAAACTTCACAAATTCAAATCAATCATAATCTTTATCTTTACTAAATTTACCGAATTACATAAGTTTCACAACCACCATCATAACTAAAGAGGTGACAACACCAGACATTTGAGATGGTTGTCCACTAGACTCAGTGTTGCTTTCTTCTTTTGAACCAGACTCCTTGTCTTTTTCAGTCGATCGAGAACTTCCAGAGCTTCCGGAACTTCCAGAACTTCCAGAATTCTCAGACTTATGAGCACACAACCCATCATCGTTCACAAACTCTTCTGGGCAAGCTGAGCCAGCTTCACCTCTCGGAACTTTCCATGAGTCGCCCGAGCCTCTGGAATGATTTGCTAGAATTTTGACAGCCAAAGATGGATTTGAGAGCTTACTCTGGTGTCAACATGCATGAAGTTGCTGTTTTAAGTACTCCGTAGCCTGCTTTTGTTCCATCATCAGTTGTCGTAACGTGATAGCAGCCAATCTTTTGTTGGCCAGGAGTAAGATCTTCTAGTCCGTAGACATTATATTTCTTGTAGTCGTCCACTAATTGTTGGCGTTTGTCATCACCAAAGAAGTATTTGAGCTTGTTTTCACTGTAAGTCTTCGTATGATTATCTCCGTCTCTTCGACTTTCACGACAAGTTTTTGCCCAACAAGAAAAATCATTCATTTCAGATTGAGTTGCAAGGTAATCATCCCACACCTAGAAATATACGTTTCTGTTCTAAAAAAAACTGTTCTCCACTAACCAATTTATTCATGTTTGGAATTCTACTTTTCTTCGCATATTCTCTTCTAAAATCATTGATTCCTTTCAGGTATTCTTCTTTATTGGGAATCGGTTTCCCATCGTTAGCGCGTGTCGAACAATGCACATTAGCCGCTGAAAACTCCAAAAAATGTCTGTTGAGAAACAGCTTCGTCCATAACGGTTTAGAAAGGGGGCAATCATTTTTGTTTTTCCAATGCATATTTGCGAAACGTCGCGATTGCCAAACGTCTAGTTGCAAAATGTCACGGAGCCAGCCGATGAAAAAAAATATGCCTCTTACCAATAGCCAGAATGCCTAGAAGGAAGACGAGCAACTTCATTGTTGATGGTCAAACTTTTTTGTTGGAAAAAAAAGTAATGAACAGATTGTGAAGCCTGTCCTTGAGTCACGTAAAGTTTGCATGACTTCGGACTGGTGTGTCACGTCAATGATGTTAGAAATTTTTTGCAGTAAAAAAACTTTCTGTTTATTTTTTTTTACTTCATTATCATTTCATAAAATTCACAAATTCAAATCAATCACAATCTTTATCTTTATTAAATTTACCGAGTTACATAAATTTCAGAACCACCATCATAACCAAAGAGGTGACAACACCTGACATTTTAGATGGTTGTCCACTAGACTCAGTGTTGCCTTCTTCCTTTGAACCAGACTCCTTGTCTTTCTCAGCCGATCCAGAACTTCCAGAGCTACCGGAACTTCCAGAGTTTTCAGAACTCTTAGCCTTTGGAGCACACAACCCATCATCGTTCACAAAGCCATCTGGGCAAGCTGAGCCAGGTTCACCTCTCGGAACTTTCCATGAGTCCCCTGAGCCTCTGAAATACTTTGTTGGAACTTCAGAAGCCAGGTGAATGTTTTGAAACTCACTCTGGCGCCAAAAAGCATCTGGTTGCCATATTCAGCACTCCATAACCTATGTCTGTTCCATTATCCATTTTACCATCATCAGTGATCGACAATTGATAGCAGCCGATCTTTTGCTGTCCAGGAGTTAGATCTTCAAGTTCGCTCATAAAATAATTCTTGTAGTCGGCCACTAAATCTTGACGTTTGTTATCACCCCAGTAGCTTTTTGTATGACGTTCATAAAACTTTTCAGTGTGATCATCACCGTCTCTCCGACTCTCTCGACAAGTTTTCCAGTTACAAGTAAGATCATGCATTTCGACTTGAGTTGCAAGGTAATCATCCCAAACCTAGAAAAAATACGTTTCCGTCTTGAAAAACTCTCCTCCACTGACCAATTTATTCATGTTCGGAACTTGAGCTTTCTTTGCATGGGTTCTTCTTTTGTCATTGATTCCTTTCAGATATTCTTCTTTATTGGCAATCGGTTTACCCTTGTCGGCGACTGTTATTTTACATTGCACAGTAGTCACTGAAAACTCTCAGAAGTCTAGTTGCTAGATGTGGCGAAGACGGCCGATGAAATAATTGTCTCTTACCGATAGCCAGCATCCCGAGAAGGAAAACGAGCGATTTCATTGTTGATCGTCAAACTTTTTTGTTGGAGAAAAAAGTAATGAGCAAATTGGGAAGTCTGTCCTCGGAGTCACGTAAGGACTATATAAATTTGGACTAGTTTTTCACGTCGGAGATTTTTTTTTCGAATTTTCTCAATGAAAAAAATAAATAAAATTTTATTAATATACCAGTAATTGTTGGGAAAAGAACAGTTATTCAATATTCTTCTTAATCTCCAAATACTCCAATCTCTTCATCATCACTTCCATATCCTCATCCTCTTCCACATCTGACATCTCCACTTCAGAAGTCACCGACTTTGTTTTCTTTTTTCTTTCTTCGTCAGAATCTGAATCTGAATCCACCTCTTCGTCTTCCGTATCCGAGTTGTCCGCTTCGAGTTGTTTCTGGAGTTTTTGGGCGGCAAGATACTCAACAACATCCAAGTGAAGTGGATCAGTGGCAAGAAGATTTTGGAGATCGATGACTTGTGATTTGCAGAAGATCTCATGGAAATGGAGCTCTTGTTCGGGAAGGAAGTGGCGGGTGTTGTATTGGCATCTGGAAATCAGATTATTGATTTTTTTGCTGGAAAAGAATTGCAGATTTTTGACCATTGCGCCCCACAGATAACACCGTTTTTTAACATAAAAAAATTATTTTTACCTCTTCATTTTCAATTTGTGCGGATAGAAACTGATCAGTTGTGTACGACACTTCCACACGTGTCCATTGAAATCTTCAAGAGCCACTAGATGCTTCCTATCATAAGGGCACGGAATGCAATGACGACTTGGAGCAGGTTCCGATGTTTCCGGGTCTTCTGGTGTTGGCTCTGAGGATTCCGCACGAGTCGACTCGGGAGTTGGCTCTGTAGCCATTTCTCTTGGTTCTGGAGATGGCCGTGGAGCCATTGGACCTTCTGCAGATTCCATTGTTAATAATTCTGAAATAACTGCTGTTAAAATTGTAGTTACAGATTTTTCTGAAAGGATATTTAAGGATAATCTCCTATGTTTGGTAGGAAACTATGAATACAAAAGTTAATGTTCTATTTATAAATAATTAAAGCTGTTGGATAAAAAGAAAAACGCATGGGGAAAGCAGAAGTGAGATTACGAATTGTTACAGAAAGTGAGAATAGTGAGAGTGGCGAAAACGCGAATACTGGGGGAGAGGGGAGGGTCAAAAAGATCAAAAAAGGACTCAAAGGCACAGGATGGATGGGGATAAGAAGGGAAAAATGGATAATTGCGAGGATTGAGAGTGAAAGAAGAGTTTAAAGTGAGAAATGTGAGAAGAATGGTAATTATGAAACATTATACAGATAAGATACAAAGAAACAATTAATTAAATCTTTTCTTCTTTGGTCCTCTCCTTGCAGGCGTTGTTCCGACCTTTCTCTCCGATGGCCCTGGTTGCTCCTCTTCCTTCTTCACGCGTTGCTCGAATTCTCGACACTCCGTGCAGTACCAGTCGCCCACCGGCGCGATTTCCATCCCGATGCAGGTGAAGTGGTACCACTCGTATTTACACGACGGGTTCTCGCAGCAAACCATTTGGTCATCTTTTTCCTGAAACTTTTTTATCGTGTGAGTAAAAGTTCACTGAATAAAACTTACGAGTTGGCACCAGCAATAAGTCTTTGGATCTTTCTCCTCGCCTCCTTCCATATTTTCATCGGCTCCTTCTTCCATTTTGATCACCGCATCAGAAGTCGATGGAACATCCTTCCTTTTCTTTCCTCTCTTCTTCTTCTCCTTCTTAATTCCGTCATTTTCGTCCTCTCCGGTAGATTTTGATTTTGCTGGATTCACTGGCGACTTCCAAGGACTTCGGGGACAGTTTTCGATGAATTTGGCTCGCTTGATCTTGAATTCGTCATAAATCTGGCATGCATCAGTGTAAGCATCTTGTGCTATATCGACTTTTTTCGCCGAGAGGTCGGAAATTTGAGTGACTTGGCTCTGCAAAATAGAATTTGTAATAAATAAACTCAAATTGTTATTACCAAGAGCATTGCGAAGGCTTTTGACTTGCTGTCATCCGTCATAGTGCCGTAATGCGCCAAAAATTCCACCTTAGTCCTATGAACCTCTTCTGCTTTCTTTTTAGCAAGCTGGTCAAGCTTTTCAATTTCGGCAAGTGCTTCTTTGGTCCTTTTCGGAACTTCTTGGTTGATTTCTGCGAAGAATTCAGCCATATCATTTATGGTTTGTATCGCACTCATTTTGTGAGTGTCGACTGAAAATTTTAACGGTTTTCACGAACTATAAACGATTCAAAAAAAAGTTTAAAGAAACGGAAGTATACAAATGTTTCAGCGAAAGCAAAAATATTTTTCAAAGACAGTTATTTTCATAACGGATGTAGAAAGTTTGTCTTTTCTCAAAAAATCGATATTAGGTACAAATGTTTTGTCAACAAGTACGAAAAACACATACGAAATACCTACTTTCAAAAAAAAAACTAGTTCTAAAAAATATAAACGCAAAAACATCAATAAACTCTTTTTTCACATTCAAAAATCACATGGCAAAAAAACAGAGAAAAAAACGCGCCAGGGTCTTGCGCGCATTTGCCCCGCCCAGAAATCCATGCCGTAGTTGCGAATTTAATTATTTTCTTTCGTTTTTAACCGATTTTTGCCCAAAAAAAGGTAAAAGCTTGAACATTTTCAAAAAGTTTTCTCAGGAAATCAAAGTTTTCCTTATGCCCTACGTTTTTCAAAAAGAATGGTTTTCTGAACATATAAAACAAACGAGAACGGGAGGTTTAAAAAATTCTGCATTCTTCGATTGTTCTGAACGTCGTATTGTTGATAAACATTGAAAAACTAAAGTTCAGCCTTTATACTGTACTTTATCCCGCTTTCCACTAAAAACTCTATTCCTCCTCTATCCTGTCTTGTTAAAAAAAAACCTCAAAGTTTCTCTCTTACAGCTTCCGATGGATACGGAGTTCGCTGAGGTGATTGAGGTATTAGACCGTGGCAACTCGATTGATGTGCAATCAGATTGCACGTTTCAATCGTTGTTGATCAATGAGTCCGTTCAAGAACGCCTCAGAGCCCATCAGTTCCTTCGGCCATCCCCAGTACAAGCTGGAGCGATTCCGATCGGACTGTTGGGAAGAGATTTGTTGGTTCAAGCCAAGTCTGGAACCGGAAAAACATTGGTCTTCTCGATTCTGGCAGTCCATTCTCTGGACTTAAAAAGCTCATTCGTCCAGAAAGTGATCATAACTCCAACAAGAGAGATTGCAACGCAAATCAAGGAGACTGTACGGAAACTGGCGCCACCTAAAGCAAGAATCTCGTGAGTATCCTTTCCTAAATTGTATTTTTATATTTTTCGAAAAACCCGTTTTCAGAGTTTGTATTGGCGGTTCGGAACACAAGTTGATTCAGATGGAGTTGAAAAACAATAGTGAGTTTTCGCTCATCGAGTTTTTATAAATACATTTTATTTTCAGGACCACACATCATCATCGGTACTCCAGGAAGAATGGCCCAGCTTGTTAAGATGAAAGCCATAAATATGTCGCACGTGGATTTCTTCGTTCTCGATGAAGCCGATAAATTGATGGACCAGATCTTTCGAGATAATATCAAGTAAGAGAATCCGCACTTTTCATTCTATTTTCACTTTATTTTTTCAGCTTCGTGATCAATGCATTGCCGCCGGTCCGCCAAGTCGCCGTATTTTCAGCCACCTATCCTCGGAATCTCGATTTGCTGTTGGCGACTTTTCTTCGGGATGCGTCACATGTTCGGTTCAACGTAGGTACGGAACATGGCAAAACAACACGTGTTTTTATCATTAGAGAAAACATAAAAATCAGGAAAACTAGTGGAAAACAATAAGATCCGGGTCCGAAAATAATTAGTTCGCTTTGTTAGAAGCTAATTTTTTTACTCAAAACTGAGATATTGAATCCAAAACAAATTCACATTTTCGATTTCAGAAAATGTTCAACTCGTCGGAATCAAGCAATTCGTGGTGCAAAATTGCTCTCCAGTACTGGAAAAGTTGGTTCATATCCTGAAAAGAACCCGATATGTTCAGGCACTCGTGTTCACTGATAAAATTATGAAGTGAGTAAACAAGAGGTTAGGGATTACGTTGCATTTCGGTTATTGATTTTTGCTTTTTTTTCGAGTGAAATGCCTCTACATTTTCAATTACTTTTCTTCCGAAAACGTTAGGCACATATTTTAATTTCTTCCAAAAATCGCTATAATTTTTTAACTGTTGACTTTTCAGGGTCGAGTCAATCGCTACACATCTCAAAAATGAAGGCCTCGATGTGACGTTCGTTTCGAGTCTCATGTCTCAGAAGGAACGCCAATTCGCCGTCGATCAACTTCGCTTCAAGCGAGTGAAAATTCTGGTTTCGTCGGACTTAACAGCTCGCGGAATTGACGCTGACAACGTAAATTTGGTGGTCAATGTCGAAGCGGCAGCTAACGAAGACACCTACTTCCATCGTATCGGACGTGCTGCTCGGTTCGGTGCTCAGGGAGCCGCTGTGACTCTTCTAGAAGACGATACGGCTCTGAAAGGCTTCACAGCGATGGCCTATCGCGGAAAAGTCACAGTGAAGCGTGTGTGGGATGTGGAGATGCTACCAGTGGATTTGGTTAACGATCAAGAGTTCTGGGACAGTTTGCCATTTTTTATTGAGGTAAACTCATCTGTAATCTTGAAAATTGAGACTAAAATTGACTTTTTCAGAAGGAAAGAGTGAAGTCAACAGAGCCAAATGACTTGAAAAAGGTGCCCGATCGAGAATCCGCAATTCGGGATCTTCAGGAGAAACGTGGCGAAGTGAATGCCACGTATAAATATGATCGAGAGCAGATGATGTCAATGAAGGGAGAAACGCCACCCAAATCTTCTTCAGAGGACTCTCAGACCGAAGATTCAGTCAAGAAAACCGATGAAATTACCGTCAAAAGTGAGGAAAAAGAGAATGTAGAGGAGGAGAAGCCAGCTGTTAAAAAATCGTTTAAGGAGCGCCTGGCTGAGCTGAAAGCTGCTAAGCAACAAGATAAAAAAGAGCAAAAAGAAGATCAAAAAGTTGATAACAAAACCAAATTCAAGTAAGTTTGTGCAAGAAATTTCTGGAATTATTCAATCGTTTTCAGATTCGTGCCAACACGGGAGAAAGCCAAGAAGAAGTATTATATGCGTGGAGAACTTCAACACATCCGAGACTCTTTCACCGATGAGCAATGGCGTGTCTATGCCCACTCGAAGTTCGATTTCACTCAGGAGCCGTTTCTGGACGCTTTCCCAGCTCATAAGAGGAAGAGCTCCCGAGATTGTGCCAGTCCTGAAATTTCCGTCGTGGAGAATGGTTCTGGAGATGCCAAAAAGTCCTCGAAACCAACGAAATCAAAGAAAAAAGCCGCCAAACCAGAGCTGAACATCATCCAATACAATCGATTTGAGCTGAAGAAGATTCAGAAAGAAGTTCCAAAAGAGCAATGGATTCCATATATCAAATCGAAATGGGATACAAGTGAAGAGCCATGGGAGCTTGATCCATATTTGAGGTGTCCGTTCGAAGAACGTCTTCGAAGAATAAGGAAACGAGAGAAGGATGAGAGAAAGAAAGTGATAGAGGACCGGAAGAAGAAGCGGGATGAGGATAGAAGTGAACTTGTTTCCAGTGGGAAAACCACGCAGACTGTGAAGATCCAGGAGACAAGTTACGAGAGTTATGCGGCGAGGATAAAGAAGGATTTCGAGGAGAAAACGGCGAAACGGAAGCAAGATGAGGCGGAAGGAAAGGAGCAGGCGTTGAGACGAGTTGGACCAGTGGTAGGTTTTTAGAGGAATTGGCAAACTGGCAAGAAATGATTAGCAAGAAAAAGATGGGTCTGTAGTATCGTTAATCTCTTCTGCTATGTGTCTTAGCGCACGCAGGTGGTCTACAGGATATCATTGTTGTCCTATAACCCAGAACACTCTAGTTCGACCCCCAGTTCTCCAAGCTATGAGGATTTGAAGAAGCTCTGAAAGTTTGTATACCTTACTACTACTTAAAACCGGTTGAAACTCCAGTGATTACGCTTTAAATGTATCTGAGCTTGGTTTTTAATTTTCGTTTTGAAGTTGAAAATACTGGAAACTGGTCTATTCATTCCAATATATTTATCTGATTTCCAGGTACCCGAGCGTACGCCTCCACACATATATCGCTATCGTGTGGACATGTACAAACGACGGTTGGCAGAACAGGACGCTTTCCTGTTGCAGGAGACACGGCTGCAGGAAGGAGCTGTGAAGGAAATCGAGATTCAGACGGATTCCGTTCAAGAAGAGCAAGTACTTGCCCAGCAAGTTCGGCAGACGATGGAGATGGAATGTCAAACGGATGAAGTGGAAGTGGAGCCTCAAGAAGAAGAAGAGGAGTACGCGGAAGATGAAGAGTATCTGGATGACGAGGAGTACTGGGATGAAGAGGAGGAGGAAGAGGCACCAGAAGATTCCCAGAATCGGGTCGAGTACTTTGCGGCTGCTCAAAACTATATAAGAATTATGAATAACTTTTGTAGAGATTTTAATGGTGAAAACTGATAATTTTCTCGCGTTGCTTCTCGAATTTAGTTCGAGTTTTTTTTATTGAAAAATGATAGATTTCTCGCATATTTTTATATTATTCTTCTTGCCCTTCTAGGATTTCTCTCCTTCTTTTGTATTTTCTGTTTTTTTCTTCGAATTTCGAAATTTAACTCATTGTTCTCTGTAGTATTTGTTCTCACCACGACCTGTTTTTTTTTGTAATCTTCCCATCTCTTTTCGATCTTCCCAACCTGTG
The DNA here is from genome assembly GCA_000143925.2 of Caenorhabditis brenneri. NCBI lineage: Eukaryota > Metazoa > Nematoda > Chromadorea > Rhabditida > Rhabditidae > Caenorhabditis > Caenorhabditis brenneri. Next base: position 335,189 of record GL379808.1, read on the forward strand.
AATTATCTGGCTCTTTCTTTACGAAAATCTGGTAAAATCGCTTCTTTAAATCGGGTTTTTATTAATGTTGTTCTAATATGTGCATGTCGTTAATATTGTCACATTTTTCATCCATCACTAAAAGTGATTTTTACGCTCTTTCCGTGTTTTTTCTTTTGCTTTGAAATTCAACTATCGGTTCGAACACCGTTTGATTTTTCTATTTTCTTTTAATTTTTTCAGGAGGTTTAATATATGCTTTAGGGTTCAATCATCAGTTCATTTGAACTTGAGTTTCACAAAACTACACATAAAAATGCCACCAGCAAACGGAAAGAAAGGAAAGAAGGGAGGAGCCGCCAAGGCTGGTAAGGAGTGACTTTCAACAAAGAATGATTGAAAAATTAATGGAATTCAAGATTTTTCAATCATTTCCCAGTGATAAATAACCAAATTCTAATTTCCTAACAGTGTTACGAATCCGCTACCGCCCGAAATCGTTCAAACACTCGCGATTCGTGAAACACGCGCACTGGTGGAGTGGTAAGATCGGGCGATATTTTTTAATGACAGAAATTGAATTTTTATTTATTGATGAGATACAAAAATTCCACATTCAGAATTCAAATGAGCCTTCTATCGGAAAGCACCTTTAAACTTCTAGAAATGTGTTTTTCAGCCGCTCCAGAGGAGGACTTCGACGCGATTCTCGCTGAAATGGCCATCGCCGACAAGAAGACAGCTGCCAAGGCTGCAGAGAAGAAGGCCACCGGAAAAGGTTAGATTTTCAGCTGAAAATTCATATTTTTATCTCCCTGTAGCTTCAGGAAAAGGATCTTCGTCCGCCGCCGCCACTGCCGCTCCAGAAGAGGCCAAGCAGGCGTGGGAAGCTGAGATCGCCGCAATGACCCCGATCGATGAGCAATTCCCAGATGGCAAATTTCCACATGGCTGCGACGAGTCTCCCTATTACTTGAAGGGAAAAGATGGACGCGTGGCGACGGACAGAGAATCGAATGAGGAAAAGAAGGCGTTGGATATCAGTTATGAGGAGGTGTGGCAAGATTATAGACGTTCGGCAGAGGCCCACAGACAAGTCAGAAAATACGTCAAGTCATGGATCAAGCCAGGAATGACAATGATCGAAATTTGTGAGCGTCTTGAAACCACTTCCCGCCGTCTCATCAAAGAATCCGGACTCGAGGCCGGTCTCGCCTTCCCAACTGGATGCTCTCTCAATCACTGCGCCGCTCACTACACACCAAATGCCGGAGACACCACTGTCCTCCAATGGGGAGATGTGTGCAAGATCGATTACGGAATCCACGTGCGCGGACGTCTCATCGACTCCGCCTTCACTGTTCACTTCGATCCTCGTTTCGATCCACTCGTCGAAGCTGTTCGTGAGGCTACCAACGCCGGAATCAAAGAGTCTGGAATCGATGTTCGTCTCTGTGATGTTGGAGAGGTTGTCGAAGAGGTCATGACTTCTCATGAAGTTGAATTGGACGGAAAATCATACGTCGTCAAGCCGATTCGTAATCTCAATGGACACTCGATCGCTCAATACCGTATCCACGCTGGAAAGACGGTACCAATTGTCAAAGGAGGAGAGCAGACGAAGATGGAGGAGAACGAGATTTACGCGATTGAGACGTTCGGATCAACTGGAAAAGGAATGGTTCACGATGATATGGAGACGTCTCATTACATGAAGAACTTCGAGTTGGCCGATGAGAAGATTCCACTTCGTCTTCAAAAGTCGAAGGGACTTCTCAACCTGATCGACAAGAATTTCAGCACATTGGCATTCTGTCGCCGTTGGATCGATCGTACCGGAGAGACCAAATACTTGATGGCGTTGAAGGATCTGTGTGATAAGGTGAGTCCTTTATTTTGGAGTATTCTTCTTCTAAATCATTTTTTCCAGGGAATCGTCGATCCATACCCACCACTCTGCGACGTCAAGGGATGCTACACCGCCCAATGGGAGCACACCATTCTGATGCGTCCGACAGTCAAGGAAGTCGTCTCCCGTGGAGATGACTATTAAATTATTTTTTTTTCTTCTCCTGAAGCTTTTCCCTGTCCCGCTTCTCTCTCTCATTTTACTTCACTCGTTTTTTTCCACTTTTCTTCCCGATTTTGCACAATTCTTGTTTATTTTTTCTTGATTTTCTTGTTATTAATCCCCGTCTCCCTCTCCCTCCAGCTTGTTAGTGTTTTCCTTGGATTCTGAAAGTTGTTTTCAACTTTCAGAGTTTTTCGGAAAACAAAAATATTGTCCGGTAGTTTTTGTGTGTGTGGATTCTGATTTGTTTTCTTTTATTTTCTGTCACTAAATTTGTCTGAAATTCGTTATTCCAGGAAATTTGAGCAGCATTTTTGAAGGGTTTTCGTCGGAAATAGTCTTACAGCCTATTGAACGGACGAATCAATCAATTCTGGTGTTCGAGAACGTTCCGAACTGTTTTTCAAACTACGCGCTTATTGGTGAACTAGAAACAGAAGATGTCAGGTTGACGAATTGATTTCTCCATGGAGTGTGAATTGATCATTCCCTTCTATAGTCCCCTCCATCTGAATAGTCGCATTCATTCATTCTGTGGGGTTCTTCAAATATTTCTAGAATGTCCCCGTTACCAATTCTTCGTCTTCCTTTCCTCGTCGTACGAGAAATCCTCAGCACAATGAGGCCATATGAATTGTAAGTTTTTTTTTGTAATACCTTTTTCATGCTTGTGATGGGGCTGGCGCGGCTCGGATCACTAATTTCATCGGCCCGGAAAGTTCCCGCGAATTTTGAAAAATCGATAAAAAGTTTCCAAATTTTATACTCCAGGGTTATATCGAGCAAAAAACCAGTAGTTTGTGTTTTGTGCATTTCACACTATTTTGATAAATTATCAGTGAAAAAAAGAAAATCTTTCTGAAAAACTGAAATTTTTTTGAATCCGGGCCGGACCGAAGTTTCACATGTATGCTTTTTTAGGTTAGAAGTATTTTCAAGTTCTAATTTTGCAGAATTAATTTCTCCATGGCCGGTAAAAAAAAACTGGAAATCTAATGAAGAACTTTTCTGAAACTAAACTTCAAGACAAGTTACAATGTAGTATCTTAATCATTAAAGATTATGGAGTTTGTTTCACAAATAGAAAGTTCATTTGGGTGTACACACTAACTTCCAATGAATCTGAAGATGATAAAATCACTACCAAAGGTGAAAAAGTTGAAGAGCTTCGGAAATATACGGATAACAAATTGGAGAGTTTAAAAAAGATTTGTTGTTGTATTCGAGAGATTTTTGGATTTGATTTTGACTGCTTTGATTTCCATATGGAACAGGATTCACATCAAAACCGATTGATTACTGATTGGTTGAAAAGTGTACAAGAAAGTGTAAGAGGGGCCGGATTGCACAGTTATGAACGCAACCAAAATAACCTCAAATACTTTTTGAAAAACGTGAAAATCACTAAACTTTTGGAAATTTCTCCGATTGTCAACGAGAACTGTCACATAGATTTACCTCAAAATCTCGAATACTTGTCCATTAAAAACGTCAATTTTGTGAAGTTGGGACAGATTCTCAAAATGAATTGCAAAAATATTATTTTGGAAAACACGAACTTAACAAATCACGATGCATTCGTTTTTCTTAAAAAGTGGATTTCTATGAAATGGAATTTGAATCTGGAATATTTTCAAATTGGTGTGGACTCCCCATCAATTAGTGCCATTCTTCAAGATCTTCCGTATATATTCGGTGATGATTGGCGTTTCGAAGAGTGAGTTTGAATTGTTTTTTTAATAACTATTTTGTATTCTTGCAGGAGAGATATAGTCAACCGCATCCTAAACCACGATAAGAAAATCATTCGTAAAGACGGGAAGATCGCCCAGTTGTTTTTCCGTAGAGAATTCTCCAAAATGGTCATGGAAATGCATGTTCAATAAGAGGAATTTTCTGTAAACATTGTGGAAGTCTTGGCATACTTTTCAATCATTTTTCATATGTTTCATATGCGCAAAAGGCTCGAATTTCATTGCATTTTCAAACAACTTTTCAAAATTTTTCAATTGAAATTGTTTCCCTTGTCTTCAGTCAAGAAAGTCATCTCCCGTGGAGATGACTATTAAATTATTCTCATTTCTTTGCTAATTTTCCCTTTTTATCTCATACTTCTTCACTCGTTTCGTTCCACTTTTCCCATAACTCTTATTTATTACTTCTTCTTTTACTGTTGATTGTTCATGAAAATTTTTTTGGAATAAATCTGAGTTTTATTATACAAATGAATTCTTTGAGAATATCCATTCCGAATGACTCTGCACTACTCTGAAAACCTGTTATTTCACAACACTGTTTTTTTCGAAACTCGCGCTCTTTCTTGTTGGCGGCCGAAGGACTAGAAAGTGTCATTCCACAGGAAGCTCGTCCCCGAAAAATGGAAACAGCGGGTATTTCGAATTCGTACTGCTAACAAAATCATCGAACGAAAAATCATTAACGAGTCCATTTCTTTCCAAATGCACCACCAATTATGAAATCTTGGGCAACAAAATAGTAATTGTTAATTTTCAGGTCCTTATTCTCCAAATTCCGTAAATCGATTAAAATAATAAAAAGTTTATTACAGAAAATTTGCTATCTTTTTTGACATCTTCTTTTTTCGGCACTTCGCCTCCTCAACGAACCACCAACACCTGATTCGCATTTCTTCGATTCATCACGAAAATCGCACCGGCAATCGAAGCGGACACGGCGACTCCTCCCAAAACTCCCAAGACGATAATCCAAGCAGCCACTTGTTTCTGTTCATGGGTTGGCGTCGCATATTCAGCATTGACGATGAAGAGAATCGAGAGAAGCAGAATCCACGTGTACATTATTGAAATGGAATTGAGCTGAGTGTTCAGTTTGATCCAAAATACGGAAATGAGGGAATTCGAGGAAATTGATAGGGTTATATAGGAAACGTCTTATCAGGAAAGGTCATCTTTGACACGTGGCTTTTTTTGGAAAATGATTATTTTTGAACGGAATATAGGCGGTTCGAGGCTACCCCGGATCAGAACAGGCCGAATCAGAACCAAAGTTTGTGACCTTGCGGAGGCCC